>CAJQUN010000020.1:600000-989583 GCA_907163345.1 Haberlea rhodopensis | reverse complement strand
TTTGATTTTGTTTGATGAAAGGATTTATGAGGAAGTGATTACAATCATTGAAACAAATCCATAGACATATTTGTAAATTTTTGAATAGATGGATTCGAAATCTCTTAGTTTTTATTTTTATTATAGTAATATATTCCAATTCATCCTAGTAAATCATTTGAAATAAAATAATCGAGCACTTGTTTATTTACCATATGAAGGGCGTATTCGTCATTTGACTCTCTGCCAGAAAGTTTTTGGAGAGAGCCAGTAAAAAACAATTTATCACCTGCAAAAACGACAGGTAATTATTTCTCCCCTGAGCATCTTCAACGGCCACGATCAACTTGCCCCCAGCCGTTGAATCGTATACGTAATTACCCTTTTGCCCCCATCTTGTCGTCGGATTGCAATTCTTTTACTCGTGCAGCGCTTCGATTTTCTCTGCGAAAGTAACATACATATTCTTTATTCCTCTCTATAGCTTTTTGTTTTTAGTTTTCTTATTGGATGGAGGGTACTTGAAAATTCTCCCTGCTTTGCGTTTCCTGCTTTTTCTACAGTTATTCGAAGCTCTAAATCCGCATCTTCTTTCAGCTTCTGTGATACTGCTCACCTCGTGTAATATTCAGGTACTAACTTCCTGTTCTTGCGCACAAGTGCGAATGGAATTTTGGGATTTCTTTTACCGGACAATGCCTTTTTATTTTAAATTTGTGTTTTTTTGCTTGGTGTTGTGGAAATTGAGCCTGCGATCTTGTAGTTAGTTTGTGGCATTTGTGGTGTTTTTTTGTCTGTATGATCATGTAAGGAGTATCATGGATCTTGTGCAGCTGAATGAGCAGTGATTGGGATTTGTAAAGAGAAAAAACGTTGGCGCGATGTCTAAGGAGTGTGGTGAAGAAGATAAATTAAATTTATCTTTTAATTTTATGTTTTTTCCCATTTTTGCGGCGGTATTGCATCTGAATGTTTGTGGAGGAATTTGATTAATTGTTCTGTGCGAAAAAACTTTACCCTTGTTGTGATTTGTTTGTTTAGGGTTGCAGATCTCATTGTAGACCTATTTCGTGTGAATGTTTCAGTTCTTGTCCCGGTTTTAATTAAAAATTACATAAATTTGACGCTAGCGACAAATTTTCCTTTTCAAGTGACTCTTATATTTTGGCAAAGTCAATGTTATACCATGAATTTATATGCTTTAACCGGTTAAGGATTACTATCAGTTTTCTGAACGGAAATCATTTTCAATTAAGAGAAACTGTATTTTCCTCTTCTATTTTGCAGATTTATAGGACACTTTATTGAACTTGATGTCTCCATGTCCCACCGCTGTTGGTTATTGAGGGAAAAGTCAATGTAATGTTTCTTTGATGGCATCTCAGCTTCTACAGACTGTATGTCACAGAATGAGTTGGGGCTGAAGGAACGCAATTACATGGGCCTGTCTGATTATTCTTCGGTGGATAGCTCTGCATTCTCAAGTTTACCTGAAAAAACAATAACAAATTGAATCTGAAAGCGACAGAATTGAGGCTTGGTCTTCCAGGATTCAATCTCCCGAGAGAGATTCAGGTTTTACCCTGTTAAGCTCCGGGAATCTTGATGAAAAGCAATTGTTTCCTCTGGCTCCATCGAAGAAGGAATCTTTTGGTGTCGCAAAAGACGGTCACTTCCGGAAACAAAAGAGGATTTTCAGATACCGTAGATGGATTTAGTGAAGGAAATTGGATGTTGAAAGGTCGGTTTCTGATCCTGGACAATCAAGGTAGCCGGTAATGCTGGGATAAATGTTATGCTTGCCAACAGGCCATCTGGGACTCAGCCATCTGTTAAGAAGAGGCACCTGCTAAAACATCACAGGAATGCAATAACAAGATGAATGGATCTAATGCCAATAATGTTCCTGCGGCTAAGTGCGTGTTTCAGCTCAAAAAGATAAATTTCTAATTTTTTTAGATGAATATTGTAATCAAGTTTACTATTCTGGGACTTATGTCTTGCATGTTTCGTTGTTTTACAGAGCACAAGTTGTTGGTTGGCCTCCTATCAGATCTTATAGAAAGAATACTCTGGCCACAAACACAAAGAACAGTGATGAAGTTGATGGTCAACCTGGTCCTGGTGCTCTTTTTGTCAAGGTCAGTATGGATGGTGCTCCTTATCTGAGGAAGGTGGATCTGAGAATGTACTCCACATATGCTGAACTCTCTATGGCTCTTGGGAAAATGTTCAGTTGTTTTACCTTAGGTAAACTTTTCTTCAATCTAAATTCTATCTTCACCATGTACAAGATTATATGACTGTATTATGGCTTCAGGACAATGTGGACCTCAGGGATCTTCAAACAAGGAAATACCGAGTGAGAGTAAAATGAGGGATCTTTTGCATGGATCAGATTTTGTGCTGACTTATGAAGATAAGGATGGTGATTGGATGCTTGTTGGAGATGTCCCTTGGAAGTAATTTTTATCCTTCTCTTAGTCTATGGTTATTGCTGCCGCTTTCCATGTATACTTTCCTGAGCAAATAATCAAGATATATTCTAAGTGACCAAGTATTAAATAGTTAACATGAGCCTGCTTACGTAATATGCATAAATTTGTTTGTGGCGTTCAGTACGATATATTTAACGCAGTTGCAGGTCTAACTCAGTAGAAAAGTAAGTAAACATTACTGGTTATCGCACTGCCGTCACCAAATATGACCTTTCTTAATGTGTTTGTTTCACAATGAGTCAAGTTTGGAATTCGCCGTCTTTTAAGTCTGGAGTATTCTGCACCATCTATGGTAACATTAAATATTTTTTGTGATCCTGGCTCCAACTTACTCGTATCCTTGTAAGAAATTAGTTAAATAAATCTTTTGAACTGATTCCTAAGATTATAAACGACAGAGATTGAGTGTGTGCAGGTGGTAACATCAGTAAATTCTTTTGGTTTTTCATATATACCAGATTATTTATTTTTCAAAACTGTGAAGTTTGGCATCAATGGATACTCAAAATGCTTTATTTTTCTATGAACTTTCAAGGAATGCGAGCTTCGCCATATGTTTCTCAGAATGTTTTAAATTGAATACATGGGACAGGACAAATTACTTCTTGTTATTATCATGTATACTTCCATAACTTTTCATGTGACTGAAAAGTGGTTCTGTTCTAGGATGTTCATTGACTCATGCAAGAGGCTCAAAATTATGAAAGGCTCTGATGCTATTGGATTAGGTGAGCCATTTTATTACGACTTGGATTTTGTTTATGCCCATATATGATGAGCTGTGATCATAGCATGACTTTCTTTGATTTTTGAAAGCATATGATATGTGGGGTGAGAAATTCTTTGGTGAGGCTCTTGGTTATTTATTCAGTTTATGTATCAATTTCTCTTTAAAATCATGTGAACATGTTGAAACTATAGAGATGGTGTAAAACTAAATAATCTACTCCCTCATAGTCTTTATTTCGCATAGGCATTGGGGGTTCTTAATTGCCAAGTCACCTGAGGAAGAGTTGCTGTTATGTAGTGTACGAACTTGAATACTTGAGATATAAATATGGATAGTTTAGAAACTTAAGCCTACAAAAAATATACTGAAGTCTGAAACAAATGAAAATCCAAAGTACTTGACCGGAACCTTTCTGTTATATTGTGAGACATTTGTGAAGTTTCTTGCGACAATTCTGTTGGCTTGCAGCTCCTAGGGCCGCTGAGAAATCTAAAAACCGGAACTAGCTTTCCAACCTGGGAGAGTGCTCTGTAGTCGGCAAGGTCAATAGTGGAAAGATCCAGAGTATACTGAAAGCTGGAATGAAAAGAGGACACAAGATTTGTCAAAATGTCAGTGTGAATCCATCGTAAATTATGTTTTAGATGTCTTCTGGTTGTTTTTATCCGTTTATTGAGTGCATTTTCTGTTTTGTTGAAACAACTAGTTTTGAGAATTTTAGTTGGCCATATAGTTATACTGAATGTTTGTTGTGATCTTGTATTGTTGAATGCGTGTGATTTAATACTGTGTTATATTCGTGACACTTTTACAATTGACTGCTATGCAATTGTCTCTGTTTCAAAATATTATCTTGAGGTGACCAGTAACTTAGGTATTATATCATGCAAATAACCTTTATCTCCTTGTATTTTTTAATCTAATCTTATCATTAACGAAATTCAATCTTTTTGACAATTTAACATCATATGTTTTTTTTTTTTTTTTTTTATGATTTGGAAGTTATTGGATAATATATAATACAGCTATTGGATAATATATAATACAGCTATTGGACTTTGATTCTCAGCAAAAGAAGCCAATGGATGGTATTTTCTAAAAAAAATCATTCTGCGTATTGCAGTGTTTTCTTCGATTCATCATGTTAATTTTTGAAGTGGTATTATGCTCGTAGCGCTTATCGCCCATTAGAGGTATTCGATCAGTTATCTTAACGAATCTCTTTTTGACAAACATTTCGCATTACACATCTTTGTAGAAGATGGATTAGGGTTGTATAGTTGTTACACACATGGGCAGTGGGGATTGCAATCCTTGAACGATAATATTCTCATTCACATTGTCATTCCTTAGTGACACTATCTTAGGGACATAATCTGTTATATTTAACGAATCTCTCTTTCTGACAAACATTTCACATTATATATGTTTGTGGAAGATGAATTAGGTATGGGTAGTTGCTACATGTATCGCTTATGAGGATAGTAATCCTTGAATGATAATTTTTTATCTAATGGTTGAATTGTCTATCCCTAAAGGTAATGTCATTAGCGCAACATCAACCAAACCAAACCCAAATTAGTTTGTAATAATATGGTGCAACTATTGTTTGCTTTGGTTATTAGCAAAGTAAGCTACTTGTTTTTTTTAATAGAAAAATCAATAAATCAATTGTTTTTATTATACTTGAGGAGATTTAATAAATGATAATGCCAGGAGTTTTTATTTCCATGATATAGTAAATATATTAAAAAAAATGATTATCAGGCAATTTAATACATAAATTTTTAGCTGCTCAACAACAATATCTTAGGCATAACGAAATCACTAAATCCAAATAAAGGATGTATAACCGGATATGGGGGAAATTAGCAAGTCATTTTCAAGTTATTTATTTTTTGTTCAAAAAATCAGTATGTCATGTTTATTTCTTGCAGAGCTCAGATTCTGGACAAGAACGATGTGCTATTAATTCTCTTCTCCACATTGCATTGATTCTCTTCAACTACTAACATTAATAATCTATTCAAAGTTCTCTTGCAGCTCTCATTCCCAAAATCTCTTGTTCTTGTGTTGAGAACCCAACATACGCGTCCCGCTGAGCACCCCATTTTAGGCCAAGGATGTGTAGGTCTGCGTCCATGACGGATTTAGAATTTAGGTTAATAATAACATAAAAAATAGGAGGGATTTTTTTATTGTTTGAACGCTGATTGGGAATTGATCGGGACTTGATACTATTTGCATGAATATTTGATGCTAACCAGAGGTAGTGTTTTGTAGGTGCATTCACAATGTATTGAGAATATTTCATTTGGAATATTCCCAATCGATGGAAAGATCTACCCCTAATAACAATGTTTTAGGGATAATCAAAGTAACACTATTCGCACATGGGGGACGCTTGTTGTATCTCTTCGCCTAATTGTAACATTGAGCACTAATAATTTTTTTTAAGCACTAATATCTATTTTCAAACATATCGATTCGATAAATAGTGTCATGGATTTGAACTCTTGCAGTTTGATTCATCGAAGCGAGATAAAATTTGTCTAACACTTTACTAAACACTTCTAATCATATTTTATCCTACACACCCATATAGAACTACTTAATTTTCTATGATCAAAAGGAGAGCCTTAGCGCAACAGTAAAGTGCTGCCGTGTGACTTGGAGGCCACATGTTTGAGTCGCAAAAAAACCTCTTGTAATACAAGGAAAGACTGCCAGTGACCTGAACCTTTCTTGAACCCACACATCAGATTTGCCCTTAATATTCTCTCATCGTCGATATCCCTAACACATTATATCGGCAAGGACAGGTTTTGTAGAAGTGGAAACGTCAGCCACCTTCCTCCCAAATATGAATTCCGATTTTGAACATATACATAATCACCACAGCCAACCTTGAACTACCTTTACAAAACATAAGCATTCAAGGTTTGGGCAAATTAAATAATTAAGTCACAAAAGAAGGACCCAATGACACATTTGCGAAAATTAGTTTCTGGACTTCAGATTCACATCTCCTCCTCTTAAGTTTACTATTACAATCTTTTTTATTCATCACGCCTTTTGAGATGTCCACCCAAATTATGTTGTCGATCTGATTTTGTCCTTCTATGGTTAAATTGACCTTGATTAAGAACATGACCTTCCTTTAATGATGACTTGCTTTGTTACTTCTTTTCTTTTTTAAAAAAAAACTTGATTATTATTTAATTTTTAAGACCGTTGTAGTTTTAGAAGATACACATAAGGGCGTGTTCTTGGATTGTTATTGAAAAATGCGATTTCTCAAATAACAAAAGTAGTTTTTGGGTGTTTGATTTTCTTGCTTCTGCTATTGTTTCTCTAAAAAAACAAGTAAAAGTAGAAATAGAGAAACAAATTTAAGGATGTGTTTTGGATTGCTTATTTAGTGCATGATTGCAAATGTTTTTCAGTAATGATTACATGCTTTTCAGATTTAAACAAAAAAAACATATTTTGGTATTTGATTTCCTTTGCTTTTGTTATTGATTATATATATATATATAAAACAGGTAAAAACAGAAGTAGATAAACAAGTAATGAGATACTTCTGGTTGCTTTATGTTGAACGGTGGCAATTTATAATTAAATGAAGTTTAATTAAATAATTTTGTTTTAAAAAAATTAACAGCAAAACTCAATATTTTTGATTAAAACGACTTTTTTCAACTTTAAGCAAAAGAACATAAAGTGTGTTGAATAAGCAATTACAAACACACCCTTAAAATACTTCTATGTTGGTTTTGCTTAAAAGTTGTTTTTAAGCAAAAAAATATTGTGCTTGATATTAAAATAATAATAAAAACAGCTGAATGAATTTCAGTTTATCATAAAAATGCCAGTACTCAAATTAAAGCAACCATAAGTATCTTATGATTTATTTCTCTTTCTTCTTTTAACTGTTGTTTTAGATAAACATTAAAGAATCAAGAAAACTAAACACCCAAAATCTGGTTTTTTTATCTGAAAAACAAATAGATATTTTTCAAAAGCAATACAAAACATTACCTAAATAAACATACCCTAAATTAATCTACGCCACTTTGTCTCATTTATTAAATATCACTTTTGGATTATTGTTGTGTGGATTTTTTTTTTTTTTTTGAGAAACACTGTAAAGTCATTCTAGTTAAAACTTATAACATTGTCTGTTAGTCAAGAATTACTCTAATAAAGAGTTGGAACCATTAAAGAGTCATGTTAAGTCACCCCAAACTGGGAATTATTTGCCTTATTTTGTTATTTTCTTAGTTATTATATGTTAATCAACTGGATAATCCTTTTAATTTACATTTCTAGCAGCATCAATTACCAACATATAGACTCCATTTTTGCAACATGCTGATGAAATCTGTAACTTAAGGCCGTTTTCTAAAGCTTAGTTTTGGATTGAAGAAGGTGAAAAAGTAATTGTTAACCAACATTTTTTTAAAAAAACTGAATAGAAATAAGGTTCAATCTTTAAATTATGAAGATGCTTCTTGTTCTTGTGGAGCGTTACATTTATAGATATAAAAATGGCACTCATTTTGTTGCCTAATTATGGAGTTGGTTGGTAAGAATTGCAAGCATTGAAGATAAAGGTACTTTGGGGTGTCCACATCACATGCCCATTTACGTGTCTTAGATCATGTGCACTTTGAGGGTGTGCTATCGAGGTAGTGTCTTGAGGGATAAGAATATTCTTGGGTATGAATATTTTCATCTAATAATTTAATATGTCCTAAGAGCAGTGTAATGTCTTTAGGGATAGTATCAAACCAACACTTTTGGGATGTTTTTTGTGGGATTAACATACACTAATTGCCTGATCTTTGCATTAATCAGGACAACTTTAATAATATTTAGGAACTCAGAAGGCAAATGGGGTGTGTCTTACTCATGTCATTTCAATCTTTATAATGTACTAACAGCCATGTGCACACCACTATATACTTGTACAAGCAATTTTTTGTATTTTTTAAAATATATTTTTTGAAGTTGAATCACCTTTTTTTTGTTACTTCAGTATTTAAATTTTATTTCATGAAATTTAATAAATATATAAATCATTGAAAACTTCTAAGAACATTAATAACTTTTACGGGTGGATTTTACAACATTCTTTGTAGCTAATTATAATAATTTTTTGAGTAGGTTATTTTAGTGTATAATTATTTTGTAGATTTTTTTTAGTTAGAGTAATTATTATTGTAGGGATATTGTGTATTTTTAAAAATCTGACAACCTTTATAATATCACACAAATGTATATAGTATTTATTAGAGGACTTAATATTGTCCCCATTTTCATTCCAAGTAAATGGGTGAGTTGAATATATCCATATCTGGCCAGCTCCATGTGTTCTATGGTCAAAACAATTTGAATGGCATCACTTTGTTGGACCAATAAACTTTTTAATTTCTGATATTTGCTTGCTCTATATTTTTTATATGTGTTTGAATGTCATTTTGTAATAGAAATCAAAAAAATATCTGACCAATGCCATTTTTCAAAATTTTCCCGCAAAATGGTAAGACAAAATCTTGGATATTTTATTGATAATAATTTTGACCATTATACTTCATTTGTAATATTTAATAGCTGCAGTCATAAATCAATGCATTAAATGGTGCACCAACAGACAACTCACAACAGACCTATTGAGCATTATATATTTTATTTGATTATGTATTTATATAATTTTAGTGAACTACATGTTTATTAAAATCATATTTAATCACCTCAAAGATTACAAGAAAGTTATTTAAATGAATGAGTTATGAAATGAAACAAGACTGTTTAAATTGAGAAGGAAGCTTTGGCTATTGTTATTAATGAAGTGTTAACTAAGGATAAAATTCTAAGGTTAATTGGCTAACAATGCTGTAAATATTGCCCTCTCTTACTATATATTCAATTTTAAATATGATTAGTGTCGTAATGGAACACCACAATCGCTATTATAAGGAAATTAATGCATCAAACTTAGACTAGAATTCAAACATACAACAACTACCAAGTCTTTAATGAATTAAAGTAAGCTGCATGAACCATAATCAGGTCGAGTCGTGCATATGTGTAAATCTTCTTCAAGAGTTTCTTTCGACATATATATGAAATATTTTTTTATATATAGTTAATAACTCTTGCTAGCAAATATATACAATTAGCAAACTTGAACAATAATAATTCAAGTGTATTTCATTAAATAATTCGAGTTCAATATCAGATTCCAAGCTCTACTTATTCATATCAGGAGCTTTCAAAAATCAAACTCGAAGTTGGTCAAGTTAAATTGAATTCAAATTCAAATATAACAATATGAATGATGTTTAATCTAGATGATCAACTCATCCATAACCTTATTTTATAAAATATTAACTTCAAATAATGATAATCACTATTATGAAAGAAAACGGCAAGCTTATTTGGGAATGATCTATTCTTTTTTAAGACACGGATTTTAGGTTAAGGGCATGCCGTGTGTTGACATAACAATTATGATTGTTGTTATATGAAAATTGTTCTTACAACAATAATAACTGATCCATCAATAACATGGGACAAATAAAAAAAACATAGAGTATACTTGCCTCGTTACATCAAAATCAATTTAGGTTTCCAATGAAAATTAATTGGTGAAATCTGAATCACCCGTGGACTCTGCCATCTATTTATTTACCATTGACAGTAATTTATAATAAAAAGAGAAGTAAATTGGGTAAAAAAGAACAAGAATATCATTTTGGGCTGAGAAAAGATCCCTAAACATTTCCCAAATGAAGAAAAAAGTGTAGAGGTACCCAAATTCAAGGCAAAAGTGGAGACCAGTTCTGTGCCCATGTATTTGTCTTTGTGCATATCTCTTCGCAGATGATTCAGGGTACTTACTCCACCCCTTTGACTTTCCTCTCTCACTATATTGAATTAAATAAGTGAGAACTAAAAAAATATCCCATACCAGCCATCCATATGTGGGTTTGGTTGATCATGTTCTAAGCATCGCTATCTTTAAGGGCTTTAATGATAATGACTATGATATTATTATTCCCACACAAAATTTTAATCAGATTATAATTATGATCCAAAATAAAATATACTATAAACTTACAGTATGTAAATATTGTTCGAAATCAGCGCAACAGGAAACTGGAACAGGACGAGGCAACAGCAAGCCTTGTACCCGTAAACTCAAATTTGCCCGCCTACAAGCTTCTGGCCTCCTGAACAAGAAAGTTCCAAGGTAAAACGCACAATCACCTCTGTTTGGAATGAAGCAGAAATCCGTTCAGACTCACTTGAACACTAGTAGTGTGTAGTACTCTCAAATGTATGAAATATATATGAGTGAGCAATTTTCGGGATTAAGAAATCATAGAGCTGAAGCAGCTTATATAGCTGAGCAACAGACCTCTCCAAATATCTCAGATAATTAAGTGTAATGTTTAGTGGGGTAGATGAAAAGTCTCAACACTCAACATCAGATAAATACGGATTTTAAATGGATTTAATACCAACTTTGTACTACGTTAATACCAATTTCAAAAATGGATTTAATACCAACTTTGTACAAAGTTAATACTGAAAAAGTGTTGAATAATACCAATTTCAAATAAAAAAATAAAATAGTTTTGATTTGCACAAATACATATTTTTATGTATTATTATATTTTAATACCAACTTTGTACTACGTTAATACCGATTTTAAATGGATTTAATACCAACTTTGTACATAGTTAATACTGAAAAAGTGTTGAATAATACCAATTTCAAACCAAAAATAAAATAGCTTTAATTTGCACAATTACATTTTTTATGTATAATTATATTTTAATACAAACTTTATACTACGTTAATATCGATTTTAAATAGATTTAATATCAACTTTGTACATAGTTAATACTGAAAAAGTTTTGAATAATACAAATTTCAAACCAAAAAATAAAATAGTTTTAATGTGCACAATTACTTGTTTTTATTCATTATTACATTTTAATACCAACTTTGTTCAACGTTAATACCAATTTTAAATGGATTTAATATCAACTGTGTGCATAGTTAATACTTGAAAAGTTCTGAATACTACCAATTTCAAAAAAAAATAGTTAAGTACATGTTTTTATGTTTTATTATATTTTTAATACCAACGTTATACATAGCTAATACTGAAAAAGTGTTGAATAATATCAATTTTAAATAAAAAATAAAATATTTTTAATTTGCACAAGTACATATTTTTATGTATTATTATATTTTAATCTCAACTTTGTACTGCGTTAATACCGATTTTAAATGGATTTAATATCAATTTTGTACAAAGTTAATACTGGAAAAGTGTTGAATAATACAAATTTCAAATAAAAAAATAAAATAGTTTTAATTTGCACAAATACATATTTTTATATATTATTATATTTTAATACCACATTTGTACTATGTTAATACCAATTTTAAATGAATAATACCACCTTTGTACACAGTTAATATTGGATGTTGAATAATACAAATTTCAAACCAAAAAAATAAAATAGTTTTAATTTGCACAATTAAATATTTTTTATGTATTATTATATTTTAATACCAACTTTGTACTACGATAATACCGATTTTAAATGGATGTAATATCAACTTTGTACAAAGTTAATACTGGATAAGTGTTGAATAATACCAATTTCAAACCAAAAAATAAAATAGTTTTAATTTGCACAATTACATTTTTTATGTATAATCATATTTAATACCAACTTTGTACTACGTTAATACCGATTTTAAATGAATTTAATATCAACTTTATACATAGTTAATACTGAAAAAGTGTTGAATAATACCAATTTCCGAGGCACTTCCATTCAGCATGAATAAGAGGCGAGAACGAGAAAGGGGCTCAAATGTGTAATTTCGAAAATCATTTCCAGAAATTGATGGAACAATTGGATTACCCATGAGATTAAGTGGTTGGATCTGTAAGGAATTTAAAATCGGAGCTTCGATTCCCTAGAAATCGACAGTTTAAGAATCGGTCAAAAGGGTTTGTGTAGGCACTAAAGCTGGACATTTAATTCCGGCAACCGCTCCGGTGGCAGCATGAATCCTCCATCACCGGCGTAGTAAGCCTGTTTTTTTCCATGGAACATGACATGTTGGATGGAGGAAATTGGAGGGAAGATGATATGTTTTTTTTGTGGTTTTTGTTTCTTTTAAGGGTATGCTAGTAATTTAGTGTGCAGAGTTCAAACCTAAATAAATGTTCAAACCTAAATAAATGTGATAGTAGGGAGTTTAAACAGAAATTTACTGACATGAGGACTGAATTTAGAAAAACTTTAACTTTGAGTATTTCAAATGAGTTTGCCCATATTTTTTCCCCCAAAACTACTTTCTATTAACATTTAAAAGCTTGTATTTTAATAGTATTCTTTGATCAATGATAGATTTTCCACAATAAATATTTTCAAAATAAACTGTTTGTATCCTTTTATTTGGAAATTTAGACTGGGATTATTTTTTAAGTCTATATATGGAATTCAGAAAAAAAAAAAATTCTTTGATATTCTTCTTAAATAGAGAAAGAGGGAGAGAATTCAAAAACTACCCTTTGCATCATTTTTTAAAGATACTCTCTTTTATGTCACATTTACTACAACATTAAATTACTGTTTTTTTAATTTTATAACTAACTCGATATATTGATATTATTAAATATTTTTACATAATTAAATTTTTGAATCTTGTAAAATTGATTTTACAATAGTGATGTGATAAATAATATTTGAAAAAATAAAATTAGTCTGTTAAATGTATCATTAAGCGTCCTAAAAACACTAAACCCAGTAATTAACATGTCATTTTATCCTTCACAAAACCATTGAATCTCATATCAAAATAAGATTCTCCTTTTTTAGCATGGTAATAAGTCTACTCCTTATCTTCTCCAAAAATATCAAATCCCATTTACATAACACACCACCATTTTAGCTAGCTAGCTAGCTCTCCGCTCATCATCTTCATTATCATTAAAAATCACTACTTTCGAACTCCAAAACCTCAAACTACTGTCATAAATCAGGCATAACAATTCATTATACACAGAAAGCAAAAAGTTCAAGAATCCTGTGGATATTCGTTTCTCACGGCAGATTAAAGAAGATGGTTTTGGGATGTGGAGGAGCATTCTGCAGATCAATTTCAAAGGATCAGAATCAGGATTCAAGGATTATCCAAGAAACATCAGACCCGATTACATTCCCGAGACTCCGCTCCAGATTCGGTGGCTTCTTCTCCAATCCTTCAACGCCTCACCTGGAGACTCAGCCGGTTTCAGGCCCCGGCCTCCGCTGCATGACCACAGTTATGACACCGGAGGTACCGGCTAGTGTAGCAGTTCCGACCAACTCAGCTCCACAAAGCGTGAACCTCCGTTGCAAAACTAGAAACAATCCAAGATTGTTCAATCGATCCACTCCTTCTTCCCCTCACTCACCATCCACATTTTCTTTACTCAAATCAAGCCTGCGCCTCGTAAAGGTATATAATCTTGGCAGTACAATTGGTGATTGATTGAAAGTTTACTTTTAAAGTGTGGGATTTGGTTATTCATTTTTTATTAACATACAAATTTGGTAATGATTAGCAGTGTAGGTGCCGAATATGCTTGCAAGGTGTAACGACAGGAGGGGAAACGGCCATTTTCACGGCGGAGTGCGGCCACAGTTTCCACTTCCCCTGCATTTCTTCGTACATAAAGAAGCAGGGTTTCCTCGCCTGCCCGGTTTGCAATTCTGCATGGAAGGAAATGCATCTTTTGAACGAGGAAAGTTTCCAGAAATTCTACCAGGATCAGAAGAGAAGAGAATCAGAAGCTAGAGATTTTAGCAATCGGAAGAATAGTGACAGAAGATGCACGTTGAAAGTCTATAATGATGACGAGCCACTATCGTCACCCACTTCCTGCTCTCGGTACTTCATTCCGATACCTGAATCGGATGAAACTGAAGAAGAAAACAAGGAATTTCCAGGATTTTATAGCTCAAACAACGTCAAGGTTTGGAATGAGATGGGAAGGAGTGTGGAGATTGCTTTCTCGCCGGAGGTGGCTTTAGTATCCGTTGCGAAAACCAGCGAGACTTACGCAGTGAGTTTGAAAATCAAAGCACCGTCGGCACCGGTTCGCTCTGTTCCCATTGACTTGGTGGCAGTGCTCAATGTCAGCAGAAGTGTAACCGGCCAAAAGCTTCATCTAATGAAGAGAACAATGAGACTGGTGGTCTCCTCCCTATCCGCGGCGGACAGATTGTCCATAGTGGCATTCTCCACCACTTCGAAGCGGCTGCTTCCGCTCCGTAGAATGACCACCGCCGGCAAAAGATCTGTGCGCATGATCATCGACGCAGTAGGAGCATTGGATTGTACCGCGTCCAACGCTACGTATTCACTAAAGAAAGCCACCAAGGTTATCGAGGACCGCCGCGAAAAAAACCCTTCAGTCAGCATTCTCCTATTCACCGACGGCCTCCGGTGTGACCCGGTTACCTGGTCCTCACCACTCTCACACATGAAAATCCCAATCCATTCATTCAATATCAGCTCGTGCGCCCACGCGCCGCCAGACTCTTTTGCAAAATACATAAACAGTATACTTTCCACCTCCATCCAAGATCTTCAAGTTCAGCTTGTGGCCACCCCTGGTTCACCTCAGTTTGATATACCAGCGGTTTATTCATACACGGGTAGACCAGCATTTATCGGATCCGGGTCAAGCTGGTGTCGGGCCGGGAATTTCCAATCGGATGAGGAGAAAGAATTGTTGGTAGAATTAAAAGTCCCACCTTTAGTTCCCCGGACCCACAGTTTCTTGTCCGTTCGGTGCTCTTACAAAGACCCGTCAACTCTACAACGGATACAGGACAACGTACGATTTCTTCCACTTCCCCGTCCATGCGCCTCCGGGTCCTCCACTCGTGAGATCAAACGACTTAAATGTCTCTTCATCGCCAGACGCGCCGTCGCCGAGAGTAGGAGACTACTTGAGAGGGACGATTTACGCGGCGCGCATCACAAATTGGCTTCGGCTCGACCACTGGTTGAACACTCCGGTGAAGAATTTGTACGGTTGTTGGAATCGGAACTGAGCGAACTAAATTCGATTAAACAGGAGAATCAAACGCAGCAGCGGAGGAAGAACAGCCACGAGAGAGAAGTTGTAGTCGAGCCGATTACGCCGACGTCGGCGTGGAGAACGGCGGAGCGGCTGGCAAAATTAGCCATTACGAAGAAATCTTTGAATAGAGTCAGCGATCTGCATGGCTTCGAGGATGCTAGATTTTAATTTTAATTGTATGCATCAAATGTTATTATTGAAGTGGGGCTCATCTCATACGATGAAAATTATAATGGAAATTTTTAAACACCGGAATGAAACCGGGAAATTTAGTGTACAACAGGTATCCCAAAGTGTACAACAGGTATCGCAAAATATCATCACTTTGATCAAATATGTTGTGAATTTACCAAAAGTTATAACTGATGATAATGATATAATTCAAATATTTTAAACTATACAGTAGCACAACACCATGTTTCGATCGATCACACAATAAGGGCAGTTGTTGTGCCCCAACATCCCCCTCCCAATAATTACAATCATTGCAATTCATAAGAATCGAACACGAGACATTGACTCTAGTATCATACGATCAAGCACTTGCAGCTTTACCAAAAGGTGTAGCTGATGGTAACGATGCAACTCAAATCTTTTAAACTATACAACAACAGAAGCGCCATGTTTCGATCGATCATACAACAATGACAATTGATGTACCCAACAATCACACATTGTAAGATCTGCATACATGTAGATACACAAAAATATGTGTTGGTGTTTAAGAAAACTTGTGTACACCGGAATTTCCAAATGAAACCCAACATAATATGATTGATTTGCCTCGGCATTATTATAAGAGTGGTAGGCTAATATGTTTTATTTTTATTTTTTAAAACTAACCATTAATTCAGGGAATAACATATTTATAGAATATCATATTATGCCATATTGATCCGATTTGTATGTTTTTAAATACTTGTAACAAACAGGGGCGAATCTAGAAATTTGATCGAGATGGGACAAAAGTTAATTACATAAAACTTAAACTAAAAATTCATGATAAACATTTGAGTTTAAAGACTATAAGTGAAAACCATTAGGTAATAATTACAGCGATTATTTCAAGAAATGAATTTGCTTGATTTCAAGAAATAATATACTTATTGAATTTAATTGTAATAATAATATTATTACAATGTTCGGTTCATTGATATTCAAGAAAGAGACTTGTTCAATTTCAAGAATGATGAGAGCATGTTCTTTTTTAAGAGACTCGTTCTGTTTTTTAGAGATGAGTTATAAGAGTGCAGATGTGGCAAGAGAGTACTTTATGGTGATATGTTTTCGACAATTTATTGATATTTTATTATATTTGTCCATTGGTGAATTGTAAATTATTACACAACTAAGTGTTGATTGAAAGGAAATGAATAGTAAATCGGTATTGTTTCATGTTGAGAAATCATTTGTTTTACAGACAATAATATGTTGTGAATGCTTATCATTTTTTTAAGTAAAAGGATCATAATGGACTTAATTTGTCTTAAAATGGTTAGTAACAAAATATATAATAATCAATTTTTTTGGAAGGAAATTAATCTGCTTTAAGTAACACAAAAGACATAACAACATACACATTTGCCCCAGCTCACACCAAGAATCCAACTCTTGGTTACAAGATTCAAAGTCCCAAACCCCACCACTAAATCATGGGACAATGTTTGTTAAATTGTTGTAACAAAATATATAATAACTAATATTTTTTTTTTTTGGGGGAGGGGGGAGGTGGAGCTACCCCCCTCAAGCCCACGTAGATTTTCTCATGGTAACATAAGAAATAAGAGATAGAAGGTTAACAAAATATGTGATGCCTAAAAATAATCTATGTATGTTATTTACTTTATTTGGTAATGCTGAATGATTACCATAGTTGATGGGCTCGGATTCGGGTTGAACCGAGTATGATAAAATATATAGATTTATGTTTTTACTCGTAATATACCAAAACACACCTAGTAATCTCTACAAAAATTCTCTCCCCAAACTCTTGCTTTCTCTTGGATTTTTCTTGGGTTTGGCTTGGAATCAAGTAGAAACTTGATCCTACATTGAAGTTAAGTGATTTGGTAAGGAGTTTATGTTATGCAATCTTTTTTTCTTGAAAGATATCATATGTGTGTGTGTTGTAAGTGAGGTTTATACTCTTTGTTTAGTATGATTTGAATTGAAGGCATGAACTTAGTTTAAGGAGGAAACTAGTGCATAGGATGATGTAGTAATGTTTGTATATAATTTGTGGGGTATGATATGTAACGAACATGATGAAAATGTAAGATAAACATGAAAACAGCCATGTTCTAAAATTTTCAGCGTGATCGATCGTAAGACAGGGGCCGATCGATCGCGTGAGGCCGGAAGAAAAGTAAGGTGGTTTAAGGCTTGAGCGATCGATCGCTTGATCATGACCGATCGATCGCATGAGGAGAAGCGACCGATCGCTAAAGGGAGAATGTTTTGTGAAGGGCAAAGCGATCGATCACCAGTTGATTATTTTTGAAAAATATTATAATGTCTTGAAATTTTGTAAATGTAAGGACCCTAATACCTTAAGTGAAGATTTAGGTACAATGAGAACTAATCATTTATAAATCAGAGTATAAAATTCATGTTGAGGCATTGAGCTTCAAGGAATTACATGCCAAACTAAGAAATTACAAAAATAGATTAATTACATTCCCAGTTAAATGAATGTTAATCCTATAGTTTCACACTACTCCTAGAGTAGGGACTAAATCCAGCATCCTATCCAAAGCACTCCTTAAGCTCATTGCATCAACCCCGGTCCATAATCCTTTACGCCTCAAAATGTACCTACAGGAACAACCCCACCGTGAGCATATACATCATTCCTCAACAAAACTCAAGGACAATAATATAAATAATTGAATGAAACATATATCCTGTATACTCCATGAGTTGCCGCATTAACATACTTTCGTCGGTCGTTCCTGTTTCATAACTCATGTACATAGTCATTAGTTCACAATATAAGTGTTTGACTCCGTATTTCATTCATATCCAACGATATCCATCGATAACTACTCATCCAAAACAACTAGTCCGGTCTTGTTATAACAACGGTATTTTAGTACCCCTCGCTTCGACATATAGCGGCATCATATGATATCCCTCGCTTCGACATGACAGCGGCATAACCATCGCTTTGACATGACAGCGTAATTCCATCGCTTCATATGACAGCGGCAAGTATTATATCCTTCGCTCGAATATAACAACCACCGGAACAACAATCATTCTCAAACACGTAACAATACACATTGCATAAACCCAAATAGCATAATCTCATCACCAATTGCTCGTACGTCTCACTACGTACATTTCTTCCAAAAGTGGAGATATCGTGGGACTTTATCTCCTTTGTTGTGTGACCACCTGTGATGGTTCTACACATTCACACAAACCAATATTAGAAGCCAGTAATAGTCCGATACCAAAAATCCCACAAAAATAACCAAAACATCACTTTTTGGTGACTCGTGATCGATCGCCACAAGGCCCCGATCGATCGCGAGATCACACTGCCCGAACCCAGAAAATTCTGCTCTCGACGATCGATCGCCACATTTGGCGCTATCGATCGCGAGGCCTGCCGATCGATCGCCCAAACATGGCGATCGATCGCCAAATGCCCCTGGAGAGCACTGCCTGCGCCGATCGATCGTAAAAAATGGGCGATCGATCGCCGCTGCCTGTAACCACATTTTTCACCATTTTTACACCTCAAACTCTTCCCAATCCATACCAACACATATACCATCAAACCAACAACATATAAACACCATAAACCTTCAATAAATACCTTAATACAACCAAAAATCTAACACCCAACCAAAACAACACCAACCGAAAACAAACCCATTTCAAAAATTCAAAATACCAACTCAAATCAAAACCAAACACCATAAAAACAAAAAAAGAAGAATCTATACCCCCTTTTGACTCCAAATCCTACTAAGAATCCCACAAATGGAGTTTTTGCAAAGATTTTCTTCCTCCTTTTTAGCCATAAACGTGAATGGGGTTTTGGGGTAGGGTTGGGAGAGTTATTTGATAAAGAGTGGTGGAATGGGTGAGGTAGTGGGTAGTGGGGTATAAGTGGGGGATTAATTAAAACATGTACCCCACAAATTAGCATGATGTATAAAATATCCCAACATGATAATTTAAAAAGCATTTTCCAAAAATGCACCATAACCTCAATTAAAATATGCTTCACCAAGAATAATCTTTATCCACCACAATTAAGCCATGCCAACACCCAAATTCCCAACATGATCACATGCACCCTGAAATGTATTACCAGGTCACATCCACAAGTGACTAAGCATCTCCCATATTAATTAATTCCCACAATAAATTAATTAACACCAAAATTACCACATAAACATAATTAATGTTCCAAAGCATATACTCATTTCGGGGATATCACAATACTCCCCTACTTATAAGATTTCGTCCTCGAAATCACATGCACTTACCAAATCGAAACTAAACATAAATACCATACCAGAAAATAGTTCCAGGTAGTGCTGCACCATATGCCGCTCCGTCTCCCATGTGACCTCCTCGACACCCCTGCGATCCCACTGGACCTTGACCATCGGTATCACTTTGTTCCGAAGTCTGCGATCAGCCCAATCCAGAATCCTGACGGGCCGTTCCTCGTAGGACACATCCGAATCTAACTGTACCTCAGAAGGCTGCAACACATGTGACGGATCCGGCTCATATTTCCGCAGCATAGATACATGAAACACGTCATGAATACCGGACAATGACGGTGGCAATGTACAACGGTAATCCAAGGTACCGATGCGCTGTAAATCTCATACGGTCCCACATACCTCGGAGATAATTTCCCGCGCATACCAAACCGCACCACACCTCTGAAAGGTGAGATCTTCAAAAAGACTCTGTCTCCCAACTGAAACTCTAACGGTCTCCGCCGTTTATTTGCATAGGCTGCCTGTCTATCCTAGGCCGCCTTTATCTTCTGTCGGATGGTCTTTATCTTATCCTCCATTTCCCGATTCAGTTCGGGTCCTCCAACCGATTCACTAGTCAAGTCATCCCAATATAATGGCTACCTACAACGCCGACCATACAGAGCCTCAAACGGAGCCATCTGAATGCTCGCCTGATAGCTATTGTTGTAAGAGAACTCTACCAAAGCCAATGAATCTTGCCATGAGGCATCAAACTCTAATATACAGGCCCGTAGCATGTCCTCGAGCGTCTGTATAGTACGCTCGGTCTGACCGTCCGTCTGGGGATGATATGCTGTGCTCAATCTCACCTCAGTACCCAAAGCTGACTGAAGACCTCTCCAAAAATGAGATGTGAACCGTGGATCTCTGTCAGATACAATAGACACCGGAATCCCATGTAATCTCACTATATCTCGGACATACAGCTGAGCCATCCTCAAGTATGTGTACGTCATACTGTAGGGAATGAAGCGAGCTGCCTTCGTCAGCCTATCAACGATCACCCAAATGGCATCACAACCAGAAGTAGTCACCGGCAAGTGGGTCACGAAGTCCATAGATATGTGCTCCAACTTCCATTCTGGTATCTCTAAGCTCCTTAGCTCGCCACCAGGTCTCTGCCTTTCTGCCTTCACCTGCTGACAGATCAAGTACCTCTTAACTAAAGCGATGACATCACGCTTCATTCTTTTCCACCAAAACTGATCACATAGATCCTTATACATTTTCCTCCCGCCTGGGAGGATACTAAGCCTGCTACTATGAGCTCGCTCTAAGATCCCTCTACGCAACTCCGGCGTACCCGGGACTACCCAACGGTTACCGAGCCTCAAAGTACCATCCTCAGCCACTCTGAATTTTGATGGCTGTCCCTGAAGTACCAATGATGGCCATCTTTGAACCTCATCATCCGTTTTCTGAGCTCTCCTGATATTTTCATAAATGTCTGGCTCTGCCAATAAAGTCGATACCCGTACCGGCGATGCATCCACATCGAAAGCATAGCCTAGATGTCAGAAGAAGTCATCATAGCCGATAAATACATGGCGCCCTCAACAGTACTCTTCACCTTCCGACTCAAGGCGTCTGCTGTCAAGTTCGCTTTTCCAGGATGCTACTCTATCTCACAGTCATAGTCCTTGAGTAAATCCATCCATCTCTTCTGTCGCAGATTCAACTCCACCTGAGTAAACAAGAACTTCAGGCTCTTGTGATCCGTATAAATGGTAAACGACGTACCATACAAGTAATGCCTCCAAATCTTCAAGGCAAATATGATAGCCGCCAACTCCAAGTCATGGACTGGGTATCTAGTCTCATGCGGCTTCAACTGTCTCGATGCATAAGCTATCACATGCTTATCTTGCATCAAAACACATCCCAAGCCCTGTAGTGATGAATCAGTGTATAGAACAAATCTTTTGTTCTCCGTAGGGATTACTAACACAGGTGTTGTAGTTAACCGGCGCCTCAATTCTTGGAAGCTTTGCTCACACGCCTCCGACCAATAGAAGGGTACTCCCTTTTGAGTCAACTGAGTCAATGGCTTAGCAATCTTAGAAAACCCTTTGACGAACGTCGGTAATACCCTGTCAAACCAAGAAAGCTCCGTATTTCGGTACAGAAGTGGGTGCAGACCACTCCATCACAACCTCTACCTTCCTGGGATCTATCGATATCCCACTGCTAGAAATATCATGCCCTAGAAACACCACACTTCTCAACCAGAACTCACACTTGCTGAGCTTGGCAAATAACTGATTATCTCTGAGAATCTGGAGCACCGTCCGTAAGTGTCTCACGTGCTCCTCCTCGCTCCGAGAGTAGATGAGTATGTCGTCAATAAACACTATAACAAACTGGTCAAGATATGGTTGGAACACCCTGTTCATCAAGCTCATAAAGACAGTCGGGGCGTTCGTCACTCCGAACGGCATAACTAGGAACTCGTAGTGCCCATATCGAGTCCGGAATGCTGTCTTATGCACATCCTCCTCCCTGACCCGTATCTGATGGTAACCTGATCTCAAGTCATTCTTGCTATACAGCTTAGTACCCTGCAACTGATCAAATAAGTCATCAATCCTTGTGAGAGGATACTTGTTCTTCACTGTGGCCTTATTCAGTTGCCGGTAATCGATGCACAAACACATCGAACCATCCTTCTTTTTCACAAAAAGAACCGGTGCGCCCCAAGGCGATATGCTAGGGCGTATATATCCTTTGTCAAGGAGTTTATGCAACTGTTCTTTCAATTCCCTTAACTCCGCAGGTGCCATCCTATAAGGGGCACGAGAGATAGCGGACGTTCCCGATACTAATTCAATCCAAACTCAACCTCTCTAGGTGGTGGAAATCCTGGAATTTCCTCCGGAAACACATCAGCAAACTCCGCTACCACGGGTACATCCTCAACCCTCAACTCTTTATTCTTTTCCGCCATGTCCACGGCATAAATAAGATAGCCATGTGTCCACGTTCCAATAACTGGGACATTTTGATTGCCGATATCAACAGGATCTTCGCACGAGAACCGTTCCCATAGAAAGTACACTGAATCCCCTCATCAGATCTGAACCGAACTGTCCTCTGCCGGCAATCCACTGATATCTGTTCAATATGTCGATACCCATAATGCAATCGAAGTCTGCCATACCCAACACAATCAAATCTGTCTTCAATTCATTGCCCTCAAAATAAATGAGGCAGTATGCAAGAAACTGATCAGCAACAACACTCTTCCCAGTGGGTGTCGAGACCATAAGAGGCATGGGTAACCGAGACGTGCACATGTGATGCTTCTCCACAAAACCAACCGATACAAAAGAATGGGAGGCACCTGTATCTATCAAAATAAAAGCAAGGTACGTAAATAAGTGACACGTACCAGCAATCACCTCCTCTGGAGCTGCCTCGGCCTGCTCCCTAGTCAGTGCATAAACCTGCCCCTGAGGTGGTCCCATCGTCTGACCTCCCATTTGCCTCGGCGCATACTATTGTCTTTATTGTACCGCTCTGTCTGAGGGTCTCTCCATGGTGTCTTGCTGTCCTCCCTAGTTAGGACAATCCCGAGCAAAGTGGCCACTCTTTCCACATTCGTAACAAGCAGGACATTCCCTTATCGGATGAGGCCCTCCACAATGATAACATTTGATTCCCCCAAATCTACTCCTTTGTGTCTACCCCCTATTTGATTGTGTATTGTTCCTACGGCCCCCATGCGACGAAAATCCGATCGTTGACCATTGAATCTAGAAGATGATGAAACTCCTCTTGACTTAAATTGGTCACCTCTTGGTTTCAGACTATCAGAGGTTGACTTCTGTGGGGTCACTGGCGGTGGTATTGCGTCTGGATATGCACCTACTCCCAACTCTGCCAATTCAGCTCGTGTAAGAGCGCCGTCAAAGGAAGTAGGGCCATTAGTAATCACCCTCTCATATAGTTCGGGCCTCAAACCTTTCAAGAAGTGCCTCATCTTTGCTTGAGTGTTAGTGGCGATATGAGGCACATATCTTAGTAATGAAGAGTAGTGAAGAGCGTAATCTGTTACTGCCATGTTGCCCTGTTTCAAATTGGTGAATTCGTCCTCTTTAATTTGTAGTCCTAAATAATCCCCAGTTGATTTCGTGCCCTTGAGCCTCTTGTTCCATTACAGTTGTCTTCCACCACATCAACGCCTTCTTGGCAAGTTGGAACTCCGATAATCTGATCCAAGCCGACTTTGCACAAGGGGCGCTACAAAGATCAGTTCCATTCTTTCCAACCACTCTTCGGCCTGTTTCCCAGTCTCAGTCCCCTCAAACATCGGCGGTCGGAATGCAAGAAATTGGGTCAAACTCAGTTCTCCTGGCAACAATTGTTGTTCCGCCGGCTCTTGACCCAAGGCAGGTGGTGGTAGAGGATTGGTATGCCCAACACTTGCATTAACACTCACATCATCGCCTATCTCAATGTTTGCTGCCATGCTGTAATAAAAAGGTTAACTACCATACCAGAAACAATATATATGTTGCACCGTTAGATAACATGAATAGCAATAAACATGTTAGTATGACAATTATATACACCAATATGCACTACATGCATAAACATGTTCATAAGTGAATACCTAGCCAACAAGTTGTTAAGGCTACCCTTCACTCATTCCCGTGTTCTCTAACCTGGCTCTAATACCACTAATGTAAGGACCCTAATACCTTAAGTGAAGATTTAGGTACAATGAGGACTAAGCATTTATAAATCAGAGTATAAAATTCGTGTTGAGGCATTGAGCTTCAAGGAATTACATGCCAAACTAAAAAATTACCAAAATGGATTAATTACATTCCCAGTTAAATGAATGTTAATCCTATAGTTTCACACTACTCCTAGAGTAGGGACTAAACAAAAGAATTCCAGTATCCTATCCAAAGCACTCCTTAAGCTCACTGCATCAATCCCGGTCCATAATCCTTTACGCCTCAAAATGTACCTACAAGAACAACCCCACCATGAGCATATACATCATTCCTCAACAAAACTCAACAATAATATAAATAATTGCATGAAACATATATCCTGTATACTCCCTGAGTTGCCGCATTAACATACTTTCGTCGGTTGTTCTTGTTTCATAACTCATGTACATAGTCATTAGTTCATAATATAAGTGTTTGACTCCATATTTCATTCATATCCAACGATATCCATCGATAACTACTCATCCAAAACAACTAATCCGGTCTTGTTATAACAACGGTATTTTAGTACCCCTCGCTTCGACAAATAGCGGCATCATGTGATATCCCTCGCTTCGACATGACAGCGGCATAACCATCGCTTCGACATGACAGCGGCAAATAACATAATTTCATCCCTTCATATGGCAGCGGCAAGTACTATATCATTCGCTCGAATATAACAACCACCGGAACAACAATCATTCTCAAACAGTAACAATACAAATTGCATAAACCCAAATAGCATAATCTCATCACCAATTGCTCGTACGTCTCACTACGTACCTTTCTTCCAAAAGTGGAGATGTCGTGGAACTTTATCTCCTTTGTTGTGTGGCCACCTGTGATGGTTCTACACATTCACACAAACCAATATTAGAAGCCTATTATAGTCCGATACCAAAAATCCCACAAAAATAACCAAAACATCACTTTTTTGTGACTCGCGATCGATCGCCACAAGGCCCCGATCGATCGCGAGATCACACTGCCCGAACCCAGAAAATTCTGCTCTCGACGATCGATCGCCACATTTGGCGCGATCGATCGCGAGGCTTGCCGATCGATTGTCCAAACATGGCGATCGATCGCCGAATGCCCCTGGAGCGCACTGCCTGCCCGCGATCAATCGCCAAAAACGGGCGATTGATCGCCGCTGCCTGTAACCCGATTTTTCACCATTTTTACACCTCAAACTCTTCCCAATCCATACCAACACATATACCATCAAACCAACAATATATAAACACCATAAACCTTCAATAAATACCTTAATACAACCAAAAATCTAACACCCAACCAAAACAACACCAACCCAAAACAAACCCATTTCAAAAATTCATACTACCAACTAAAATCAAAACCAAACACCATAAAAACAATAAGGAATAATCTATACCCCTTTTTGACTCCAAAACCTACTAAGAATCTTACAAATGGAGTTTTTGCAAAGATTTCCTTCCTCCTTTTTAGCCACAAACATGAATGGGGTTTTGGGGTAGGGTTGGGAGAGTTATTTGGTAAAGA
Source organism: Haberlea rhodopensis (assembly GCA_907163345.1). Lineage (NCBI taxonomy): Eukaryota > Viridiplantae > Streptophyta > Magnoliopsida > Lamiales > Gesneriaceae > Haberlea > Haberlea rhodopensis. The sequence continues at coordinate 963,444 of CAJQUN010000020.1, read as the reverse complement.
GTGGTGGAATGGGTGAGGTAGTGGGGTATAAGTGGGGGATTAATTAAAACATGTACCCCACAAATTAGCATGATGTATAAAATATCCCAACATGATATTTTAAAAGCATTTTACAAAAATGCACCATAACCTCAATTAAAATATGCTTCACCAAGAATAATCTTTATCCACCACAATTAAGCCATGCCAACACCCAAATTCCCAACATGATCACATGCACCCTGAAATATATTACCATATCACATCCACATGTGACTAAGCATCTCCCATATTAATTAATTCCCACAAAAATTAATTAACACCAAAATTACCACATAAACATAATTAATGCCCCAAAGCATATACTCATTTCGGGGATATCACATATGATGACATTGATTTATTGAATTTCATGTAGCACCATCCCAGTGGACATGTCAGAGAGGAGGTTAAGCAACAACTCTTGATCTTCTATATTTTGAAACATACAACATATACGTGTGAATGTACGAGTATTGATGATATAGATATGATGTACATATGCGATGATTGTATGTATATTATTGAGGTTTGGATTCTATTGAGTCATGATGCTGTTGAGGCAAGAGATGAGACTGTTATAACGAGTGGACGAAAAATATGATATGTGCTGCTAATATGAAGATGTGAAGACTGAGTAATTGACATACATATGTCTCGTTATAACAGGATGATGAATGAGACATGTCATGACATATTAGTATATTGTGATTTGATATATCTATAGGAACAACCAATGTGGAGTATTTCAATGCATGAAATACATGAAGTATTTTCAATACAATATTTATGCATTTTATGTAATGTTGGGTTATATTTATCATCTATATACTCATGATGTGCAGTTGTTCTGTAGGAACTTTTAGGCATGGGAGGCCGGGATTGTGAGTCAATCTTTCGCTGCTAAAAGATAGACTGATCAAAATTAAAGCACATTAGAAGTTTTGATGCCTATATGATGTAACTTATGTTATGTAAAATATTTAGTGGAATAACATAATAAGTAGATGTAGAAAATTTTGATCAAAGTATTTGAGGATTAAGATGATGAGGCACCACATTTAGTGGTATCAGAGCAGTGACTTAGATAACTGGGTTGTACGATGGGTAGAATAAGTGGACTAGTGAGATGAGTGTTTACTTATAAGTATATTTATGCATTTTAGGCAGTGTATTGTGTTATACTGACATGCTTTACTTGTTGAGTGTTGTTGTTAACTCTTGAATTGCAACATGTCAGCTAGAATACCGATGAACCCCCAAGACGAAGTGGGGATGCTGTGAGTGTGAATGTTAGTATTGGCCAGACTGCTTTACCACCACTACCAGTAGGTCAATGGCCAGTGGAATATGTATTGTTACCAGGGGAACTAACACTGACTCAGTTCTTAGGCTTTCAACTGCCTCGATTTGAAGGAACTGAATCTGGTGAGCAAGCTGAGGAATGGTTGTAGCGCATTGAACATATATTTATATCGGTCCCATGTGTGAAATCAGCTTGGTTGAGATTGGCTGAATTCCAATTGGTCAAGAAATCGTCAATGTGGTGGAAAGCAACAGTAATGGAGTAAAAGCTCAAGGACAAATTGTTGATTGGGTTGTATTCCGAAGTTGATTACTGAGCCACCATTTCTCTGCTGCAGCGAGATAGATTAAGGAAGATGAATTTACAAATTTGAAACAGGGTACTATGAACGTGTCATATTATGCTTTGCAGTACTTATCTTTGCTGAGGTATGCACCACATATTGCTGTAGATACTAAGGCAAAAATCAGACATTTCTTGTGGGGACTGAGGTACGAGTTGTTTGATAGGTTATTTCTAATAACCCTGTGTCATTTAAAGAGGCACTGACCCAAGCAGAGTTGTCAGAAATAGGAATTGGTGCTTACAGAGAGGTATGTCAATTCCAGAAACCTACTCCAGATAGTATGAAACCCAGAGGGGAATAGTTTAAATCATGAGGAGGTGCATCATCCTCAAGGTTCAATTGTAAAAAGTTTGATAACCGTAAAGATGGGGATAGATTCGGTAAAAGGAAGTCTCAAGTGAGTAGTACAAGAGGACTCAAATATTACAATTGTGGAGGGCCACGTTTTAAAAGAGATTGCCCGAATAAAGATGGTATGATTTGCTTTGGGTGTGGTATGATAGGCCACATTGTTGAGGAATTATCCTCAGGCTGGAGAGCAACAGAATAGAGGAAATATATCTGAAATCACGGTGCTGCAGAGGCCGCAATTTATGCCTCGTAGAGTTGGAGGACAAATGGCAAGGTTGCCCCAAGTTCAAGTGTATGCATTGAACAAGGAGCAAGCAGAGGCATCTCCTGAAGACGTGATAGCAGGTAAGTGTTGTTTATTTGCTTACCCTGTTTGATTTTAATTGATATTGGTGCCTCTAATTCATTTATTGCAACGAGTTTTGTTGAGAAGTAATGTGATGTCCCCGAAATGATTAATTGCAATTAAGGCATTATTATGTTTATGTGATTAATTATGTGGATAATTGATTTACGTGTTGAAATTAATTATCACGATGAAATGCTTAGTCACATGATAGGCATGACCCGGGGGTTACGTTTCAAGGTGCATGTTATGCATGATAGAAAATGGGGTGTTAACATGATTTACTTGTGTTGATTGTTAATTATGAGGAAAGTATGAATTTAATGAAGTTGGTTGCATTTTTGTAAAATGCTTTTAAAATACCATGTTGGGGTATTTTATACATCATGTTAATTTTTGGGTACAATTTAATTAACCCATATACCCCACTATACCCTCCTTCCCCTCACTTTACCCTTTCCCTCTAAAATCCCCAATTCATTCCCAAAACCCTTCCCATTCCCCATTTTTGAAATCCTCCAAGGAAGGAGAAGGAAAGTTCCACAAAACTTGTGTTTGTGTGATTCTTGTCAAGATTTGGAGTCTTCAAGAGGTATGGAACCCTTCCTAAAGTTTTTATGAAGTTTGGATTTGAAATGGGATGATTTTGAAGTGATTTATATGGGTTTATTTTGTGTATGTGTTGTATGTTGTTGGGGTATGATTTTTGAAGTGTTTTATGTGGGTTTTCGTGAGTTATGATGATGTTAGTGTTGTTGGAAAGTTTGGGTTTGTATGGTATGTGATTGAGCTTGGAAAATGCTCAAACATGGCGAAAAATCGCGCACCAGCAGGTGGCGATCGATCGCCTGAAATGAGGCGATCGATCGCCGAAGGCCAGTAGCCATTTCGCGTAGCAGGCGATCGATCGCCTCAAATGAAGCGATCGATCGCCGCAAGGCAAAAAGTGAGGCGATCGATCGCCTCGTGCAGCGATCGATCGCCGCTGTTTAAAACATGGCAAATGATGATTTTTGATGAATTTTTGGTATTTGGCTATTATTTGGCTTCTAATATTGATTTGTATGGTTGTGTGGAACCATCCCATGTGCCAACAACATCAAGAAGATAGAGTTCTTCAATTTCTCCACTTTTGGAATTAAGGTACGTAAGACGCGTACGGGCATCTGACGGTAACATATTCTTACTCTATGATTATGCAATAATCGTATAAGTATTTAAGATGTTTATAATGATGATGTTTATGATGAGTGAAGAGGATATGATGTTTATGATGATGATTATGATAAGTAAGTTTATGATGATGATGTTTATGATGAGTGAAGAGGATATGATGTTTATGATGATGATTATGATAAGTAAGTTTATGATGATGATGTTTATGATGAGTGAAGAGGATATGATGTCTATGAGGATGATTATGAAAAGTAACGATGATGTTTATATGATGTCTATATAATGATACGATTGGGTAAGACGCCCACGTGGTAAGATGCCACACGATGTTATGATATGGTAAGATGCCATACGATAGGGTAAGATGCCCACGTGGTAAGATGCCACACGATATTATGATATGGTAAGATGCCATACGATGGGGTAAGATGCCCATATGCACGAATGTGAATCAGGGTCAACAAAGAGAAGCTGACGAATAACGAGCATGTTTACTTAACTAAGATTTCGTACATTTACTGTTATATTTTGTTATGATGCTTATATGATGATGATGTTATAAGATGATGATATTTATAAGATGATGATATTTATAAGATGATGATGCTATAAGATGATGATGCTATAAGATGATGATGTTTATATGATGATGATATTATAAGATGATGATATTTATAAGATGATGATTTTAATCATTCATGTCAAGAACTAATGAATATTTGCATGGCTATGAAACAGGGACAACCAAAGAGGGTTAATGCGATTAACCAGGAAGTATATGTTACCAATTATTTTCATGCATTTATTTATATGCCATTGCCTTACGATGTTAAGTAACGATGTACATGCTCATGATGGGTTGTTCCTGTAGGTACACTCTTGGACCGAAGGGCCTAGGGTCGGGTTGAGGCAGTGAGCTAAAAAGAGCAAGACGCTTATAGGATACAGGATTTTGATAGTCTCTACTCTAGGAGTAGTGTAAATCTATAGCTTTAACATTCATCATTGAGAATGAAATTAATTAGCTTGTGAAATTTATTTCGGTCTGTAATCTTAGTAGCTCAAAGATACAACCGGAACCCTAAGACGTTATTAATGCATGTTTAGTCCATAATTTGTGTATTAAGATGATGTTAAGGTAGGAAGACCCTACAAGTAACATATGTGCTCGTCCTCAATGTTGATGCCTCTTCATGTTTCGACATCCACGAGGAAGAATGTGATGGCTGTGCATGTTGTGTATATTGTCCCATTCATTTTGAGAACAATATGTTGCGAACAGATTTGATTGTGTTATATATGTATGATTTTGATTGTATCATTGGTATTGATGTGTTGAGCAGATATCAGACTATTGTTGATTGTTGTTAGAAACAGTTTGTTTTCGATCTGAATAGGGAAGTCAGTGGATCTTTTATAGGCAGGGATCTCGTCCAAAGATTCCACTGATATCTGCCACTAAAATGTCATGTTTGCTGGAACGTGGACATACATGATATCTGATATATGCTATTGATGTAGTTGAAAAGAAAGTAGAGGTGAGAATATCAGATATACCGGTAGTTGCAGAATTTATGGATGTATTTCTAGATGAAATTCCGAGTTTTCCTCCGAGTCGTGAAGTGGAGTTTGAGATTGAGTTACTACCAGGTGTTTCTCCTATTTCTCGAGCACCGCAAAGAATGGCACCAACAGAACTGAAAGAATTAAAGATTCAGTTGCAAGATTTACTTGATAAGGGATACATACGTCATATTGTATCGCCTTGGGGTGCTCCAGTTCTATTTGTGAAGAAAAATGATGGATCAATGCGGTTGTGCATTGACTTATAGACAATTGAACAAGGTAACGATTAAGAATAAATAAACCCTCCCACGTATTGATGATTTGTTTGATCAGTTACAGGGATCTAAGATCTATTCGAAGATAGATCTGAAGTCAGGGTATCATCAGATACGAGTTTGGGAGGAAGATATACAGAAGACAACATTTAGAACATGACATGGGCATTATGAGTTCTTAGTGATGCAATTTGGAGTGACCAATGCTCCAGCTGTCTTCATGAGCTTGATGAATTGGGTATTTCATGTTTACATGTTCAACATTTATGAACAATACTACAGACTTTGCGAGATAATCATTTGTGCGCTAAATTCTGTGAATGTGAATTTTGATAGACAATGTAGTATTTCTTGGTCATGTAATTTCTAAAGAAGGAATATCAGTAGATCCGAGGCCTTATTGAATTGGTCTGCACCTACTTTTGTGCCCGAGATCTGTAGGTTTTTGGGTTTAGCAATGTATTATCGACGTTTTGTTGAAGGATTTTCAAAGATTACTGAATCATTGACAAAATTGACACAGAAAGAAGTACATTTTGTATGGTCTGAGGCTTGTAGCAAAGCTTTCAGGAGTTGAAACATCGGTTGATATCTGCTCCGGTGTTTGTAATTCCTTCAGAGCATGGAGAGTATGCCTTGTACACTAATGCCTCATTGAATTGATTAGGTTGTGTATTGATGCAAGATAAACATGTTCTAGCATATACAACAAGACAGTTGATACCACACGAGATAAGATATCCCGTGCATGATCTCGAGTTAGCTGTTATAATCTTTGCATTAAAGATTTGGCGACATTATTTGGTACATCTCTTACCATATATACTGACCATAAGAGCTTGAAGTTTCTGTTTACTCAAGATGAAAATATGAGACAGGGGAGATGTATGTATCTTTTGAAAGATTATGATTGTGAGATTGAATACCATCCAGTCGAGCTAATTTGACAGCTGATGCTTTGAGTCGCAAAGTTAAATGCACTGCTGATGATGTATTCAGCTATCAACATGAATGGTTTTTTGTTGCCATTTGGGATATGATTTCGATGCATCTGTATCACCAGTCAGAGTATCTACTTTGTTGATCAAACCTGATATATTTGACAATATCTAAAAAACAAAAGAGATGGATGATGAGATCCAAAAATGGAAGACACTAATAGATGAATGAATAACATCTAACTTCAGAATAGCTCGTGATGGTAGTCTTAGATTGGGTGACCGTTGGGTAATTCCATCTACTTCTGGACTACGCCAAGAACTGCTACGACGTACTCATTGTAGTCAGTACAATATATATCCAGGATGAAAGAAGATGTATAAAGAGCTGTATACACAGTTTTGGTTGAAACGAATGAAACGAGATGTGATCGAATTTGTGAAGAGATGCTTGATCTGTCAACAAGTGAAAGCGGAAAGATAGAAGCCATGAGGTGAATTCAAGCGTTTAGAAATTCCAACATGAAAATTGAAACATATAGCTATGGTTTTGTTACCCATTTGCCAAGAACTCCTTCTGGATTTGATGACATTTGGGTAGTGTTGACAGATTAACCAATGTGGCTCATTTCATACCCTACAGTATGACATTTACATACCTAAGGATGTCTCAGTTATATATTCGAGATGTCGTACGATTGCATGGCCTTCCGGTTTCCATTATTTCTGACCGAGATCCGAGGTATATTTCTCATTTTTGGGAAGGTTTATAATCAGATATGGGAACTGAAGTAAGATTGAGTACATCATATCATCCTCAGACAAATGGTCAAACAGAGCGTACTATACAGTCGCTTGAGGATATGTTAAGAGCTTGCATCTTAGAGTTTGATTGATCATGGCAGGGTTCGTTGCCATTAGTAGAATTCTCATATAATAACAATTATTAGGCAGCATACGGATGGCACCATTTGAGGCTCACTATGGAAGACGATGTAGGTCACCCTTGTGTTGGGATGATCTGGGCAAAACAATTATAAGTGGTCCTAGGAATGGCAACGGGTCGGGTATGGGACGGGTTTAGCCAATCCCAGGACCCGCCCAGCTACACATAAAACCTGGACCCGCCCCGTCCCGCTTAGATCCGCGAACCCGGTGGGTTTACCCGCCCCGCCCCGGTTCAAGTTTTTTTTTTATTTTTTTTTTTAAAAAAATTTAGCTAGAAATCAATTTTGAAACACAAAAGTTGAGTTTTGTGATTAAATTTTATGTTTTCTCTAGTAAATATTTATAATAAGCATTGCAAAACTATCTTTAAACTACTAAATATTTATTAATTTGCTCTTATTTCCTTCAAAATGTCCAACTTCTTTAACATGAACACATGAATTTTGATATAAAATGAAATAATGACACTTTATTGTTCAATTAAAGAAGTAAAATGTATAATAAATATCATTTTTTTTAAAATTAAAAATGTATTACGGGGCGGGTACGGGGCGGGTTCGGCCAATCCCAGGACCCGCCCCGCCGGGGCGGGTTCATTGCGGGTCCGGGTTTGGACCCGTCCCATTGCCATCCCTAAGTGGTCCAAATATGATACGTAAAATGAATGAGAAGGTAAATTTGATTTGACAAAGGTTAAAGGCCGCGCATGGTAGACAAGCTGTGTATACAAATAAGCGACGGCGATATTTAGAATTTCAGGTTGGTGACAAAGTGTTTTTGAAAATTTCGCATTTTAAGAGTGTTGTCCGGTTTGGTAAGTGAAGAAAGTTGTCACCAAGGTATATTGGTTCATCTGACGTGTTACAGCGTGTTGGTACATTGTCATACCGTTTGGCATTGCCACCATCATCGACCTGTATCCATGATGTATTTCATGTATTAATTGATAAGTGCCATTTTGCACTTATATTTGCATATGTTTCTTGCTATTTTTATAGTGATTCGTGGACGATTTTACGATTTGGGTTGTGTTTTTGTATAATCCAGGAATCCAGTGAAAGTGCAAGGAATACCCGAAAACCCCAATATTATCGACTGAAAGGTGGAACTGGGACAAAACAAGCCAAGACATTGGAAAGATGGTGAAAGGAGTTGAATTGGGAAATTTTGAAGTATGCGATCGTTCTCCAGGCTGAAGAGATAGATCGCTTCAAGGCAGGAATGTGTGGAAAATGTTATACAGAAGATGATCGATCGCCACAAAGAAGCAATAGATCGCATCGGGCAGAAGGCTGAGGCCTTCGATCTCAACTCAGATAGAGATTGATCGCCATAGAGAGAAAAGTCGAAGAGATCGAACGCCATGGACATAGCGATCGATCGCCAACAGAGTTCTGCGTGAGAAAGCTTCATTTTTAAGTTGTGGGCTATTTTTGGTCCCAGATTTTGATGAGCTCGGATTTCTCTCTATAAAAGGGAGTTTTTGCAGCAAAGAAGGGACTTTTATCATCTGATTTTTACCCTAAACTTAGGAGAAGCCACCACATACAAGTTGGAGATTCAAGCAATGCAGCTAGAGACGGAAGATCGGATCAACGCAAGAGTCAACGCCTAGAGATTTTCTGTATTTCTAAACTTTTTTTTGGTTTATTATTCAAAGTTTAAATGTTTATTATGTTGTTTAATATGATAAAGCATTGTTCTTGCTTTAGTATGCTAGGCTAAGTTGTTTATCGAGTTTATGTGATCTTTTGTATGAATCCACAATTTTAATTCTAGTTTTTGGTTGAGTTTTTGCTATATTTGTGTTTGTGTTATGGTTTTAATGATTTTAAGGGATTAGTTACCCTTTAAATGATGTTAGTTTTCAATTGAGATCGAGAGATAATACAGAATAAATAACACATATTGTGGCTTTCAGAGCGAGATAGAGAGATGACGTCAAATACATGTGTGAGCTATAGATATATAGTAATCGAAGGGTAGGAGTTTTCATAAAGCATTTGCAATATTAACTTGTTAAATAAGTGAACGAGAGTTACTTACTGCAAATTGGTATTATAATATAGCTCGAGAAAGTATATTAGATATAACTGAAAAACTTGTCACCTTAGATGCATTAATATTGATTAGAACTAGTAGATGAATTGTGGGGGATTACTTAAGTGAACCGAAGTCTCGATATTTATCTCTATTGTTTAGTATATTTTCTCTTTGTGTTTCGGTTATTTCCTAAATTTGATTAATTTAGTTAATCATTCATAACAATTTCGTAGGCTAAATATAGTTAAGCTAATTGAATCTGGTAATTACTATTAGACTGTGGGTACGAAATCTCTACTTTCATATCATTATACTAAAACTTGACACCGCGCACTTGTGGTATAATCGTGACACACTAGAAAATAATTGTTTAAAATAAACGCGATCAAGTTTTTGGCGTCGTTGCCGGGGACTAGTTTAAGTAATATCATAAGAGATTAATTGATGTAGTTTAGGCCATTTCTTTTTATTATTACTTTTGTTAAGTTTTATAATATTTCACTACTACTCTTTCTTTCTTATTTTTGTCTTTTGCAGGTAGTTGTCTTCGTGGTGCATGCTATGGAGTGACAAACCTATACTAGAGTCACTTGACTTAGAGATTGAATGAACTTTTCGTAGACTTCGAAGAGAAGCTCGAGTGATGGCTTAGAATAATCAAGGAGGGAATGGTGAACGTGAACAATGAAACGAGGAGGTGCTAATTACACGATCATTGATGGACTACGCACAACCCTCTTTCCAAGGCAACATGTCGAGCATAGCTAGACCGAGGATTCATGCTAATAACTTCGAGATCAAACCTGCCATAATTAATTGCTTCAACACTCGGTGTAATTTGTAGGATCGCCTACTGATGATCATAATGCTCATATCTCAAACTTCTTGGAGATTTGTGATACCTTCAAGTACAATGGTGTTGTCACTGACGACGCCATCAGGTTACGACTCTTTCCCTTTTCATTAAAGGACAAAGCTAAATCATGGTTGCATTATTTGCCTGCAGGTTCTATCATTACATGGGATGTGATGGTGCAATTATTTCTGTCCAAATACTTCCCACAATCAAAGACTGCGAAGATGCGGAATGACATCACTACTTTCATGCAACATGATCCAGAGACACTGTACGAGCTTGGGAACACTTCAAAGACTTATTGGGAAATACCCACATCACGGCCTTCCCATCTGGCTTAAGGTACAAAAGAACACCGGAAGACACATATACACTTTTGGAGGGGATGGCTACTAATAGCTATCAGTAGCAGTCTGAAAGGAACGTGCCAAAGAAGAAAGCTGGAACTCATCAAGTGAGCGTAGTTACTGCTTTGGCCACCCAAATTGAGGCATTAAACAAGAGGCTAGACATCATGAGCATGACAGTGATGAAAGCTCAAGTGCTTACTTGTGACCTATGTGGAGGCAATCATCCGAGCGTTGAATGCCAAGCAGGCAACCCATTCGTTCCACCTAATGATGTTGTGAATTATGTAGGAAGCCGTTCACTAAACAACCCCTACCCAAATACATACAATACGGGGTTGAGGTATCATCCGCAACCACCACCGAGTTATCCACCAAAGACGAGCATGGAGGAGCTACTGACCAAATTCATATCCTCAACTGAAACAAGGATGGATAATCAAGAATCATCTATCAAAAACTTGGAGATTCAAGTAGGGCAATTGACAACCATCTTGGCTGGGAGAGCACAAGGAACTCTACCGAGTGACACAGAGAAGAATCCAAGGGAGCAAGCCAATGACGTGACCCTTATGAGTGAAAAAGAACTTGGTGATGAGAAGGAGACTGAAAAGATTGCAATTAAACAAGAGGAGAATGAGCAACCACGCAACAAGGGTAAGTCCACTGGAGCCACCATACCTATCACACCACAAGAAAAATGTACACATTTCTCTCCCATTTCCTGCAGCAATTAATAGGGCGAAGGTTGATTCAAACTTTGCCAAATTTTTAAACATGCTTAATAATTTGCATACAGATATACCATTTATTGATGCGTTACGAGAAACACCAAATTATGCTAAATTCTTAAAGAAGATGTTATCGGAAATTGGGAGAGCACGAGGCTTGTCTTTTTGACTGAGGAATGCAGTGCTATTGTGCAAAAGAAATCGGCCACGAAGTTAAAAAGATTCAGGGAGTTTCTATATTTCTTGCACTATTGGACCTATTTCTTCCATTAAATCGTTATGTGATTTGGGTGCTAGTGTTAACTTAATGCCTTTGTCTATTTTTAGACGACTTGGACTGGGAGAGCCGAAGCTCACAAGGGTGGTGTTGCAAATGGCGGACAAGTCTATCACCTACCCACTAGGAATCGCCAAGGATGTGACAGTCAAGATATATCAATTCACTTTCCCTGTGGCTTTCCTAGTGTTGGATATGGAGGAGGAAGTGAGCATGCCATTGGTTCTGGAACGCCCATTCCTAGCTACTGGAAGAGCCATCATTGATGTTGAAGAAGGGAAGTTGATCCTCCGTGTTGGAGAGGATCGGGTTACATTCAATATGTTTAAATCTTCAACACACGTACACAACGAGCATGATTATCTAAAAGTTAACTTGATTGACACTTTGCTTATATATATGGTGCAAGGTACTGATGAGGTGGAGGTGAAGATCGAGCTAGAGATTGAAGAAGGGAAGAGCCATGACATGGTGAAGCCAAGGAAGGCAAAGAAGCAAAAAGATAAAAGGACGTTCATGAAGGGAGAGACAGTGTAATTACATAAAGCGCAACCACCTCGCATTTTCCAAAGCAATCGAAGGCTTCATGGGTTGGACCATTCACTGTTACTAATATATACTCGCATGGAGCCATTAAGGTAAGTGATCCTATTCTAGGCACTTATGTCATTAATGATGAGAGGTTGAGGCATTACCCAGTTGATTACGGAGATTCATGCTCCACAAACGATTCCAACCTTTGAGGAAATGTGGTAATAAATCCAGCTTGAGACTATAAATCAATAACTATTTATTTTCCTTATCTCCATTTTGATTTTATTTCTAGTTGGTTCGCATTTCAAATTTATTTATTTGTGTTAACTCAAATTTTTATCATACTCTCACCAATGATGAAGAAGCCAAGGATGAGGGTGACGCCTACTGACGGTCGTTACCACAGGTATTTCGTTGTCCCTAATTTTCAATCTTATTACATTGAGTTCAATGTAATATTTAAGTTTGTGGAAGTAGTGAGTCGTTGATTGATTGTTTCTCTTGAGCTGTGAATATTTAGTTGAGTATTGATCTTGAATTATCCTATGTATACGATCAAATGTGCGTAAAAAACACTTAACATTTGTATTTTTAGCTTCATCGTAAAAAGTGGTTTGTGTAAATGTCATACTTATTTGTCTGAACAGTATTGAGACTTAGATGAGTTTCGTTGTTGAGGAGCATCAAGGTAGCTAAGAGTTTCAGTGAGTATGGAAGGTTTGCTGAAGTGGGTTTTTACAAAGGATTGAACAAAACAAAACAAAATCTTCTAATGCAATCCTTCCATTCGATGGAAGAATGAGAGACATATAATGATTACACAACATTCAAATTTTAAGAACTAAATCTTTGTGCACTTTTTCTGTTTATTTTTTTGATTTTATTTTCTTGCTGAGCATGTCAGGGCCCGATCCTAATCGTACATTTTAATATCACACAATAATGATTATATTGTTAACATCAGAAGATTTGTTTTAGAATTACCAAGACTTGGCCCTAAATTTGTTTTGATAACAGTACATATATCAATTTACTTTTCAGTCATTACTGAAAATATAAGTAATCCCATTTTCTCATCCAACATAAGTTAACATAATTCAGTAATCAAGTACTAATCAAATCCCCAGACACTTTCATACTTAAAAATACATCTACTCGGGGCATACCCCAGGACATAAATTATTATTAAAAATCTTTTAAATATAAACTCGGACGCAATACTCGATAAAATAACCTGAACTCCTCCCTATGGAGCTCTGGTACTCCTCGATGCTTCCTCTCGAGCATCCACAGGATTATCCACATGTACTTCATGTCTTGCCCACACAACAAAGATATGACAGCCCCCCACAACGGGGGTCAGAACCCCAGTACGAGAAACAGATAAAAGCACAATAGCATAACAAAGTATCATACGATGATTGTCGTGCATGAATGCAATGCATGTATGGGATAACAATTTCAAAATATCGATATGACTGGAATCAAACGAAAGATCATCAACAATGTCAAGTTCGAGCAGAGGGTGACGACACACGTACTGCGATGTATTGTGCCCAGCATCACTTGTGTCTAGATCCGGCGACAATGCGCATGACTACAGTTTCTACCCAAACTGCCTGTCATTGCCCTGCCCATCGTCCCATGACACTAAAGATCTCATCAGGATAAAATGGTGTCAAAGGAGCAGTAAGATCAATATGTTACGCCCAATGTCCATGCATCTCAATGTATCGTGTAATCTCATATGATGTAGCTCAATATATCATGTAATCGCATATCATGCAGTTCAGTGTATCATACAATCATATATACTGCAATTCAACATGTCATACAATCAGATAGGAATCATATAATGACAAGTAAATCATATCCCGGGGAACATCAGATGTCTTTGTCAGACATCGTGATAGAACCGATTTTCTACGTACCTCGGACCAATAATATTTCTACCGAGTACTCCTTGAATCAAACTCGAAATCTAATTAACCCGGTCATTTACACTCAATTATATTATCAAAGTGTTCAATTACTTCACAATATCAAGTTTATAATTCAAACATTGACCCTTAGAAAATTTCTTAAAATTTCAGCTTGCATGCTCATAGTAATTGGCTCATACCTTTTCCAATACTTAACCAAATTATATGGGTCCAATTTAGTTTGAAGGATTAACTCAAAATATGACATTTCATATGTTTGACACTTCCCCAAATTCGTTCATTTACCTAAGGCAAATTGGGTCTAAACATTACTTATGTAAAAAGGGGAATTTCTAAGTTCCAACGACCACTTTTGTTACAAACTTCGTAACTAATTCATACAACATCCAAATGACCTAATTCTAGTGGGAGAATTTAGATAACTCAACATTCTACAATTCATATTTTATGAACTTTAAGCTAATTCGTTCATCTTGAGGTACATTTTTATCAAAACATCACAGCTTAAAAACTCGAAGGTACATTGTTTCCAGATTTGACACCTTTTAGTAAAACAAACATAACTTTTGCATAATAACTCCAAATTAGCTAAATTTACTATAAAATCGAACGTAATTCAAAGATCTACAAATTTTTTATTTACCTCAACTTTAAATTCGGAACATATTTTTCCCAGAATTTTGAAAAACACAATGCATATGACATGCAGACTCTATTTGTGCATAGTTTATTAAAATCATCATAACTTTCTCATTTGAACTTCAAATTAGTTGATTCTGGTTAACATTTAAATCTAACTTAAAGTACTACAACTTTTATTATGGACACAATTTACAATTTCGATGCTTAGGTGTACTGAAATTTTGACATAATATGCTCCATGTAACATCAAAATAGCATATTCATTTGAGAACAAGTTTAATTCATGTCTTGCACTAAAAGTTTGACCCTTGGACATAATTTCAAGTTTCTAAAACTTAAAACCCGTGTTATACAACTATCTTGATGAATTGAGCACAATCCAGCCCTTGAGTCAACCCACGCTCCATTCTCCTTCCAAACTCTTCTTTCTCCTCAATCTAGTTCCAAACTTCAAACTTCTTGTTGGGTTCTTCTTCTCCAACCCTAGATCACATAAGTTCGATGCGTGAGTGGATGCGGATGCGCGAGTGCGTCAATTTTCAAAAAAATTGAATGCGGTGCACCTTAATGCGCCTATTAAAAATAAATAATAAATAAATAATATATATATATATACACACACACACTGATGAAATGAAGTTAAATATACATAATATACATCATATTTAACAAACTTACATCATTATTATATAATTTACAAATTTACAATATGAAGTTCTTAACAACTTTGGTATTTGCAGCTTTACTATTCTTAACAAGCATTAAAATTATATTTTATTGAATGATCTAGCTTTGCAGCTTTGCAAAATGTTATAGCCAGTGATACAATGTAATTTGAATATTGTATTTGACCGTTCTTCTAGTAAGGATTTTCCAAAAAATATATTGTAGAAAGTGAAAAATGAAAGTGAAATGAAGTATAAAAATTTTGTTTTATTTTAAGATATAAAATAACGAATTTGAAAATGAAACCAAATTGTACATATATATTTCAACATGTTTGCTAATGATATGAATTTATTAAGAATGACTCATATTATTTCTGAAAACTTATATTATTACCTTATAAAATGACTAATATCAACATGTAAATTAACTCAATAAAAATAAAAGTTTTATTTATAAAGTTCATTCTATTAATTTTCATTCAAAAAACTAAGATCAAAATTATTATTATTTACTCCGCAAAAATGTTAAAAAATCAGAGATTTATCTTACTTTCTTTTATCACATATTTTAATCTTTCATATGTTATATGTATTTTCATTATTCATTGCATAATAGTGAATATTATCTATATCATATAATAATTTTCGTACCAACCCGAAGTACCTAGAAACCATGAAAATTCATCTAAATCAAGAATTTTTTTTATAATTACAAAAAAAAAAAAAATTCGGAGAATGAAGGATGATTAACAAAACTTAGTAACTTACTGCGCGACTTAGTAAATCCTAATGCGCGAACTAGGAATCTTAGTGCTCAAATTATAAAATCTTAGTGCGCGAATTAGAAATTCTTAAAGTGCGAACTAGAAATTCTTAATTCGTCTTAATGCAGGCTCACACGCACCAAGTTTGTCAGTTCGCGGCCAGAGCGTCAGTGCGTGGAGGGGGTAGGAAGATTATGTGACTTAGCTCCAACCTTATAGCTTTCAAATCCAAGCTTGCATGTGGATTTTACTCACTTTATGGGACTGATTTGGGGAGGATTTTTGGCTGGAAATGAAGTGGAATTTTTTAAATTATGGGGAGGGAGAAATGAAGAAGTATTATTCCATGGAAGGTGGGAATTTGTGCAAGAAAAGTGAGTGGGGTGTTGGTTATAGGCTTGGGGGAGAAGTGTTTGCACAAATTCCATCCACTAATCCACATGTCATGTGGTTGAAGTGTCCAAGGTGGTGTTGTAGGATTTTAAATGTACCAAGTTATGTATTAATTCCTATGTTAGGAGATTAATTAATTAATGACATGTGCTCTCCAAGTATGGGTGTTTAACGGACCGAACAGGTCCGGAACTGGCCGGTTCTGGATCCGTTAAGCACGGAACCGGTCCGATCCGTTAAGGAACCAGATCGGGTACGATTCCGGTTCCAACCGATTCCGGACCAATCCGATTCGGTTCAGTCCTTTTTTATTTTTATTTTTATTTTTTCGAACACTTTTGAATTTTATTTTTTTTATGTTGTAAATGTTTCCACAATATTTATCACAAATTCAGTATATTTCATCTTCATTTCATAATAAAAATGATACAAAACAATTGAAAATCTAAATAAAATATATTATTATTTAGCACTCTTCATAATTGATAAGTATTGTTTTGGCGTTATCTTCTTGTTGCTCGTCATAATGATTTACGAATTCATCAACCGCCCCATCTCTTCTATTCTTACATTATGCTTCAAACCAATCTTTAAGTAATGTGAGCATGCATAACGAATCAGCAGATAGACTACTTCTGTATTCTCCAATAATTCGGCCACATGTTGAGAATGCCGATTCAGAAGCGACGCTTGAAGCTTGTATTGCATACACGTTTCTAGCCATTTTGGCTAAGATAGTGAATTGTTGCATTTGCCTTCCACCATTGTAAGACGTCGAAGTTGTCTTCCGTTAAAAATTGATAATTCAGATAAATTTGCAACTCAGTCGACGTGCTAGTAAAATGTCATTTGCCCTTAAGTATTTTCCTGCCCAGCATCCTAAGCAAGTTGATGCCCCCACCTCTAGATTGAGCTTGTGGTCGTTCTTCAACAGCCCTTTGTTGTGATGATTTACCTGCCTGTTGATTATAATACAAATGAAACATATTTTGGAGAGATTGCATTATAGACGTCTTTTGTGCCATGTGATCATGCACATGCACATGCACAAAAACATGTTCCAATAGTTGTTTGTGCCATCATAATCCGGAACATCTTAATTCATAGTCTATATTTTTAATTATCCGGGTTTTGCATAATAATCATAATCCGGATTAATGAGACCTTACAGATCAGCTTCATAGCAGATTAATTCTGATATCTTCCGTTTGTTTTTTCAAACCAAACTCGATACAATCTCTCGGTACAGATACTTCAACAACCAAAGATTATTGCACTTAGCCGGAATCAGCCAGGTAAACTGACCAATCACTTGATTTTAGCTAGTTCAGAGCAGCAAATTCGAACCACAAAGTGCCGATCCTTATATACATATCAAATTATTATATAGATTTTTATTTGATAAATGTTATTTGATTACGTTTGGATTAAAATATATGTAGATGATGCCCATCAGTGGAATATTTTAAAATTAATATTCAACTAAAATATAATATGTAATATAGGGCTTATATAAAACGATAAAAGGTTGAATTAATACTAATTTTTGGTAATGTAAAAATTGATAAAAGATATATATATAGAATCTCATAAAAGGTCCACGTTCTTTTTTTTGCTCATAAAAGCTTCATCAAGGTTTCAAATATCATGATTGATGAACAATTATTATCATCTCATATCTCCAACACGTAGTTAATTCAAAACTCATATGATTATATATCGAACACGTAGTTAATTCAAAACTCATATAATTCAAAACTCATATGATTAGTTTGAGTGCCTTTAAATCTTTGTGGTTTTGAGGACTTATGATTTAGAGTGCTCCTATCATAAGTCATAGTCGTATCTTGGGAAACGAATTACCGTTGAGCTGTTAGCACCATAGATGTGCAATATCGTTTCAATGACAAAGTGTTGAACTCTTGCCTCGACATTGAATCCATTGTGTTAATTGTTACTTTGATTTCTATACCCAAATATACAAATCCATACACAAATTCCTACAATCTTGAAACAATATTTGTAACAAATGGCTTAATCGAGTGAACGACTTCCGTTCATCACATAGAAAGGCCCGAGAAGTTCAATGGAAATGACTTCAAAAGATGGCAGCAAAAGATGCTCTTCTATTTTACAACCTTGGGTCTAGCAAGGTTTTTAAATGAAGATGCTCCTACAATTAAAGATGGTGAAACCGACACCTAAAAAAGGACTGTGGTTGATGCTTGGAATCAAAATGATATTCTTTGTAAGAACTACATTCTAAACGGTGTAATGCCTCGATTTGCTTTATACACGTGTGATATGATTATATCGTTATTATGACTAATTTTGATATGATATGAATTGGGTTCGGGTTGAACCGAGGATGAATTAATACATGTATAAAATAATATATGGCAATGAATGAAACATATGGCAATGTATGACTTGAATTAAATCAAGTGTAGTGACATATCAAGTAACTATGAGTATGCATTTGAATTTGGATTTCACCTTCATGTACATGTAAATTAGCATGTCATTGCAATTAGCATGTCATTATCTCCAACATGACCTATATCAAGTGGATTAGTGGGTGGAATCACACACTACACCACTTTTCACCTAAAATTCTCTAAAAAGCTTCTCTCCAACCCTTGGAGATTCTTCTTGGTTTGAGTTTGGATTTCACTAGAGAATTAAGCTAGGAAGTTGAGTGAAGTGATTTCCTAACTTCTTGGTAAGGAATTTATGGTTTTAAACTTGAATTGTGTAGTTGGTGTTGAAGTATGTGAATTTGAATATCAAATGTTCATGCTTAGAATCATAACATGTTTATGTGCCAAGAAGTGGATTCTAAGATGGTAGAAACATGTTTATATGATACTAGGGATTGCAAGAAACATGGTTACATGTAAATTTGTGAGTAGGAGAAGAAGTACCATGAAGATATGCTTGAAAATCGCCATGCTCTAAGTTTTCTGGACATCGGCAATCGATCGGTGCTTGTGTTGCGATCGATCACCGAGGACAGATAAAATTTAAGGCGGTGAAAATATGTGGCGATCGATCGGTGAGTTTGTAGCGATCGATCGCTATGAACAGGGCATTTTGGCGATCGATCGCCAAATAGTTGCGATCGATCTCGAGGAGACAGAAAGTTTTGGCGATCGATCGGCAATTGTAGTGATCGATTGGTGCCTTGGAATTTTTGAAAATGTTATATTTTTGTCACAATTGTTTATGAAGCCTCTTATAACATGGTTTATTGGTGATATTATTGTAGCATCATCACAGGGGACGGGGCAACGAGGCAATTAGCCAGTGACGACTGATTTATCTCAGTTTGTGTCGCTTTACAGGTACGTGTTGACGTACGGAGTATAGATATTGTGTGATGATGTTATGAGATTGATATCATATGAATTGTGTTGTGTTGGTATCATATGATTGGTAATATCATATGCATGTACATTCATGTATATCATGTGTTTGAAATGGATGAGGTATATGCTTTAGCATTAGAGGTATACGCCTGGTTTGGATATATGCTCGGGTATGCTACATATACGTTAGCATTAGAGGTATACGTCTGGTTTGGGTATATACTCTGGCTATTATCACATATGAGTACGGTACTATGATATGTGCTGCTAATATGAAGATGTGATGTGGTTCCACTGACATATTGAGCTGAGATAGACATCATATTGGTCTCGTGATAATAGGGTGATAGTTGAGACATGTCGACATGGTGCATTGGTTGATGCAGGATACATAGCATTCGCATTGTATATGATATTTATTGTGCTTTATCATTGATATTATGTTTTGATATGCACTAAGATAGTGGTTTATCTATACTCACGTTGTGTGAATGTTTCTGTAGGATTTCATAGACGTGGGAATCGTGAGTCTTATTCCGCTGCGAGGTGAACCACTGCATAGGAGTTGTGCTGGCTTAGGTTGTTAATTTATACATGTGATGTATATGTGAATAGGGTTTTTGTACTTGTGGTTTTGTACATCTGTAACAACCTATTAGTAAGAAATTCTTAAACAGTGTATGAATTACTTAATTCTGACTCACATATGTACTTGCGATTGAATACGTAATAGATTAAGTAACGAGGACCCCACAAACGGTATAGACAATAAGCTATACAATATGTTAGTTCCGGATTTTAAAGATGACAAAACAGATCAGACCGATCAAAGCCGTAAAACCATGACAAAGCAGATCATGCCGATATGGTCTATCACAAAATCAGAACGGATCGATGAAAACCAGCCTGACCAGATCGAAGCACGAGATCAGCTCAAGAATGATCATATCAGAGATTGTCCTCAAGTGGGTGGACAACAGAGGAGAGGACCAATGTCAGAGAATACAGTGCAACAGAGACCACAAGATGTACCACAGTCTGGTGGAGGACAGAGGGCAGGACCACCTCAGGCTCAGGTATATGCACTGAACAGGGTGCAAGCAGAGGTAGCTCCTGATGATGTGATAGCGGGTAAGTGTACTCTGTTTACTTATCCAGCTTTACTTTTGATTGATACTGGTGCATCACATTCTTTTGTTGCACAAAATTTTATTGACCGGTATCATATATGCTCGTCTCCACTGTTGATGCCTCTTTATGTTTCGACACCCATGGGAACTACTGTGATGGCTTGTCAGAGTGTGTCCTGATTGTGTTTGTCAGTTTGATATGGAATATAAGATACAAGCTGATTTGATTGTGTTAGACATGACATATTTTGATTGCATTTTTGGAATTGATGTGTTGAGCAAATATCAGTCTGTTGTGGATTGTTGTCAGAAAATAGTAAGATTTCAGTCTGAGACTGGAAATCAGTGGTTCTTTTATGGTCAGGGATCGAGGGCAAGGATTCCTTTGATATCGGCTATCCGCATGTCACGTTTGTTGGAACGTGGGCATATGGGATATTTTATTTATGCCCTTGATGTGACTGAACGACAAATAGACAGGAAAGTGGAGGAGATACCAGTGGTTGCAGAGTATGCTGATGTATTTTCAGATGAGATTCCTGGATTTCCACCGAGTCGAGAAGTGGAATTTGGTATTGATTTGATACCTGGTACTTCTGCAATTTCACGAGATCCCTATCGGATGGCACCAACTGAATTGAAAGAATTGAAAACTCAATTGCAAGACATATTGGACAAGGGGTACATACGTCCTAGTGTATCGCCTTGGGGTGCTCCGGTGGGACAATGCGATTGTGTATTGACTATCGACAATTGAACAAGGTAACCATAAAGAATAAATATCCTCTTCCTCGTATTGATGATTTATTTGATCAGTTACAGGGATCAAAAATCTATTCTAAGATTGATTTGAGATCTGGTTATCATCAAATACGTGTGAGAGAGGGCGATGTACAGAAGACAGCATTAGAACTCGCTATGGACATTATGAGTTTCTGGTGATGCCATTTGGAGTGACAAATGCTCCAGCTGTCTTTATGAGTTTAATGAATCGGGTATTCCAGGAATACCTTGATCGATTTGTCATTGTTTTTATCGATGATATATTGATCTATTCACAGAGTGATGTAGAACATGCCCAACATTTGCATATGGTATTTCAATTGTTGAGAACACAACAGTTGTCTGCCAAACTCAGTAAGTGTGAGTTTTGGTTGAACAGTGTCGGCTTTTTGGGGCATGTAATTTCAGAAGAAGGTATATCAGTTGATCCGAAGAAAGTAGAAGCAGTGTTGAATTGGTCAGCACCTACTTCTGTGCCAGAGATTCGTAGTTTCTTGGGTTTGGCTGGATATTATAGACGCTTTGTTGAAGGATTTTCAACAATTGCCAAACCATTGACACATTTGACACAGAAGGGAGTATCGTTTCAATGGTCGGAGGCATGTGAGCGTAGTTTTCAGGAATTGAAATATCGATTAACTACAGCTCCAGTTTTGATCATTCCATAGGAACATGACAGGTTTGCCTTATATACTGATGCATCATTACTAGGTTTGGGTTGTGTATTGATGCGCGATAAACATGTAGTGGCTTATGCATCACGACAATTGAAACCACATGAAATGTGATATCCAGTGCATGATCTGGAATTGGCTGCCATTGTCTTTGCCTTGAAGATATGGCGACATTATTTATATGGTACGTCGTTTACCATATACACAGATCATAAAAGCTTAAAGTTTTTATTCACTCAAGCAGAGTTGAATATGAGGCAAAGAAGATGGATGGATCTGTTGAAAGATTATGATTGTGAGATTGAATATCATCCAGGAAAGGCTAATCTTACAGCAGATGCCTTGAGTCGGAAAGTACATCATACGGCTGATGAGATGATCATTTATCAGCGTTGATGACATCGTGTTGTACATTAGGCTATAAATTTGATGTAGAAACAGTGCCAATACGGGTATCAACATTGTTGGTTGAACCCTGATATTTTTGAGAAAATTCAGAACAGCACAAATGACTGATGATGAGGTACAACATTGGAAGGAAATGATAAGTCAAGGACAAACAGCGCAGTTTGTACTTGCAAGTGATGGAATTCTGAAATACAGGAATTGTTGGGTAGTACCTGCGATACTAGGACTACGCCAAGAACTACTACAACGTGCTCATTGTAGTCGATAGTATACATCCTGGTGGAAAGAAAATGTATAAAGATTTGCGTACCCAATTTTGGTGGAAACGCATGAAACAGGATGTGTTGAACTTTGTAAAACGGTGTTTAGTCTGTCAACAAGGTAAAAGCAGAAAGACAGAAACCAGGAGGTGAAGTACACAGTTTGGAAATTGCTCAGTGGAAATGGGAACATATCACGATGGATTTTGTGACTCATTTGCCACGGACATCTTCTGGTTGGGATGCCATTTGGGTGATCGTTGACCGACTCACCAAAGTAGCTCATTTCGTGCCATATTGTATGGCATTTACGTATCTGAGAATGACACAGTTGTACATTCAACATGTAGTGAGACTACATGGTATACCAGTTTCCATTGTGTCGGATAGGGATCCGATATTTACTTCTCATTTTTGGGAAGGATTACAGACAGCGTTGGGAACTGAAGTGCCGGTTGAGTACAAGCATATCATCCTCAAACAGATGGACAGACAGAAGCGTACGATACTGACACTTGAAGATATGTTACGTGCCTGTGTATTAGAGTTTGATAACTCTTGGCAAGAATCGTTGCCATTAGTGGAATTTTCATATAATAACAGTTATCAATCTAGTATACAGATGGCACCATTTGAGGCTCTGTACGGGCGACGGTGTAGATCGCCATTATATTGGGATGATGTGGATCAGTTCTCCTTACATGGACCGGATATGATTCATGAAATGGAAGACAAAGTGAAAGTGATTCGATTGAAACTCAAAGCTGCTCAGGACCGACAGGCTGCTTATACCAATAAGCGACGTAGACCACTTGAATTTCAAGTTGGTGATCGTGTATTCTTGAAAGTTGCACCATTTAAAGGTGTGGTACGACTTGGTAGACGTGGAAAGTTTTCTCCATGATACGTTGGTGCGTATGGAGTATTGCAACGTATTGGTACGTTAGCATATCGATTGGCACTACCCCCTGCATTGAGTAGTATTCATGATGTGTTTCATGTTTCACTGTTGAGGAAGTATGAACCAGATCCGAGTCATATATTGCAACTACCTGATGTACAGTTGGATGCAGATATATCGTATGTAGAACGACCGATTATGATCTTGGATCGAGCTGAACGCAGGTTACGTAATAAGGTGATTCCGATGGTTAAAGTCCAGTGGGACAGAAGGGGTGTCGAAAAGGCAACGTGGGAGACGGAGCAGCATATGATGCAACAGTATCCGGATTTGTTTTCTGGTATGTTAATATGTTATTTTTACATGTTTCTTATGTTTCATATATCATATGTGTTATTATGTGAAGCATGTATTATGTTTGTATATGCAATTTCGAGGACGAAATTCAATGAGTGGGGGAGAATTGTAATGCCTCGATTTGCTTTATACACGTGTGATATGATTATATCGTTATTATGAATAATTTTGATATGATATGAATTGGGTTCGGGTTGAACCGAGGATGAATTAATACATGTATAAAATGATATATGGCAATGAATGAAACATATGGCAATGTATGACTTGAATTAAATCAAGTGTAGTGACATATCAAGTAACTATGAGTATGCATTTGAATTTGGATTTCACCTTCATGTACATGTCAATTAGCATGTCATTGCAATTAGCATGTCATCGTCTCCAACATGACCTATATCAAGTGGATTAGTGGGTGGAATCACACACTACACCACTTTTCACCTAAAATTCTCTAAAAAGCTTCTCTCCAACCCTTGGAGATTCTTCTTGGTTTGAGCTTGGATTTCACTAGAGAATTAAGCTAGGAAGTTGAGTGAAGTGATTTCCTAACTTCTTGGTAAGGAATTTATGGTTTTAAACTTGAATTGTGTAGTTGGTGTTGAAGTATGTGAATTTGAATATCAAATGTTCATGCTTAGAATCATAACATGTTTATGTGCCAAGAAGTGGATTCTAAGATGGTAGAAACATGTTTATATGATACTAGGGATTGCAAGAAACATGGTTACATGTAAATTTGTGAGTAGGAGAAGAAGTACCATGAAGATATGCTTGAAAATCGCCATGCTCTAAGTTTTCTGGACATCGGCGATCGATCGGTGCTTGTGTTGCGATCGATCGCCGAGGACAGATAAAATTTAAGGCGGTGAAAATATGTGGCGATCGATCGGTGAGTTTGTAGCGATCGATCGCTATGAACAGGGCATTTTGGCGATCGATCGCCAAATAGTTGCGATCGATCGCGAGGAGACAAAAAGTTTTGGCGATCGATCGGCAATTGTAGCGATCGATCGGTGCCTTGGAATGTTTGAAAATGTTATATTTTTGTCACAATTGTTTATGAAGCCTCTTATAACATGGTTTATTGGTGATATTATTGTAGCATCATCACAGGGGACGGGGCAACGAGGCAATTAGCCAGTGACGACTGATTTATCTCGTTTGTGTCGCTTTACAGGTACGTGTTGACATACGGAGTATAGATATTGTGTGATGATGTTATGAGATTGATATCATATGAATTGTGTTGTGTTGGTATCATATGATTGGTAATATCATATGCATGTACATTCATGGATATCATCTGTTTGAAATGGATGAGGTATATGCTTTAGCATTAGAGGTATACGCCTGGTTTGGGTATATGCTCGGGTATGCTACATATACGTTAGCATTAGAGGTATACGCCTGGTTTTGGGTATATACTCTGGCTATTATCACATATGAGCACGGTACTATGATATGTGCTGCTAATATGAAGATGTGATGTGGTTCCACTGACATATTGAGCTGAGATAGACATGATATTGGTCTCGTGATAATAGGGTGATAGTTGAGACATGTCGACATGGTGCATTGGTTGATGCAGGATACAGAGCATTCGCATTGTATATGATATTTATTGTGCTTTATCATTGATATTATGTTTTGATATGCACTAAGATAGTGGTTTATCTATACTCACGTTGTGTGAATGTTTCTGTAGGATTTCATAGACGTGGGAATCGTGAGTCTTATTCCGCTGCAAGGTGAACCACTGCATAGGAGTTGTGCTGGCTTAGGTTGTTATTTATACATGTGATGTATATGTGAATAGGGTTTTTGTACTTGTGGTTTTGTACATCTGTAACAACCTATTAGTAAGAAACTCTTAAACAGTGTATGAATTACTTAATTCCGACTCACATATGTACTTGCGATTGAATACATAATGGATTAAGTAACGAGGACCCCACAAACGGTATAGACAATAAGCTATACAATATGTTAGTTCCGGATTTTAAAGATGACAAAACAGATCAGACCGATCAAAGCCGTAAAACCATGACAAAGCAGATCACGCCGATATGGTCTATCGCAAAATCAGAACGGATCGATGAAAACCAGCCTGACCAGATCGCAGCACGAGATCAGCTCAATAATGATCAGATCAGAGCAGACAAGGTTGAATAAGCTTCGTTCTTCAGTCCGAATCATTAACGGCTATTTATTGAAGCATTTAATGATGCAATTAATGGTGAAAACGACCAAGGACTGAATATTACTTTAAAAGGTAAGAAGACAAAGAAGATCTTACCTGACAGACGCCGAAAGCACAAACCAGAATGGAAAGTGTCTAAAAGAATAAGACTGAAGCTTACTCAGAGATTGAACAGAGTCAAGAGTTGCACAAAAAAGAAAAAATGTCGTTGGTACAAGCAACTATATAAGGATGCAACTAAAGAGCTCAAAGTGCCGATCTGATCAATCAAGAAACAAAAAGAAAACAAAAACAGCACAAGCTTACAAGTCCAGATATTTTTAGCCGAACTGCTAAAAGTTTTCATAAGCACAACATATTGTAATATTTGATCATGATAGGATCATTGTGTGCATAGACAAAATAAGTCTGCCTTCTGTATTTTACTATAATAGAAGAGTGAGATTCTATTGTAACTGTCACACAGTTTGTGTCTGAACAGATCGAGAGACTAGGAGTTTCAGTCTGGTAGTGGGATAAATCCAGCTGAATCGGGGTTGTACAAGTGGTTGTATTACTCAAAGTCTTCTAGTGTATCCTTCCTTAATTGGAAGAAGGGGAGACGTAGAAGGATTACACCACCTTCGAACTTCCAGAAACATATTCTGGTTATTCTCATTTTGTGCTGAGTTACAATCATTAAGCCATCAAGCCGTTCTTACTAGTCAAGAACAGACGTTCCGCACTCTTATATTCAGTGGTCTGTTCTGCTCATAAGTTGATTAAGAAATAGATTTCACTCACTAACCCGAGAGAAATCAATAAGGATTAATTTTAAAGGAGTGTTCATTCACCCCCCCCCCCCCCCCTCTCTAAACACTCCGGACCGATCCTAACACAATGTTTATTACCTTGTGAAAACCGCAAAGGAATTGTGGGAATATTTGGAAATGAAATATAGATCCGATGACGATTCACAATATTGGATTGATGGCTTCATTCAACAAGATTCCCATGTTCTCAAAAGAAGATTATGATGATTGGAGAATCAGAATGCAAGCTCATCTGGAAGCATAGGATGACGATATGTGGTACGTCATAACAGACGGACCAATGAAAATATTAAAATTAAATCCTGCACTAGGAGGACAAAGTGGCGAACCTCAGATGATCGAAAAAGAAAGGTCCACCTGGACAAATGAAGAAAGGAAGAAAGCCCATCTAGACAACGTAGCCAAAGACATCTTGTTCAAAACATTGGACAAGAATATGTTCAGTAAGATCAAAATGTGCTCAACCGCCAAAGAAATTTGGGAGAAGATAGCACAGCTATGTGGATGGAACGACCAGACTAAAGAAAACAAGCTGACTGTAGCTCTATAAAAATTTGAGGGCATAAAAATGAAGCTTTGAGAAACTCTAAACAAGTTTGATGAAAGAGTCACTGGCATTATCAATGAACTAAATGGTCTGGGTAAGGAATACTCTAACCGAGAGATTGCTCTGAAGGTAATGAGAGCATTGCCAAAGGAATGGGACGTCAAAACAATTGCAATGAGGGAGTCTAAAGATCTGAACAAAGTTGAACTCCATGATCTGTTCGCAGATCTTAAGGCGTATGAGTTTGAACTGATCACCAGAGGAGAAGCAGAACCATTCATCTCTCAACCAAACAAAGCACTGGCAGCATTCCAGACCAAACCACCCCTTCAACAGACCGATCTATCGAACAGATAAGTAATGATGCTATGTCATTATTTATCAAGAAATTTGGTAAATTCATGTCTAAGAGCAAACGGAATTTCAAACCTTCTCATCACTATAAATCGAGAAAAGACGATGATGTTAATGATCAGGCTTGCTACAATTTTGGTAAGACCGGACACTTTATTGCATACTGCACCAGACCGAAGAAAGATGAAAGAAAGGAAAGGCATCGTGATAAAAAGAAAAAGAAGCATTACAAAGACCATAAAAATCATCATGGGAAGTCCCAAAAGGTTCTGGTAGCAGAGGAAGGTAACAGCAAATGGGCTCAGACTGACTCAGAATCAGAAAGTTCAGATTGTTCATCCAGCGAAAGCGAAGAGAAAATCCAATGTCTAATGGCAGACGAAGAAATGAGTCAAATGGATGAGGTACCCGATCTTGATTCAAATGAATTCACACGAGAAGAGCTCATGTCTGCACTGCAAGACATGGCTAATGATTATAGAATATTAGCTGAATCATTTGAGAAAACTAAAGCTAAAGCCAATGATCAAATAGATGAGCATATCAAACCAAGCTGCTCTGAGCTGGGTGATTGCAATAATCTAAAGATCGAGCTGAATAAGCTGAAAATCTCTTACGAACAGCTCCATGAAGAAAACAAGAGAATTAGCACACAAAATGCTAAACTTTCTCATATTTTCAGAACATGGAAAAAATCAAGAGCATCACTGGAAGAATTGCAAGAGGTACAAAAAAATGCCGGTGACATACTGGCATAGGCTTTGACATCAATGATTGCACCAAAGATGAATCTGAATTGTTGCTGGTAAAGAACAAATTCAAACAAATGACATTTGTTAGATCTAGCACAATATATGAAACCGAAGTGGCTACAATTCAAACAGGAGTCTCCTTCGTAGATCAAGGTTTGAGAAAAGGAATTGGATACGTTAACCAAGCCAAAGAAAAGGCCCCAGCAAGCTTTGTGTCTATCAGATCAAACCTAAAGGTGCAAGATCTAAGGCAAGGAAGACCATCCAACTACCATAACTCAAAACCAGTTCAACGAAGATATATATTACCTTATAAGAATCAAAGGCTTCCATATCGCACACATCATCACACACAACATCGAAACAGATCAGCTCACATCACACCAGACACAAGCAAGCCATTAAAGCTGATTCAGGTGTGGGTTCCCAAAGGGCTAATCCGTTCTGGACCCAAGTAGGATTGGGTACCAACAGTAATTATGCTTGATGACAGGTACTGAAGAAACAAGTGTCGGACTGGTACTTAGATAGTGGGTGTTCTCGTCACATGACAGGAAACGTCGAGCTGCTGTCTGAAGTCACAGATTGCGTCAGACCAAATATTATCTCCGGGGATAACTCAAAGGGTAAGACCGTGGGCAAGGGTAAGATTGTCCATGGTAATATTACTATCAATGATGTGCTATTAGTTGAAAATCTATGCTATAATCTGATTAGCATAAGTCAATTATGTGATAATGGTTATGCTGTAGAATTTCACAAACACACCTGCACTGTCAAAACATCAGACGGTATGACAATGCTTGTAGGAATCAGAAATGAAAACACATATAAGATTAACTGAAATTTCGCTCAACCTGATAATCCTACTTGCTTCATCGCGAATAATGATAATAAACACTGGCTATGGCATAAATGCTTGAATCATCTCAACTTTAAGACTATCTCTAGCCTGTGTAAACATGATTTAGTTGTCGGTCTGCCCAAGATCGACTTTGCCAAGGATAAGATCTGTGAAGCTTGCCAAATGGGCAAACAGATCAGATCATCCTTCAAAAACAAGAATGCCAAATCTTCCTCACGTTGCTTAGAACTATTACATATGGACTTGTTTGGTCCTATACCAATAACAAGTTTAGGGGGAATGCGGTATACTCTTGTTGTTATTGATTCACGTTTTACATGGACTATATTTTTTAGCAGTAAAGATCAGACCGGTCCGAAGTTGATCAAGCTGCTGAAACGCACTCAGAATGAGAAATCATCAAGTATAGATAGAATTTGAAGTGACAAAGGCACTGAATTCTCAAATCAGAATCTTGAATCCTTTCTAGAAGACCAAGGAATTAAGCATGAATTCTCAGCCGCTCGAACTCCTCAACAAAATGGAGTTGCAGAACGAAGGAACAGAACGCTTAAGGAGGCAGCAAGGACAATGCTTGCAGACTCTGGAATTTCCCAAAAGTTCTGGGCAGAAGCTGTAAATACTGCATGCTATACTCAAAATCGATCCATGATTAACAAGAAGTTAAATCTAACTCCATATGAAGTATGGACAGGTAACAGACCGTCTATCTCTCACTTTCATGTATTTGGTTGCAAATGTTTCGTTCACAATAATGGTAAGAATCATCTTACAGCATTCGAAGCTAATCAGATAATGGAATATTCTTAGGATATTCATCTAATAGTAAAGCTTTTCGCATCTTCAATAATCGAACCTTGACTGTAGAAGAATCAGTTCATGTAGTGTTTGATGAATCCTTGTGTATTAAGGGTAACAAGGAATTAATTCAAAATCAGATGGAAAATATCCATCTCGAAGCTAACAGTGATGATGAGATTGTAGCTATTAGATCAAGAGACAATCCACCAGAACCTGAAGTACCAGATAGACCGGATCAAGGCACTGAAACTCTTCCAGATCTAGCCGATCCGGAGGTTCTGAACTCTAATATTAAAGCAGATGCTGATAATGTTACTACTACTAATCCATCTGGACCAGATAATCCAGAATCAAGCTATCGATGGACAAAGAGGCATCCACCTGATCTAGTAATTGGAAGTCCTTCTGCACCCATACGAACCAGAGGACAGATGATGGATGAATTCACTCACGCCGCCTTTATATCTAATCTGGAACCCAAACAGATTAATGAAGCTTTGACTGATTTAACTGGATAAAGGTCATGCAAGAAGAACTTAACCAATTTGAACAAAATCAAGTCTAGAGATTAACCCCCAGGCCAAGTGGTCTGCATGTTATTGGAACCAGATGGGTTTTCAGAAATAAGCTAGACGCAGATGGAGTGGTGGTTAGAAACAAGGCCAGACTAGTGGCTCGGCAAAAAGCCTTAAAGAAAGAATGAATAAAAGGCTTCCGACAAGAAGAAGGAATCGACTTTGATGAATCTTTTGCACCAGTCGCCAGACTTGAAGCAATCCAAATATTTCTTGCATTTGATGCTTTTAAAGACTTCAAAGTATATCAAATGGACGTCAAGAGTGCTTTTCTAAATGGTAAGCTTCAGGAGGAAGTCTACATTGAGCAACCTCCTGGATTTCAGAACCACTCGTTTCCAGATCATGTATATCTACTGAATAAAGCAGTATATGGACTAAAACAAGCTCCAAGAGCATGGTATGATACTTTGTCTCAATTTCTTCTGAACCACGATTTTCAGATCGACTCAGTGGATAAAACGTTATTTAAATTTATTAAGGGGGAACATACCTTATTAGTTCAAATCTATGTTGACGATATCATCTTTGGGTCAACTAACCCCAAACTCTGCGAGAAATTCTCTAAGTTAATACAGGGATAGTTTGAGATGAGTATGATGGGAGAACTGTCATTTTTCCTGGGTCTCCAAGTCAAACAGCCCAGCAATGGTATTTTTATCAATCAAACCAAGTATACCAAAGAGCTTCTCAAAAGATTCGGAATGGAGACTTGTTCAACTGCGTCAACTCCTATGAGTCCTTCAATTAAGCTAGATAAAGCGAAGGGGGAACATCAGTTGAGGTAACCATGTATCGAGGTCTGATCGGATCTCTATTATATCTTATAGCGAGCCGGCCTGATATTATGTTTTAAGTTTGCATATGCGCTAGATTTCAGTCTGATCCAAAGCAATCTCACTTTATTGCTGCTAAGCGCATTCTTAAATACCTAAAAGGGTCTTAGAACGTTGGTCTTTGGTATCCCAAATATTCAAATTTCAGTGTAATTGGATATTCAGACGCTGACTATGCATGGTGTAAGATTGATCGCAAGAGCACCAGTGGAACCTGTCAATTTCTAGGTGAAAGATTGATCTCATGGTTTAGCAAGAAGCAAACATCAATTGCCACATCTACAGCTGAGGCGGAATATCTTGCCGCTGGAAGCTGTTGCGCTCAAATGCTCTGGATTCAACATCAGCTCAGAGACAATGGCATTCAAGCTGCTGAGTCTCCGATATTTTATGACAACACTAGTGCCATTGCTATAACGTATAATCCAGTTTTGCAATCTCGAACAAATCATATTGATATCAGACATCATTTTATTCAAGATCACGTTGGCAAAAAGGAAATTCGGATTGAGCAGATTTCAACAGACCAGCAAGCAGCAGCCATTTTCACCAAACCACTCCCTGAGGCTAAGTTTAATTATTTTCGTCAAATTCTTGGCTTAATAGATTTATCTTGATATTTTAGAGGTATCTTTAATTTTGTTTTAAAGACCGTGCACTAGCACATATCGATAATACAAAAATCAGAAAGACACAGACCGGTCCAAAATTTCAGACCGATCTCTGTCAAATCTGATATTATCCTATGATCTGTCTGCTCTATTACATCCAGTCTTTAATATAGTAATTGTTTAAACAGCCTGGACTGATCGAATTTTAACCGCCTTATCTCTTTATCATCCCGTCCGTTTATTTTGAATTGCTTAAATATCAGTCATTGAGAAACAAACACATGTCCTCTTTCTCCTATTTAGCGGGCTGTACATCTCACTCACATTTCACTTTTTATGATTTACTGATATCTGTTTGTAACTTTCAAATCTTTCAATTCTCTCTACATTCTTCATACATACTCACATGGCCACTAGGGATGGCAACGGGGCGGGTTTGGGACGGGTTTGGCCAATCCCAGGACCCGCCCCGCTACACATAAAACCTTACCCGCCTCGCCCCGCTTAGACCCGCCGGGTTCGCGGGTTTACCCGCCCCGCCCCGCAAACAAATTTTTTTTTTTATAAAAAAAAAAATTGGTAGAAATTAATTTTGAAACACAAAAATTGAGTTTTGAGATTGAATTTAATGTTTTCCTCTAGTAAATATTTATAATAAGCATCGTAAAACTATCTTTAAACTATCAAATATTTATTATTTAGTTTTTATTCCATTCAAAATGTTCAACTTCTTTACCATAAACACATGAATTTTGATATGAAATTAAACAATAATACATTATTATACAATCAAAGAAGTGAAATGTATATTCAATATTAATTTTTTTTTAAAAAAAAATTAAAAATGCATAGCGGGGCGGGTGCGGGGCGGGTTCGGCCAATCCCAGGATCCACCCCGCCCCGCTTCCAAACCCGGTTGAAGCGGGTTTGGACCCGCCCCGGCGGGTCGGGTTCAATACGGGTCCGGGTTTGGACCCGCCCCATTGCCATCCCTAATGGCCACTATCACTCACAACTCTCTATCTGTTGAGTTCGATGAAATTTACAGGGCTGAAGATCCAGATATGGTTTCTATGTTCAAATCCTTGGAATCCTCAGGATTAAGGAACTTTCTGGAATGTGGAACTGTGGTTTACGAATCAGAAATTCGAGAGTTGTTCGCCAATGCTGTTTCTCAAAAGACGTTCATCTCCACCTCCGTCAAGTGAAAATATTTCGATATCTCTCAGGCAACGCTGTCAAAGACCTTTGGTCTTCCTAGCACCGGTCTGACTGATTTTGGACACATCCCTCAAGCCACTCTCACCAATCTTCAGGGCAAAGTATCTATTTTTGGCCACAAACTGCAGCCATCCTTCAAGAAGAAAGAAATGTTGTTTCACTTCAAGTCCTCTGTGAGATTGTTGGCAAGCCACTATTGGGTAAAGCCGGAAGCTATGACGTCGTAACCGCCGAAAAATTCCGGGCCATGGCTGCTATTCACTCCGGACAGAAGATGAACTTGTCTGCGATCTTGTTTGGAGTCCTGCTAGAAACGGTCATTGCATCCAAACAAGCTGTCTGCTTTGTTGTTCCTCTCAGCAAGCTCTTAAAGACACTGGACATCGAGCTGGGGAAGCCGTCTGCACTCAACCCCTTCAAGATTCTCAACCCCAAGGGTTTGGCCCTACTTAAATCCAAAAGTGCTCCACACACTCCTTCTGATCTGGTGACTGTAAAGATTGAACGGGGACAGGAACAGGCTGCTGCTAGAAAACCTAGAGTCAAGCGCAAACTGACAGTCCATACTGACTCAGAGGAAACTCAGTCTGCCTCTGCTCCTTAATCTCCAGCCAAACCTCCTCCAAAGAAACCAAGAACCCAGATCACCAAGCCTCTGTCGACCTTAAATATCAAACCCATTTCTACCTTGCCCTCAACAAAAGCCACCCCTACAACCCAAACTCCGATTCAACCCTCAAAATCTCAAACTTCAACAGCTCCACCCACTGTACCCAGGGTCACCATCCGAGTCCCTTCCACTACCCCTGTGGTCAAGGGAATTGTTATCAAGGACTTATGGACTACACCCAATCAGGGCTTAAGCCCTCATCTGCCATTGGCAAAGGCAAAGCAGTCCTAGTTGAGCCCCTCTCTTCAAAACCCAAGTCAGCCGCTCAAACTGCAATTGACATCGCCATGGAAGATGTTGAAGACAAATTTAAGGAGCTTAATGTGGTGTTCGATGAATGGGTTGAATACAGAACGATCAACCATTTTGGTATGTTCTTCGGCAAGCTTAAGAGACTCCACAAAATGGAACAAGAAGTCCTTAAAGGGACAGAAACTGATGACGTACGGATTACGGTACATCGTAAAGAATTGTTCCAGGCTAACCACAGGCTCAGACTGGCAAACTTGTTCATTGCAGCCAAAAAGGCGAATTTTGATGCCAACAATCCGACTGCCAAAGATGACGGTGCTGTCATTGCTCAGATGGAGATGTATATTCGCACTCTTCACATGGCTGTTCATTTTCAACGACAGAAGCTCAATATATCCACTCCGGTTCCCAGCCCAGATCACCCCTCTGTGAGCAAAACTGTGGCAGAACCATTCTTTGAGCCAGTTCCTTCTGATACACTGGAGCAGCCACTGACCAATGCTCCGTCTGCAGCAGAGACTGAAGCCATTGATGTCTTGCTGGACTCTCCCACAACTTCCATTCCTCTGGCGTCCTCAGTCTCCCATATTCAGCACAGTCCAACCGACGCACCTTCGAAAGTTGTCTCACCAGAATCCGTCGATCCGGATCTGGTGGTGTCAACAATTGTCGCAGCTTTACAGGATGAGGAGCCTACCCAACCTATCACTCCTCCAGATCAGTCTGCTGAGGATTTGTCATTTATGGCAAAATTCTATACAGACTTAGTTACTTTGATCCAGTCTGATACCCGCCAATCTGATGTCTCTTCACTTGAACCAATTGAAGCCGAGGTTGATCCTACTACGTCACCATCTGATCACTCTCCGGGCCATTTATCTGCTGAAGCCTCATCTCTGGCCAAGTCACTTCAACTCCTCTCTGATAACTGTCGCTCTCTATCTCGACGAGTCAGAGAAGTTCATCAGAGTCAAAGATCTACACACTTGGATTTTGAATCCTTCAGAGAAAATATGACGGCTAGCATAAGCGGTATTCAGCGCGGACTGAATGACTTATTCTCTCAGCAAGCTTCATATAAAAACAGCCTGAGAAAAGAACAGATCGAGTTGGTCACTGAAGTTCGGACTTCCGTCGCCAAGTCCCTTATTGCTCAAGACACTCGTCTGGATGCTATCTGCGCTCAACTCACGTAGATCGTAGATTTCCTTCAGGAGATTGCTGCTGACAAAAAGGGAGAAAAGATTAAGGATTTCAAGTCAGCTCCGCAGTCCTCAGCAAAGAAATAAATGTCTATTTGAATCAGACATGTAAATGTATCTATCATATTTTTCTTCAATAAAATCAAAGTCCTTCAGTCACTTATCTAAGTCTCATTCATTTATTTTGAATAGTTCATTTATTTTGAACAAAATGACTTAATCGATCCGAACTACAACCTACAGTGTTCATTTATTTTGAACAAGAAGACTTAATTGATCTGCAAGGATTCTATTCAAAG
This sequence comes from Haberlea rhodopensis, assembly GCA_907163345.1. NCBI lineage: Eukaryota > Viridiplantae > Streptophyta > Magnoliopsida > Lamiales > Gesneriaceae > Haberlea > Haberlea rhodopensis. The sequence continues at coordinate 927,095 of CAJQUN010000020.1, read as the reverse complement.
CTTGTTAAAAGACTGAATAAGAAGACTTAGAAGCTAGGCTTTGTCATCATCAAAAAGGCGGAATTTGTTAGTTTCGGATTTTAAAGATGACAAAACAGATCAGACCAATCAAAGTCGTAAAACCATGACAAAGAAGATCACGCCGATATGGCCTATCGCAAAATCAGAATGGATCGATGAAAACCAGCCTGACCAGATCGAAGCACGAGATCAGCTCAATAATGATCAGATCAGAGCAGACAAGGTTGAATAAGCTTCGTTCTTCAGTCCGAATCATTAACGGCTATTTATTGAAGCATTTAATTATGCAATTAATGGTGAAAAAGACCAAGGACTGAAGATTACCTTAAAAGGTAAGAAGACAAATAAGAGCTTACCTGACAGACGCCGAAAGCACAAACCAGAATGGAAAGTGTCTAAAAGAATAAGACTGAAGCTTACTCAGAGATTGAACAGAGTCAAGAGTTGCACAAAAAAGGAAATAATGTCGTTGGTACAAGCAACTATATAAGGATGCAACTAAAGAGCTCAAAGTGCCGATCTGATCAATCAAGAAACAAAAAGAAAACAAAAACAGCACAAGCTTACAAGTCCAGATATTCTTGAGCCTAACTGCTAAAAGTTTTCATAAGCACAACATTTTGTAATATTTGATCATTATAGGATCATTGTGTGCATAGACAAAATAAGTCTGCCTTCTGTATTTTACTATAATAGAAGAGTGAGATTCTATTGTAACTGTCACACAGTTTGTGTCTGAACAGATCGAGAGACTAGGAGTTTCAGTCTGGTAGTGGGATAAATCCAGCTGAATCGGGGTTGTACAAGTGGTTGTATTACTCAAAGTCTTCTAGTGTATCCTTCCTTAATTGGAAGAAGGGGAGACGTAGAAGGATTACACCACTTCGAACTTCCAGAAACATATTCTGGTTATTCTCATTTTGTGCTGAGTTACAATCATTAAGCCATCAAGCCGTTCTTACTAGTCAAGAACAGACGTTCCGCACTCTTATATTCGGTGGTCTGTTCTGCTCATAAGTTGATTAAGAAATAGATTTCACTCACTAACCCGAGAGAAATCAATAAGGATTAATTTTAAAGGAGTGTTCATTCACCCCCCCTCCTCTCTAAACACTCCGGACCGATCCTAACACAATGTTTATTACCTTGTGAAAACCGCAAAGGAATTGTGGGAATATTTGGAAAGGAAATATAGATCCGATGACGATTCACAATATTGGTCGTGACAGCGGTCGCGGTAAAGTTCTAGGCTAAAACAAATGTGTAACTATAACGTTGATTTTGCGGTAGCGGCGGAATGAAACGTCGATTTTGCGACCGAGAATGGTGCTGCCATCACAGTTAGAGCTGTCAAAATGGGCCAGGCCCAACCCAACCCGCCAAATAGGCGGGTTGGGCCAGCATTTTTAAGGCCCGCCTGGCCCAAACGGGTTGGCCCTTTTCTTTTTATCTTTTTAATTTTTTTCCCTTTTTTTGCTCGATTCATAAATAAAAACTCAATATCACATTGAAGCATTCGATCTACTATATATTTTTCACTTGGTATTGCTTGAAAGTTGCAACATGTATTTCACGATTGAGTAAAATATTGATTCCAAATCAAGTTTTTTTAGTAGCAGTGTTAATATCTACATAAAACATGAAGTAAGTTTCAGTATTCTTCTAGCATCAGTTCCAGGTTCGGCAAATTTAGTTGGAAACATTTTTTTGAAGCTTTTTTTTAAAAAAAAAAAAAAAATCGGCAAGCCATCCCGCCCCAACCCTCGGCCCGCCTTGGGTCGGGTTGGGTTGGGGTTTTCCCAACCCGCCTAGAGGCGGGCCCAAACGGGTTGGGTCCGTTTGGGTCGCGGGTTGGGCGGGACAGTCCGTTTGGGTCGGGCTGGCCCGTTTTGACAGCTCTAATCATAGTCGTTGCAAAACCCGTCGGTTACAGTTCATGGGCTCTGAAACCCGTCAAATCGGCGGTTAGAACCGGCGGTTCTAACCGCCGATTCCATTTTTTTTAATTATTTATTATTTAAAATTAAATTGTGTTGATGAAGATTCGAACCCTTGACCTCTATCTTATATATAGAGTTTCTTACCACTAAGTTATTTGCCTTGATTGTTTTAGTTTAGATATTATAATTATATATACTAAAGACAATATATATTATATATGTAATACAATAATAACTATTTCCTATTGACAAATAAAAATTATATAAAAAAATATATTATCCTCTTAAATAAAAATTATATATGTAATACAATAAATATTATAATAACAAAGGTTACAAAACAAATATATTATATATGTAGGTACCTCTAATGCGATATTGTTAAATCTTTGCACAAACTCTCTCAGAGACTCTTGCTCCTGCTGTTTGGTAGTGAACAGATTCAAAGAGGTCTTTTGATACCTCTTGCTACTGGCGAATTGGTTCAGGAAAACAGAACTGAAGTCTTCAAAGTTACGAATGGTGTTTGGCTTGAGAAAATTAAACCACTGCTGAGCCGACCTTACGAGTGTTGTTAAAAATACTCGACACTTGACCCCATCTGAATACCGGTGTAACAATGCTGCATTTTCGAACCTCCCGAGATGTTCTTCAGGATCAGTGCTCCCATCGTATTCCCCAACCATGGGTTGTCGGAAATTCGGAGGAAGATCTTCTCTCAGGATTGGAGGGGAAAAAGGGCTTTCTCGTCGAGATGTCGACATTCTTTCTCCCATTTGTTGACCCAACCTTCGTATCTCCTCCCATACCATCTCCATTTGATTTGGTATCGTAGGTTCAACCATCGGCTGATCAGCGGTTAACTGCTCTGGTTCAACTTGCTGAAGTCTCGAATTCATGGGAGGAGGATGATGGGGCGGATTGTTATGACAGGGTGGTACATGGTTGCCCCTTACTGCCATCCACTGTTTGAGCAATGTACTGAGCCAATTGCTCCAAAGTGAGATCTACTACCCTTCTGCTTACTGGAGGCACCTGATCTCCTGGTACCCGTGGAATATTTTCACAGTTTTCCGATGATTCAAGGGGGTTTCTCCCCTCGGATGCTCTCCTTCTTTCGCGTCCTCTTCTTCCTATTGCCATATCCACGCCTTAGCTTGAACGTTCCCACAGACGAAGCCAATTGATACTCCCAAAAATGGTGATGATTTGCAAAGTATCAATGAGGAGTGATATTATCTTTCCTTATGCTTTTTAGTGGACTAAATAACAAGATATAGATCCTGAATGACCTGTTAAGATATGAAATAAGTGTTAGAAGGGTGCCGGAAGATTTTTCCGTCGTGTCCCTCTGACGCTCAAGTCAGATAACGGGAAAATGGGGAAAATCGTAATAGAATAGCTGATGTAGGTAGGCGTGTATATGTGAAAAAAGCATACCTGAAATCCTCTATTGATGTCCTATTTATAGAGTTTAACTCATGAAGATACACCTTAACGCAGTAAGGCCACGATTCACACGATTTCCGGGATTTCGGAGCATGTCTGCCAACTGATAAAGTCATTACTCATTTCCACTTCCTGAAATCTCGAGACGAGCCTGATCAATGTGGACTTGATCAAATTATTCTTAGAGGCAAGATATCTGGAATTTTCTAGGTTAAAGAGCATCATTACTGATCGATCAGATTGGAGCTCGGAGAATTAAGTCTTTTTTTGTTTTGAAGTTGTGATCATCTCGGAGACAAAACGATGATTAGGTCGGCAGGTTGGAATCAACGCTGGCTGATCTTGTCAGGTCAGGAGGTCGGGAAAATAACCATTGATGATCTGATCACTTTTACCTTGTCAGGTCGGGAGGTCGGTCGAGTAAAATAAGGTGAGGTAATACCTTTCTACTGCAGGGTATCACAATCCCCCCTCCCAAGTCGAGTTGACACTAAAGGTCAGAAACTCGTATATCTGGCCGAGCAGCAAAATTGCAAGGCGGGAAATCGAAAAATTTGAATTTCAAATTGTAAACAGTAACATTCCATTTCCCGAGGTTAATCGTGACCCTTTAATCATTTTCATCCGACGGTCTCTTTTGCGCACACTTTTACTATAAATACCACGTCTCTTTCGTTCATTTCATCTTTTGTTCCTTTTCATCTCTTATTCTAAAAAATAAAAAAGACTTCTCTTGGCCATTATGTCATCTGATAGTGGTTCCACCTCTTCCACTTCGGGTGCTGTGTTTTGGGAGATTGATCGTTATGAATCTTCTAAAGATTCACTTTCCCTTTTCGGGTGCTTCCTCCCGAGATGAGGTTGGAACCCTTCCTCTGACCGAGGATCCGACCTTATCAACAATTCATGTCGGGGAAATTGTAGATTCTCTTCAAATAGAGGACTCTCCCTGGTATGTCCTTTACCGCTCAGGCCTCAAGGATTCGGCTGAGGCTACAATCCGAACCTTGAGCCATGCTTCTGATGATTTTGATATCATCATACCATCTCTTGAGGACCGACCTCATGAGCCCCCCTCTGATTATTATACTTTTTATCTTGATCAGACCGAAGGGGGGCTGCGATTTCCCATACCTGACTTCTTTTTACAACTTAGTAGATACTATCACTTGAACCTTAGTCAATTTGCCCCAAATGCCTTCCGCCTTCTTTGTACCTTTGTAATTTTGTTCCGGGCTTCAAGATTGAGGTTAGACTGTTTCTCCCTTAGTCACTTCATGCTCCCTAAGAGGTCCAAAGAAGGATCTATTTATTTCTCTGCTCGTCCTGGGTGTAAAGTTTTGGATGGATATCCTTCAAGTAACAAATACTGGAAAAATTACTACTTTTTCATCAAACCTCCTCGGCCATGGGCAATGTTCTCCCATTGGCGTGATCATCTCCCCCATTTACCCTCTCCACCTGATGGGTTTCGGCGGAGCCCTTTATTTACTGAGGTGAGTTCGGTGATCGGGTCGAGGTGTTCCAATAATTCTCATCTCTTATCTGAAGATCTCTTATGTCATCGTGGTCTAAGCTCGATAGACGTACCCTTGAAGGGAAACTTCGGTAGCTAAAATAAAACTTATTTTTTTTGGTTATTGTCTTCATCATTAATATTGTGTTTAACTTGAATGCATGTACCTCTTCAGTTGACAGAGTCATGAATGCCTTTATTTTGAAAGCGGCTGCCAAGAGAAAAGGTAAAGCAAGCTCAACTACTATTCCTGAGCCGACTGCTCCTGCTGTCACCATTGTCGTACTAGGGGAAACTGAAGCTGTTGAGACTTCCTTGAGGCATAAGAAAAGGTCTGCCCCTCCTAATGATGAAGTGATTACTGACTTAACAGTTGGGAATGAAGCTTCAGTTCCGGAGGTGGAGCCCTTGAGGCAGGTCAAAACCCGTACTGAGGCTCTGAGGACATCAGTGGAGAGATCAAGGGGCAGAGCTTTTGAGTCCTATCATGATGGGGTGTGCCTGGTGGGTGAAGGTCCCAGTACCGTAGCTATTTCTTTGCTTCATGATTTAGCCGCCAAACAGGATGCTGATTTCATGGCAGACCTGTCTTGGTCCGAGCTTGCCAAAAGAACTTGTAGCAGCTTTACAGATGTTTTTGCTATATTTTCTATTTATTTATTTATATATATATTTTTTATTATACTTGCTATATTTTGAGCTCGAACTTTATTCTTTTCTTCTTTAGGCTATGCTTCTACTAGGCGAATTCTCCCCGCGAGCCAACAACTTCCGTAGGCAGTCCTTGAGAGATTCCAAAACCTTTGAAGCAAATAACACCGATCTCCAACATTCCTTGAACAACCTTAAAGTTCTTCATGAACAAGAAGTGATCGGGCTGAAGGAGCAAATAGAAACGTTCAAGGCCCAGCTTGATGAATCTCAGAAGACTGCCCACCTTTATAACAAGGAGCTAGAAGGAACCCGCCGAGCTTTAGAGGCGTCTCGGGAGGTCGCCGAGGTAACTGCTCAAGAATTGGAAGTGGTTAAGAAGAGTTTGGAAGATGCAGAGGCAAGAGCTTCTCAATCCAAGGCCACCTTCAAAGAAGAGTTCCTGAAGTCTTCTGAATTCATGGATTTGAGTGGTGAAAAGGCCTTTGGGTATTTGGAGGTTGGATTCAACGGTTGTATTGCTCAATTCAAAGAGGCAGGCTACCCTCCTGAAGGAACTTCTTCAGATTTTCTTGATTTTGACCGTGTCCTCCAAAACCTCCCTCCCGATGCCTGATGTGCCCCTGTCTTGTAATACAAATTGTAGAAACGAATAGTACCTTGGGCTTTCAAATTTTATTTGTACCTATTTTGGACAAGTATTTTATTTTAAGCTGCATGTTAGATGAGCATTTTTTGTTTTGTATCAATTTCTGAAATTCGGGAGCTCAGCAATTGCTCTAATGCTTAAATCATTATGAAACGATTAATCAGTGAACACCGTCTGGTTGTCAACAGGAGATTAACATAAGCTAAAATATTCGGACGAGCTCGTGAAGCTCGGACCTTGGACATAACTCGTAGACGCGTAAAGTCTTTTTGTCTTTGGAGGTCGGACGAGCTCGTGAAGCTCAACCCTTGGACATAGCTCTTAGAGCTATGCAGAGACTCGTAAAGTCTTTTTGTCTTTGGAGGTCGGACGAGCTCGTGAAGCTCGGACCTTGGACATAGCTCGTAGAGCTGTGCTGAGACTCGTAAAGTCTTTTTGTGAGGTCGGACAAGCTCGTGAAGCTCGGACCTTGGACATAGCTCGTAGAGCTGTGCTGAGACTCGTAACCTCTTTTTGTCTTTGAAGGTCGGACGAGCCCGTGAAGCTCAGCCCTTGGACATAGCTCGTAGAGCTATGCAAAGACTCGTAAAGTCTTTTTGTCTTTGGAGGTCGGACGAGCTCGTGAAACTCGGGCCTTGAACATAGCTCGTCTTCATTATTTTTTTTAGCAATTGTCGCTTGAAGAACATACTTCATTTTTTTGTATTAAATAACAAAGAAAGAGTAGGAATTTATTACATCATAAAAGAAAAACAAAATCAATCATAATATTTGCGAAGGTGATAAGCATTACATGGCCTCTTTAATACTTTCCCTTCCATGTCTTTTAGGTAGTAAGCACCCGAACTCAGTTTCTCTACTACCTTGTAAGGATCCTCCCATTTCAGATCTAATTTCCTGATCTCCACATTTTGCACTTTCTTCAAAACCAAGTCACCCACTTGAAAGCTCCGTTGGACAACCCGTCGGTTATAAGCTCGTGCTACTCGACCCGGTAAGCTTCCATTCGAAGAGCAGCTGCTTCCCTTGCTTCCTCTATAAAGGTCAAGGTCAATAGATCTTCCTTCCTCATTTGAGTCGTCATAATGAATTATTCTACATGACTGAGCTCCGATCTCTGCTGGAAGGACAACTTCATTTCCATATACTAGGCTGAAAGGAGTTTCCCCGGTTCCTGCCCTCGGAGTGGTTCTGTAAGACCATAAAACACTGGGGAACTCCTCCACCCAATTACCCTTAGCTCTTCCTAGCCTGGCTTTAAGACTCTGCACCAGAGACCTGTTGGTAACTTCTACCTGACCGTTACTTTGAGGATAAGCTACTGAGGTGAAAGCCTGTTGTATTTTCATCTCCTCGCACCATGCTTTCATCAAGGAGCCTTGAAATTGCCTTCCATTGTTGGAGATTAACTTTCTTGGTACCCCAAACCTGCAAACAATATTTTGCCATAGAAAATCCAATATTTTCTGTTCTGTAATCTTAGCGGCAGCTTCAGCCTCCACCCACTTAGAGAAATAATCGATAGCTACAATTAGGAATTTCTTTTGGGCTGGTGCTATTGGGAAAGGACCAACAATGTCAATTCCCCAAAGGTCAAAGGGATATGCAGCTACAATTGCTTTCATCATAGCAGCAGGTTGGAGTTGAATCCGGGCATGTCGTTGACAACTATCACATGTTCTGACAAGAGTTGCGGCATCTTTCTAAATAGTAGGCCAGAAATAACCAGGTAGGACAACCTTCCTGGCTAGTGACAATGATCCGAGGTGATTACCACAACATCCCTCATGAATCTCTTTGAGCACGTAATCCGAGTCCTTTGGACCCAAGCATCTGAGGAGAGGTCGGTAAAAAGACCTTTTATATAACATTCCCTCTAAGAGTAAGAAAAGAAGACATCGTTGCTTCAATCTGTATGCTTTCTTAGGATCACTTGGTGTGGTACCCTTTTGTAAGAAATCAAAAATATCAGCCCTACAATCATTTTCCTCAAGATCAGGAGGTTGGGAAATGGAGAAAGGACTTAGCTCGATCTGTGATATGACTTCCCGATCTTTCCATCTGTATAATGAGCTTGCCATTTTAGCCAAGCTACCAGCTTTGCCATTCTCTGCCCTAGGGATCTGCTCAAAAATTGTTTCCACAAAGAAATCTTTAGCCTTCTCAATTGCCCGAGCATACTCGACAAGCTTTTCATTTTTATATCGTAAACAACATTCATTTGTTGAGACACCAACTGGGAATCAGAGAAGATATGAATTCTAGTAGCTCCAACATTTCGAGCTGCTCGCATACCTGCTAAAACAGCTTCATATTCTGCTTCATTGTTGGAAGCTCGGAATTCCAACCTAACTGCTATCTTGATTTTGTCTCCTCGAGGAGATATTAAAATTACCCCTACTCCACTGCCTTCCTTAGAGGAAGATCCGTCCACGTAGATCTTCCAAATCAAGCCTTACGGTTTCAACAATAAAATATGCCAAGTCCTGAGCTTTAATAGCTACCCGAGGTTCATAATTTATATCATACTCTCCTAGCTTGGTTGTCCATTTCACAAGTCGTCCTGATACCTCAGCTCGATTCAATATTCTTCCCAACGGGCTGTTGGTGAGCACTAATATCGGATGTGAAAGAAAATATGATCTTAATCGTCGGACTGTCATCACCAATATTAGAGCTAACTTTTCAATCTCTACATATCGTAACTCAGGTCCCTTCAGTGCATGAGATATGTAATATATAGGTTGTTGAATAGTATCTTCTTGCCTGATGAGCACCGAGCTGACGGCCTCCTCTGTTGTTGACAAATAAACAAATAATCGCTCTCCTGTTTTTGGCTTGGATAAGATCGGGAGCTCGGCCAAATATTTCTTAAGGTCTTCAAATGCAGCTCTGCATTTTTCATCCCATTCAAAATTCTTGGCTCTTCGAAGGACCTGGAAAAATGGCAAACTCCGATGGGCTGATCTCGATATGAAACGAGAAAGGGCCACAATCCGACCTGTTAATCTTTGTACTTCTTGTAGATTTTAGGGGGTAACATGGACTGCACAGCTTGCACTTTTTTCTGGATTAGCCTCAATCCCCCTTTCTGTCACAATATAACCTAGAAACTTTCCGCTTTTAACCCCGAAGAGACATTTTTGGGTGTTTAACTTCAGGTTGTACGATCGTAACGCCGAGAATGTTTCTGTGAGATCAGGAATGAGATCATCTCCCGACCTTGATTTTACTAAAATGTCATCTACATAAACCTCTATGTTTCTTCCAATTTGTGCCGTAAATACCTTATCCATGAGCCTTTGATATGTAGCTCCCGCATATTTTAATCCAAAAGGCATTACTACGTAGCAAAATGTCCCGTCTGAGGTGATGAAACTCACTTTATCTTGATCTTCTCGGGCCAATGGGATCTGATGATGTCCCTGGTAGGCATCCATGAAACATAAGTATTGATGTCCCGCTGTGGAGTCCACCAATTGATCAATCCGTGGTAGAGGGTAACAATCCTTAGGGCAGGCCTTGTTAAGATCCCTAAAATCAATACACATTCTCCACTTTCCTGAATTCTTGGGTACCAGGACCACATTTGATAACCAAGTTGGGAATTGTACCTCACGGATATGGCCAGCTCGGAGTAACTCCTCTACCTCTTTTCTAATTAGCTTATCCTTCTCTGTGTCGAAGTGCCTCTTCTTCTGTTTTACAGGTTTTGCACCAGTGAGAATGTTAAGGCGATGCTGCATAATAGTGGGATTTATACATCCGATCTCCCGAGCTGACCATGTGAATACGTCCTCATGATATTTCAGGAACGCAATTAATTTAGTGCGGACCTCCTGGCTTAAGTCTTTGGCCACTTTAACCATTTTCTGGGGAGAACTGAGCTCCACTAAATCAGGCTCTTCATCTGTGCAGTCTAGAGTTAACATTTTAGGATTTTGCTCTGGGGGTTTACCTCCTGCTATTGCACTAACCTGAAACTTTGATCTCTTGCTCTCCTCTTTTACCTCACTCATATAACAATTGCGAGTAGTCTTTTGGTCTCCTTGTAGTACACCTACCTCCATGCCAGATGGGAATTTCAATTTTTGGTGGTAGGTGGATGAAATAGCTCGAAAATCCTTCATATCAGGTCGGCCAATTATACCATTGTATGAGGACGGATCATCTACTACTGTGAAGTCAATCATTTTAGTAACTTGTCTGGAACCACTTCCCATTGACAAAGGGAGGGTAATTTGGCCCATAGTCTTAATAGCGTGCCCGGTGAAACCATAGAGTGGTGTCATGATAGGTTCGAAGCGGAAACCTTCTATCTGCATTTGGTCCAAAGTTTCTTTGAACAACACATTGACTGAGCTTCCAGTGTCCACAAATATCCGAGCTATATCATAATTTGCGATGGTAACGGTGACCACCAAGGCGTCAGTGTGTGGTGCAACAACTCCTCTTAATCACTGGGTCCAAAAGATATCACGGGGTCAGATTTGAGACTGACCTCCGCTACTATTTCTGAACACTCTAACCTCCGTCCATGCAATTTGTGGGCTCGACCAGAATCTCCATCTGTAGCTCCCCATGAAATCATATGTATAATTCCTCGGGTTGGATTATTGTGCTCCTGTTCTCTTCTCCCTTTATCATTTCTTATCGGTGAAATTTCCCAACCTCGATGATGAGGTTGGTTATCTCGCCGTGCCCCTCGTCTATTATTTTCCCAACCTCGATCTCTTCCTCTTCTGTTAGGAATGTAAGGTTCTGGCTTTGTGGTTAGTACTGCTTTAATTTGAGGATCCCCTTGAATGATCCTCTCGACCTTTTCTTCCAACCTTTGGCATTCATTGGTCAAATGTCCATACTCCCTATGAAATCTACAATATTTTTCAGAGGGAGGCAAGCGAGGTCCTTTCTCTGCCTTCTTCGGCCTTTCTAATCTCCTCTTTTCATCGCAAAACTCCATAGCCTTCTCTAAACTCATCGTCAAGGGAGTGCGAGTTAAAAGCTGTCCTCTGGCTCTGCCATGATCATCACCCCTTTCAAATAGCCTTTTCTTTCCTGGTTCCATCCTTTCTCTCCTTATCCCTGGCTTCATTTCTATCCTCCTTTGTTTCTGCGCATCCTCCAGATTGACATATTTCTCAGCTCGGACAAGGAGATCGTCATAGCTCCGAGGAGGCTTTTTCACTAATGATTTGAAAAACTCCCCCGCCTTCAATCCCTGAGTGAATGCATTAATGAGGACATCAGCAATGGCAGTAGGTACCTCTAATGCGATATTGTTAAATCTTTGCACAAACTCTCTCGGAGACTCTTGCTCCTGCTGTTTGGTAGTGAATAGATTCAAAGAGGTCTTTTGATACCTCTTGCTACTGGCGAATTGGTTCAGGAAAACAGAACTGAAGTCTTCAAAGTTACGAATGGTGTTTGGCTTGAGAAAATTAAACCACTGCTGAGCCGACCTTACGAGTGTTGTTAAAAATACTCGACACTTGACCCCATCTTAATACCGGTGTAACAATGCTGCATTTTCGAACCTCCCGAGATGTTCTTCAGGATCAGTGCTCCCGTCGTATTCCCCAACCATGGGTTGTCGGAAATTCGGAGGAAGATCTTCTCTCAGGATTGGAGGGGAAAAAGGGCTTTCTCGTCGAGATGTCGACATTCTTTCTCCCCTTTGTTGACCCAACCTTCGTATCTCCTCCCATACCATCTCCATTTGATTTGGTATCGTAGGTTCAACCATCGGCTGATCAGCGGTTAACTGCTCTGGTTCAACTTGCTGAAGTCCCGAATTCATGGGAGGAGGAGGATGGGGCGGATTGTTATGACGGGGTGGTACCCGGTTGCCCCTTACTGCCATATCCACTGTTTGAGCAATGTACTGAGCCAATTGCTCCAAAGTGAGATCTCCTACCCTTCTGCTTACTGGAGGCACCTGATCTCCTGGTACCCGTGGAATATTTTCACAGTTTTCCGATGATTCAAGGGGGTTTCTCCCCTCGGATGCTCTCCTTCTTCCGCGTCCTCTTCTTCCTGTTGCCATATCCACGCCTTAGCTCGAACGTTCCCACAGACGACGCCAATTGATACTCCCAAAAATGGTGATGATTTGCAAAGTATCAATGAGGAGTGAGATTACCTTTCTTTATGCTTTTTAGTGGACTAAATAACAAGATATAGATCCTGAATGACCTGTTAAGATATGAAATAAGTGTTAGAAGGGTGCCGGAAGATTTTTACGGCGTGTCCCTCCGACGCTCAAGTCAGATAACGGGAAAAATGGGGAAATCGTAATAGAATAGCTGATGTAGGTAGGTGTGTATATGTGAAAAAAACATACCTGAAATCCTCTATTGATGTCCTATTTATAGAGTTTACCTCATGAAGATACACCTTAACGCAGTAAGGCCATGATTCACACGATTTCCAGGATTTCGGAGCATGTCTGCCAACTGATAAAGTCATTACTCATTTCCACTTCCTGAAATCTCGGGACGTGCCTGATCAATGTGGACTTGGTCAAATTATTCTTAGAGGCAAATATCTGGAACTTTCTAGGTTAATGAGCATCATTACTGATCGATCAGATTGGAGCTCGGAGAATTAAGTCTTTGTTTTGAAGTTGTGATAATCTCGGAGACAAAACGATGATTAGGTCGGCAGGTTGGAATCAACGCTGACTGATCTTGTTAGGTCAGGAGGTCGGGAAAATAACCATTGATGATCTAATCACTTTTACCTTGTCAGGTCGGGAGGTCGGTCGAATTTGAGTTTCTTTAAAATAGATGCGAGCTCTTATCAATTGAGCTAAGTCCATTAGCTCTACACACCGTAGTTTTTATAGTAATAATAATAAATAATTTTATCATCATTTATTTTAAGTTAATAATTTGAAATGAATATTTTTATTATATTTCTTCCATTTTATTTATCATAGCTTTTTAATCCATCAAATGTACTAAAACATCACGTAATATTGAAGTCAAAATGTAAACTCAAAATCCTTATGTAAATACAAATAATCTACACAATAAATATGAAAACGAATTATTTTACTACTTTCACATTTTTATCCGATTCTATTGATCTTTGCAAATATTACATGTTTTCAAAACCATATCACATGTAAAATTAGAATTTTTAATAATATGCTACCAAACACTTGATAAGAGAAAATTAGTGTAATACGTCAACTAAAATGGCGTTTTGGCGACTTGGGTTAAATCTCGTAATGTTCTATTCAAGGCATTCAAATTGTATGTTCTTTGGCCAAACGTAATGTTCTAATTTTTATTATTATTATTTTTGGTATGTTTAGGCAGAGGAAGTAAAAGAAACAAGCGTTCTAATTAATAAAATCTTTTAAAAATTTACTTATACTGATTTGGGAACAACGTATGGAATTAATAATTCACCAATTTTATATTATAAAAATTAATAACTTTTAACGTAATATATTTATGATTAATCAATGAAATCATCATAAAAATAACTTTACTGACATTTGTTCTTATGTAAATTGATAGTGACAAGTCTCACTGACTTTTTTAACATAACAAGAATGTGTTGTTTTTATAGATAAATAACAAATAATTCAATGACATACTCGTCAATATCATATGTAAATAATATCACAATTGTAAATGGTTTATACTAATATCATTTGCATTTAGTACCAAAGTTGTATAAGTTTCATACAAATTTCATATCTAATATCATTTGCATTTAGTACCAAACTCTTTTGTAATTAGTACCAAATTTGTATAGGTTTCATACCAATTTCATATATAATTAGTATCGTAATTGTAAATGTTTCATACCAAACTCTTTTGTAATTAGTACCAAAATTGTATATGTTTCATACCAATTTCACATATAATTAGTACCATAATGGTAAATATTCATATCAATATCATTTGTAATTAGTACCAAAGTTGTATATTTGTCATCCCAATTTCATATGTAATCAGTATCATAATTGTAAATGTTTCATACCAAACTCTTTTGTAATTAGTACCAAAGTTGTATATGTTTCATACCAATTTCACATATAATTAGTACCATAATGGTAAATATTTCATATCAATATCATTTGTAATTAGTACCAAAGTTGTATATTTTTCATACCAATTTCATATGTAATCAGTATCATCATTGTAAATGTTTCATACCAAACTCTTTTGTATTTAGTACCAAGGTAATATATGTTTCATACGAACTTCATATGTAATTAGTATCATAATTGTAAATGTTTCATAACAATATCATTTGTATTAGTACCAAAGTTGTATATTTTTTATACCAATTTCATATGTAATTGGTATCATAATTGTAAATGTTTCATACCAATCTCTTTTAATTATTACCAAAGTTGTATATGTTCCATACCATTTTCATATGTAATTAGTACCATAATGGTAAATGTTTCATACCAATATCAGTTGTAATTAGTAGAAAAATTATATATTTTTCATATCAAATCCAATCAACTAAAATGAAATTATCAAAAATGAGTCCAGATTCTTTAGAGGCCCAAGCACTAATGGACGATTGGGTGAGGGCGGCAAAACGAAAACATGGAATGGGATCAAGCTCGGACCAAGATGAAATACCGAAGAAACTACTACTACGGGGACAGGTAACGGAAGTGATTGAGCTACGTCACTTCCAAAGGTAAGAAGGGTTAAAAGGTAAGAGAACTACGTGAGTTTTGATTCCTCTACACCCTAAGATGATACGTAGGCAACTTAAAAAGTTCAAGCCCTCCCCCCTTACATTTTCTTTGTTCTTTTTTATAGTAATTTTTAAATTATTTTAAATAAAAATTTTAATTTTTTAATTAAAAAAATATAAGGGCTGAACCGTAACTGTAACCGGTGGTTAACTGTAACCGTAACCGAAATCGTAATCGGCGGTCACGAACCGTAACTGGAACCGTCTACGAAGGTTAAGGTTAATGGTCGAGCTCTTATGAACCGTCTAACCGACGTTTCGAACCGTCAACCGACGGTTCACGAACCGTGGTCATGTCTAACCAGATCGAGGCATAAGATTCCCATACCATAAAAAATTCCAGATTGGAAACCCTTCCCTTTTGGATAATGTGTCATTGTGTTTATATTAGATTAATCAATAATTAATTAAGAAAACCCATAAATATAACAAACATGTAAATTTACAGCAGTGTGATAACATTCGTAAATATAACTTAAATTATCTAATTAACTTGTTACTTTTCAATGGTAAAAAACACAATAATTTATTTTTCAGTTAAATTATGTAAAAAATTCATCGTTTATATATTTTTTTTCATAAGATCTTGTGACATATTTGAAAATTTGGGCAAATTTTGGCAATAACTTTGCAAAATAATATCAAAGCTTAAATTTTGTTTCGATAGAACAGAAAATTCAAATTTTAATTAGAATACTGAAATTTTCTGGAGAAAATCAGAAAGTGAATGAAAGTATTAAACTGATGAAATAATTTCCTAATCAAAGCTATACCTCTGAGAAAAGGAAAAAACCAATCGCTACAAGACAGAGTATTCAACTCTACCCCGCCACCAATCCTCCGCCGTGGCTGCGCACTCGAGGCTGAGAAATGGAAGTCCTTAGTCCTTCTACAATCCCAAGGATTTCCCTTTTCCCCAAATACAGTAAGACAAACAAAAAATACGGAGGAACTCACCTCCTTCATTGCTCAAGGTGCAATCTTTTACCTCAATTGCGTTTCCCCCCTCCCTTACCACTCAGTTCATTATGCAGGTTTAATATTCAACCGCAGTGCTCTATATTGTATTACTCCTTCCCCTGTATGCCATTGAATTTTAAAGACTAAAGGGCTGTTATTAAGTTATTACTCCCATGGATTGAACTTGATTTCATTTTTTTGCACGAACAATCTTGAGATTTTAACATCGCAGTGGTATGGAGCAGAGATCATGAGTGCGAAATCTTCTAAAGATTTAATCATATGCCATTAAACTGGTCGACGATGCTTATTTATGGATCTTTTGTTGTCCAATACTAATAATCCCTTTATATTTCTTTGATTTGTCTTTTGTTGCCAAATACTCAATCAAAAGATTCAAAACCAACTGGCACGGGTTAAAAGTGTAAATTTTATTTTGTCTATCTCCCATGAGATCAAGTTTCCAACAATGACTTGTAGGAAAACTGGTCTTTATGTTGTGCTATAGAATGTTTTCTTAGCCATAAAGAGGTAATTGTATGTCAATTCTTAGAAGTAAATTCATGACTCCTATGTATCTCTTGTTACACTTATCATACAGGAGGCTGATGCTGTACTAACATCGGATAGAATTTGCTCTTTGGTAGCACTTATAGATTTCATGAATGTAGAAATTAGATCATTCATATAGCATGTTAAAATTTTTAGCATGTAGTGTTATGTTGAAGTAGACAAGGCTCTTACAGCTCATTATTTAACTGTAAAATATCACATCAGTTTCAAATTATGTTTCCAATTCATGGAAGCAATCAATTTGATTTTGCGTCGAAATCTTCAGTTTTAGGGACACTGGAGAGAAAAATGGCTTATCTAGTGCTCCCATCTCAATGGAGTAAGCATTTCACTTGTTTTAAGGTAAATTGCATTCGTCTTTCATTATGCCTGAATAACTCGCTACATGTTCCCCATTTCAATCTAGGTTGGGAAGTCAAGTTGATGCGGAGGTGCATCAGGTATTATCTTATTCCTTTGACCACACATGCCATGTACTTTTTTCAGTAGTCATCTGCTTTTGTTAATTCTGCAGAACCAATTGAAGGCTATCGATAGTGAAAAAGAAGAGAAACCTAAAGACATTTGGCAACTATTCAAGGAAGCCCAGCAAAGTCAGTATGACCTATTTCCTATTACTGTTTTTTTACCGCGCTTCTTCATAGGGTATATCTTAATTGGTGATGTTTGCCCTGTATGATTATATTTCAGATATTCTGTACTTAAACAAACAGCGCCTACTAGCAATGGAGGATCTCGAGAGGGTGAGTAATGAGCGGAACTCATTGCTTGATAGACTAGAACAACTGGAGGTGAAGAAGGAGACAAAAATCAGAAGAGGTTGTGGATATTTTATTTGATTTTTCTGCACTAGCTCCATTAATGTGTGGTATTATACAAAGTATTACTACGAGCTGCCTATGTTACGCTGTTATTTTCTTCTCTGGATATGATGATAGAGGAATCTGAATGTTTGCACATGTTATGTCATAATTGGTTTTTGAATTTCTGTTGTTTCTATCATCATTTCTTTTGTTTTGGAAATCTTGTTTTGAATGCTCTATTTTGTTATGTGAAGTGTTAAGATCAACAGCAAACAAAGAATAGTAAACGAAGAATCAATTTCATCGAACAATTACAGAGAGTATTCTGTATTTTGTGGAACAAATTAGTTAGTTCAACTCTGTTTTCAACTCACTTATTTATATATTTATACTGTTATCCCTAATATGTAAATTAGGACGGCTAATTGTAATTAACTAATAACTAATGCATGATTAATCTGGATTATCAGTATTGTGATGTTGTTCCTTATCTTCACAGCCCCCCGCAAGATGAACGTGGATGTTGTTCGTGTTCATCTTGTCAATGAATGTCTGAAATAATTGAACTCCTAGCGGCTTTGTGAAAATGTCCGCAACCTGCTCTGTTGCTGGAATATGTAAAACTTTGAGTACACCTTCCTGAACCTTTTCTCGTACTAGATGATAGTCTATTTGAATGTGTTTAGTCATCTCTTGAAACACGGGGTTAGTAACAATACTACAAGCAGATTGACGGTCTCTAAAAATTAGATCAGGAAATCATGAGTAATTCGAAAATCTTTCAATAAGTAAAGTAACCATTGTATTTCACAAGTTGTAGATGCTAAGGCTCGGTATTCATCTTCTGCGGAAGAACGTCTTCTGTCGATTGTTTCTTTGATTTCCAAGAAATCAAAGAATCGCCAAGAAAAATAGCATAACCAGTGACGCTTCTTCTTGTGTCTAAGCCTGCCCAGTCACTATCGCTATAACCTTTGAGATGTAAAGTAGAGGATTTTGACAAGAAAATTCCTTGTCCAGGAGTGCTTTTAATGTATCGTAAAACTCTATGAACTGCAGCTAAATGAGATTGAGTCGGTTTGTACATGTATTGACTAATAAATTGAACACTGAAAGATAGTAATTGTTATATATAACAATCTACCAACTAGCCTTCGAAAGGATGTAGGATCATTGAGCAAGTCAGTATGTGTTGATGTAAGTTTTAGAGTGGATCCATTGGTGTTGAAGATGGTTTGCAACATAAGTATCCGGTATCACTTAGAATGTCTAAAGCATATTTCCTTTGGCATAAGTTTATACTCTTTCCTTTGGCATAAGTTTATACTCTTTGAAGATCTGGCTACCTCTAAGCCTAAGATATATTTTAGATTGCCTAAGTTTTTTATGGTAAATTTTTCATCTAGATGATTCTCTATTGCTTCGATGGCTACGAGATCATTTCCTGCTAAACTAATGTCATCTACATAAGTTAGCAAAGCAATAAAGTTATCAGTTTTAGACATTGTAAGTAAAGAACAATCAGATTTGAATTGAACAAAACCATATTGAAGAAGGCAAACCGTAAGTTTGTGAAACCACTGTTTGAAGGCTTGTTTTAGTCCGTAGAGGCTTTTAATGAGTTTGCACACCCTCCTATCATTTTTAGAACAATAGTCAGGGGGAGGTGTCATGTAGACTTCTTCCTCTAAGTCGCCGTGTAAAAATGCGTTGTTGACGTCGCATTGATGCAGGTACCAGCCATTATGAGCTGCGATGGCTAAAAGCATTCTTATTGTCGTTTGCTTGGCTACTGGACAGAAAGTGTCGAAGTAGTCAATGCCTTCCTGTTGGGTGTAACCCTTTGCAACAAGTCTCGCTTTTATCGTTCGATGCTTCCATCAGCTTTGAACTTCACTTTGTAAACCCACTTGCATCCTATGCAATGTTCATTAGGTGGCAGCTCTGTTAAAACCCAAGTATTCGTCTTTTCTAAGGCATGGATTTCAGCTTCCATGGCATCTTGCAATTGAGGATCTTGTGGTGCAGTTTTGTAATTCTTTGGCTCAAGAACTTTAGAAATTGAAGCTGTGAAAACTTGATGTCGAGCAGTCAGATTAATAGAAGAAAGAAAATGAGCAATAGGATATTGTTTACCAGAACATACAAACTGTGTAGATGGTCTGACTATCGATTTTGGAAGATCGCAATCATATAAACTAAGATATGATGGTGGATTTCTGTTTCTCGATGTTTTCCTGTTGGGTGCTGTGATATGATCTTGAATATGAAAGGCATCAGCTGGAGATGTTTGGCTGGAAGGAATGATGTTGTCGACATGATCGGAGTGCACTGGAATATGTAGTTCCATGTTTTCTGGTGGGATGTAAGGGGTAACATCTTCAACCTGTGTAGCATTATGTTATGGAATTTGTATATTTCCAGTACTAGGAATAGAATTATCATGATGATAAAGAGCAGGAAATAAAGTACCCCCACCAATATCATGTGGAGACGAATCAGTAGATGAATGAGTATCCATGAAAGGAAAAATATTCTCATAGAACTCAACGTTGCGAGAAATGAAATGTTGATTTGTAACAAGATTATATAGTTTGTAACCTTGTATCCTAAAGGATAACCAACAAAAACACATTTGTGTGCTCTAGAATCAAATTTAGTTCTATGAGTAGATAGGGTAGATGCATAGCAAAGACATCCAATGATTCGCAAATGTGTGTAAGTAGGGAGTTTGTTAGATAACATTTCAAAGGGAGATTTATTTTCCAAAACCTTAGATGGCACCCTATTAATAACATGAGCTGCAGCAAGAACACAATCAGACCAATAACATAAAGGAAGACAAGCATGAAATAAAAAAGATCTTGCAACTTGTAGTAAATGTTGGTGATTTCGTTCAACTTTTCCATTTTGCTTTGGATTTTCTACGCAACTACATTGATGAATAATGCCAGTCTCATGAAAGAAGTCTTAAAGGATGAATTCAGATCCATTATCAGTCCTAATTTTTTTTATCTTTGTATTAAATTGAGTAAGGACATGAGTATAAAAATGTTGTATATGCGTTCGAGTTTCAGACTTGAATTGCATAGCATAGATCCACGTGCATCTAGTATAATCATCTACGATGGTTAAAAAATATTTATGACCTTGATATGATGGCACTGAAAAAGGTCCCCAAACATTGCAATGTATTAGTTCGAAAACAGTAGAAGAAATCGAGACTAACGGGATAAGGCAACTTTCTTTGTCTAGAAAAACGGCAAACATCACAAGGAGTTTTATTCAACGCATTACAGTTGATATTCAAGTTTGAAATCATCATCATTCGATTGAAAGACAAGTGACCTAGTCTAAAATGTCAAGCATCATTCGAACAAGTAGAAGAAGAGAAAGCTACAGAATGAGTTTTAGGTAAGGTGAGATGATTTAAGCCATCTTTGGTTTCAACAAAACCAATCACATTCATGGACTTCCGGTCACAATTATTAGAAATAAACTGAAGAGCATACTCATTAGATTTTGTTAGCTGTGAAACAGATATAAGATTAAAAGTTAAACTAGGAATGCATAAAACATTTTCGAATGTAAGATAATGTGTCAGTTGAATATCACCAATGTGATGTTCTTGAGTAACTTCACCATTGGGGAGATGTATATTGACTAAAACAGGACGCATATTATGTGTTTAAAGTGACAAATCACAGATCATATAATCTGTAGCACCAGTATCTAAAATTCATGTTATAGGAGAGACGGAAGTTAAAGTATTACAAGAGACTAACCCCATCGCACTGGTTTGGTTACCTTTCACTGCAGTGGCCACTACGTGGGGAGTGGATTCAGATGAAATATGACTAAGATGCTGTTGAGGTTGAGAAAATTCTTGTGAAGGTGTCTGAGAAGAACTTGTAGAGACAGCATTAGCAGTGGCTGAAGTAGGTGCTATCCTTGGACCTTTTGGACCTTTCCATCCCGAGGATATCCAACCAACTGAAAACACTTGTCAACTGTGTGACCATTATATCCACAGTGGGAACATTTCAAATGTGTCTTTTCTCTGTTATAAGTGTTCTTGGCCAATAGAGTATTGGAATCTATAGAATCAATTTGAGAAGAATATGTATTTACTGGTTTTAGCCATCATGGCTAGATGATCTATGGAAACAACTGAAGGAGTTTGAATGGAACGCTGGGTTTCTTCTTGCAATAACAGAGAATAGATTTTGGCAAGAGAAGGCAAAGGAGAAATAAGAAGAAGTTGACTTCGAGTAGGAGCGTAAGAATCGTGTAAGCCAACAAGAAATTTTAACACACTATCCATTTGATGTGAATTTGAAATGGCTTCAATGATATTGCAAGAGAAGATTTATTCATTGCTCCACGAGAACAATGAATAACAGGGCGTTGACTTATATACTCCTCCCATATTGACTTGAAAGAATTATAATACTAAGTAATTCACATAGAATTTTGTCTTATCGTACTTAAAGCTTTCTCAAGTTGAAAAACTCTAGGGCCATCACTTTTGGCAAACCTAGTGCGCAATTCAACCCAGACATCATAGGCAGACGTAAAGTATAACAGGCTTTGGCGAATTTCTTTAGAAATTGAATTCAAAAACCAAGATAGAACAAGATTATTAGCACGTATCCATGCGAAATACAGAGTAGTTAATGAAACTGTCGGACAAGGCAATGGGCCATCAAGAAAGGCAGATTTATTTTTGACACTGAAAGCCATTTGTATAGATTTTGACCAAGAAATGTAATTGTCACCAATGAGGATTTCAGCAACAATAAGTGCACCTGTATTGTCACTAGGATGAAGATAGAAAGGTGTGGACGCCATCAATTGAGAGTATCAGAGTAAAAAAGAGAGATGGAGAAAAAAAAATTATGCGGAAGAATGAGTAGATCAATCCGCGGGAATTGATACCATGTTAAGATCAACAACAAACAAAGAATAGTAAATGAAGAATCAATTTCATCGAAGAATTACAGAGAGTATTCTATATTTTGTGGAACAGATTAGTTAGTTCAACTCTGTTTTCAACTAACTTATTTATACTGTTATTCCTAATATGTAAATTACGACGGCTAATTGTAATTAACTAATAACTAATGCATGATTAATATGGATTATCAGGATTGTGATGTTGTTCCTTATCTTCACATGAAGCGCCATGTCTTAAGTTGGAGGCCATTAAAATTTAGGCTGATAAAGTAATTTGAGTGAAGAGGTCTGATGAATTATTTAAACTCACACTAAAAAAGGGTGGATGGGTCTAATTCGTTATTTTTTCCTATTGGCAATCTGTGCAGATAACTTTTCCATCATCTCGGAAATGCTTCTTAGAATAGATTCATTGGTTCTCACTGGCATAATTGGCAGTAAAGAGGCGTCATATTTGAGAAGGGTAGTCATGGATTCAAGAGGTAGTTTGGCTGATGATTTACATGACATTTTGAGCATGAATGATGCTGAACTTCTGGCAGAGCTGCGCCATTTCTCACAGGAGAGCAAAAAGTATGTTTTCTCCATGCCTGCTACTACTGCTGAATTGTTCCTAAAAAACAGAGCTGTAATCTTTTAATAATTCACAATGTTTGAGGATGGACTTAAAATTCCATCTTTGGTTTAACATCAATTTTCTGAAGCTAACTCAAATGTTTGTTGCATTAAAGATCCGATGCCAAATGTTATTGTCATCAATAAATAAATATGAATTTCAATTTAGCAGGCAAATAATTACATAATGAGATAGGTGATTTTTTTTAGAGTCAGCGACATGATTATGGGGCCGCTAAAGCTGCTGATATCCAACACTTATTTCCTCACCTTTCCGTTCATTATATTCTTGAATTTCATGAATCTTATATCCAGGATTACGACTTGAATTGTCCCTTGGAGCTAAAATGGTGGTCTTTGTTTTTCAGGAATGGATTACACATAATCCACATCTGTACAGAAATGTCACCAGTGATTTCTGTCGGATCTTTGGCATCATATATAACAGGGTTGTCGCGCTCTCTACAGAGAAGAGGAAATATTGTCGAGGTTATTTTGCCCAAGTAATTATGAACTTTATATTTCACCATGGTTTTTCCCTACATCATTGTGTAGTTGGCATGTAGAACCTAAAAGCTTGCTCCTCCATATGCTGCCATCACTGTATTTGGAACTGTTATGAACTCCTTTGGTCAACAATTTTATATCCGTATTATAATACCCTGGAAAAAATTACTGCAGTTCGATAGTTATAAAATACAGCTATGATGATTAATCAAAGCAGTTTATAGGGGTTCCCCATGAAAACAAATTAACTATTAAAGATGTAATATATTGTTCGAGACAATCATTTACAATTGATACATTTAAATAATCATAATTGTGTACTTTTTTTATGTGATAAGGAGAGTAAGACGATGGTTTACTTTTGTGTTGAAATTTTGTTTACAAGTCTAAAAACAAGTGAAAGTCCAAGTTTGAGCCCCGAACTGGATTGAAGGAGAACTTGAATGTAATATGCGTTCTATATTGCATCTTGCCAGTACATAAGGCTGCAATTTTTCACAAAAATAATTTCATCCATAATTTTCACCTTCAATCATATTTTGGTGGTTACCATAGCATACTTCCTCGTTGCTCCTTCTTGTCCCGTATGATTGAGCGGCAGGGCTAGACCAACCAAAAAGCTCTTTCGGTCCAAAAATAATTTCTTTCACATTGGTAAAAAATGTAGCTGTACTTATTGCGGGACACCAGGTTACCCGTAGACATGGATTGTCTAATCTTGTTCATCTACCTATGAAAATTTCTGCATGTCTTTATTTGTATAACCCTTTCTAAAAAGTTTATCAGAAAAAAACAACATGCTATTACTCAGGTGTCGATAAGTCTTAAATGTTATGCTATATATATATACATATATATATATATATATATTTTTTTTTTTTCACAACGGCCTGCTCTCCATCACTTGCATTAGATTTATTTAGCTTCTGTTTTGAGATACATGTTCTTGAATCTTGTTCACTTCACTTATTGTTCATGAATCAAAGATCTCCACCAATTTTTCGTACTGGTTCATGAGGAGTTATATTAAACTGGAATAGGTATGCTTGCTTACACCTTGATGAAGTTCAAGGATTACGAGAAATTCAAACAGAGTTTTACTCATATTTTAATGGTCAATTGCATGGAAACAGGATCTGGACTGGGTAAGTTATTAACTTTTTCTCTCTACACATGCTCACAAGATCATGCGTTATATATATATATATTCAGAAAATACTTTTTTCGCTTTGCATTTTAAAAATGAATTTCCTTTGCATGCTTGTTGTACAGGGTTGTGTGTGGTATTGGAGTTACCTTTATACAACCAGTCTATTATTCATCTCTTTTTAGCCATGAGAGGATATACGGTTACCCAAATGACTTTGAAAGGTTAGTCAGTATTTCTGTTATTTTCATTTAATAGATTTTGCAATGTTTATCAAGCATTTGATCAATTCGTTGGCATGTGTGTTCTATGTTTCATTTTCATTTGTGGGCACATTTTTCTGTGTTAACCATATTACAGAGATTATGTTCCACACAGCCATAGCTACATGGTCTTCTTCTGTTCATAACTTCTGCTAGAACTTATTTTCATTTCATTATTGGAATTCAAATTAACTTTCGGTATGCAAAAAATTTGCTCTGACAAAACCACAGGTATTTGAAGTGACTTCTGTGCAATTCTTTCATCAGCTTCTTTCAGGAATTATTTGCAGTATACATGCCTGCGGTGGAAGATTTATACATCTAGTTCTTGCACACCTTGTTTTTTCCAGAATGTTTCTGTAACCCTGTCTTGTTATCGTTTTTGGTTTTCAGATTTGCATATTTCTCTCGTGCTTCGCTGGACTATCTAATTAAATCAGGAAAACAGCCTGATGTGCTTCATATACACAATTGGCAAACATCCATTGTTGGGCCGCTTTTCTGGGATGTTCATGTTAATCAGGTGTGATTCTGAATAATTTTGAGTTTTGTGATATGCATATTGAGCATCTGAAAGCTTTTAGTTTAGCACTCTGTCAAGTTCCATTTCTGGTCATCTTTGGTACTCTGCATCTAATCTCATACCTTTCTTCGTGGCATTGCAAAACACGATTCAATCGCGACCGCATTTCACATCTTATCATCTTGAGAATTCTGCCACCTTCCAGTCCTTACAAAATCCACAAGCTTTGGTCTAGCGTAGCCTCTGATATATTTTAAGTCTTTTTTCTCAAACATGCTGATTCTGGCAGTTAATTTTCTGGATATGCCATTTGTTATAAATATAGTTTCACACTAAAATGTTGATATGCAGGGCCTTGTGGGCACAAGGATATTGTTGACTTGCCAGAGTTTTGATTCCCATGTGAGCTCCTTATTTTTATGCTTTGGAAACTTTAACCTTATATTTTTACTGTTTTCTCATTCAGTATAATACTTTGAGCATCTTTATATATGAATCTTGTGACCTTAGTGTCTGGAACAACCTGAAAAACTAGCTTTGTGTGGGCTCGATCCTTCATCATTGCATCGTCCTGATCGCCTACAAGACAATAACAAGGGTCATCTTGTCAACATATTGAAGGTATTCGTTTCAAAACTCACTCATACATTAAATATAGATTATTTTTTTATAAAAACTGTGTTTTAAAATAATTTAGATGAGAAGTGACTATAATATAAGTTTGGATATTGGATAAGATTGAGATAGTTTTATGTGCACTATTTTATGATAATAGAGTTTTTTTTTTTTCAATATCTAATATTAAATAAAATAAGGGTATATCAGAAGTTAGTTAGTATAAGAGATTCATGCTTAATAATATTTGTATAGATTACTCTATTTACTATTATTTTTATTCTTATTATTTGCATTGGTAAATTCTTATTTATCACTTGTATGAATCATCATTGTCCGGTCTATTTGAATAAATTTTTTCAGATTTATCAATCTTCTATTATTTACATGCAGGGTGGAATTGTTTACTCTAATAAAGTTATAATAATGTCATCCATTCAAGCGAAAGGCCAGGTTATTGATGCATTAGGACATGGGATGGAACCCACCTTAGCTGTTCACAAGTATGTAGTGCTTTTTAGGAATTTCAAAAACCCAGTTATTTAGTATAATATTGTGTTTTCGCTCTATGTTGATTTTATTCGCACATCAACTGGACTTCCTTCAAATTGATTGTTAAATTCTTGCTCTACTATAGTCTAATTTTGAGTTTGTTTGTAGGCAAAAATTGGTGATTGCTCCAGTTGGATTTGAAAAGTCAAATTGGGATCCTTCAAGGGACAATTTTCTGCCACAAAGCTATACTGCTGATAATCTGCAAGGAAAATCTGTTTGTAAAGTCACATTGCAGCGGCACCTAAAGTTACCTGAGGGAACATCCGAAATTCTTGTGAGTTTCAATAAAGCCAATCTTACCACTTGCTTCCAAAATTATCAGCGATATAGAACTGCGGATGGTTATATATCATTGTTCTTTTTTTGCCTGTCTAGTATACTTGTCAAAGTAATCTAGCACAATTTGAACTGATTGATTTCAGGTTGGATGCATTTATTCAGACTTCTCAGATTTTGACCTGGATAAGCTAAAGACACTTGTTTGGATGGCTTCCAGGAGGGGAATTCAGGTCTCGACTTTAAGACAGTAATGACCTTAGTAAAGTGGATTAAGAGTCTGTCTCTCATTCAATTAAGTCGATAAACAATTACTAGCCAAATCAACCTGCTCTCTTTCTACTTTCTGTCACTTTGCGGTATTTAATCCTTTAGTGTGTTCTCCACAGTTCACTTTCATGA
The DNA here is from genome assembly GCA_907163345.1 of Haberlea rhodopensis. Classification (NCBI taxonomy): domain Eukaryota; kingdom Viridiplantae; phylum Streptophyta; class Magnoliopsida; order Lamiales; family Gesneriaceae; genus Haberlea; species Haberlea rhodopensis. The sequence continues at coordinate 899,938 of CAJQUN010000020.1, read as the reverse complement.
GATCTAGCCAAACTCCAGTCTTCAGCGGGGCGTTCGAACTTTTTCAGGAAGAAATGCAGGTAGATTCTTGGACTGTTGAGATCTTATTATTGTCCTCTTTTTCTTCTCGTTGTCTCAGTAATACATTCCCAAACTCTTGTTGCAGGATGAAAATGTTAAATTCATCAATAAATATGATGAGGGATTATTACATCTGATAATTTCAGGATCCGATATTATGTTATGCCCAACTTATGATGATCCTCTGCTTCAAGTGCCTGTAAGTGTTGCCGCCTGGATCATGTATTTATTCGGAAATAGAAAATAAATTGGCCACTTTACTCAATGAAGCCAATAGGTCTTTGTTTTTTCTAGATTTTTTATTTTAATGTGAGATATTCTCCAAATTTGCAGCTCAAGGCCTTAAAATATGGATCAGCTCCTATTCCTCTATATTTTACTGACAGCAGCTTCAGGTGAATTAATGTTGTGGCGTATGCATCATAATACTATATAAACATTTCGACCTATTCCATGAATCTCTTCGTGCCTATGTCTGGTTACTTGTTCACAGGCACTTCGGAGAACATGATAATGAGAGCACCAATTTCGCGAAGTACATCAACAATACATTCTCGAATATCCCCCTTAGCCAAGCGATTGATGAAATTGTACGTATTTCCTACCAAATTTGATTTAAAAAATTTGATCTGTGAATGAACAAAACATTTGGTACAGAAAAACAATCCATCGCAATGGAATAGAAGGATAACAGACGCCATGACAAAGGACTTTTCTTGGGATGCAGAGTGCTCAGATGTGCATGTTTCTGCATACGAATCTCTGAAAAGATTATAAGGTGGAATACATTTTGTGTGTTAATGTTTCCCTTATTTTCTTTTAGTTCTTTCAGTTTCCTTTTCAACTTTCGATCCTGATATATTTTATTTGAAGATATTTTTGTTTCTCTAGTTCTGTATATCTTGATCTCCACCATTGCTTAAATACAAGTTTTAAAAGATAATCTTTAGGAAACAAAACATCAATCATTGTCTTGATTTGATGTAATACTAAAATGGATTATAATCAACTGGAAAAAGCTTATTTAAAACATTAAGTTTTAAAATATAGAAGACATAGTCCACACTTATACCATTCCCTGAAGAGATGCAAGGCAAAACATGTATGATGTGGCATTCTTTCCCTTTGTCCAATTTAATGAAACTGCCAAAACGGAGAAGGATTTAAATGTTGAAAGAAAATACCCTATAAACAAATCAAGACATGCATATATGCAGACAATTCCTCCTAATGATGCTGAAAAGATGAGCTATGTTATTGTATGTTGAGGAAATTACAAAATGGTCTCACATAATAGAGACGTTTGCAATAGTAGTTCTAAATTTTTAAGATTTATCAAATATAGTTTCAAAAAAATTATATTTTACAAAAGTAGTTTCCCATAAATATTTTTATCAAATATAATAGTTTAGCACTGCAATGCGAAAAAAAAAATATAATAAATAATTAAATCTTTTTTTTTTGTTTAAAACAAAGGTCAAGTACAATAAACAACTTACCTCAATTCCTGTTGAGGGAAACATGTCGGTCGATCTATACCCATGACTTCTTATTTTTAACAATTTCTTAATCTTGTCATTAAGATAAGAATCATTGCCTGAGTGTAATTTGCACTTATTGTAAAGACTTTGATCTGAATAAAAAAAAAAGTACTTTTCCCTCTACATTCACCTACAAAAGTATCCAGTGTCTTTGTAAGTTAGAGAGAAAAATGATATGCTTGGGATTTTGCCAAGGATTTGATGGTAACTTAAGTTTTTCCCATCACAAGCTGGGTTTGGTTGATGCTGCTCTACGTCGATGTGTGTAAGTTCATTTCTTTATCAGCATTAAACACCTTTATAAGTGATTGAGTGAATTAAGCACCCATCGATGAGACATTCTGAGCAATATTTTTTGGATGATTTTTCTGTAGAGCCAGCAAATACTTGAATGTGCTGAAAACAATCAAACATGTACATAAACTCATCATATTTCATCTAAACAATTAAATATATTTAAAATCTATATCTTTAAATCCTTTAATCCAAATGTACTCTTCGGGGAATGGTACAAAATGATTCTGTAGAATAGAAACTTTTACAATGATAATTCAAACTTTTATAACTAATCAAATATAATACCAAATAAATTTTATTTTAACAAAATAACTTTCACATAAATATTTTTATCAAATATAACGTCGCCAGCTCAAATGGAACGAAAATAGTTTCACCTAATTTGCAATTGGCACTGAATGTTCAAAAATAAAATAAGTACAATAAACAAGAGAACTAACTTTTAAAATAAAAAATATATATAAAAGTACAATAAGCAGCTAACCTCAATTCCTGTTGAGGTAAAGAAGTCGGTCGATTTATATCTCACGACCTCTTATTTTATTTTATTTGGTTTAACAAGATATCTAAGTTTGTGTCTGACTAATCTTTTGGTGACGACATCGGTCCCTCAGGACCGCCACTAAGTAAATCGAAGGATGCGCACAGATGATAAATATCTGAGAGAGTGAACCAACAGAACATGAACATATGACAAACCCTACAATACACGACCTCTTATTTTTAATAATCCTTAAGTACAATACGGCCTCTTGGTATTGCTATTTTATGGCATTATTATCGACGCATAGTACTTAGCACTACTGATTGTCGAGTTCGAACATTATTGGTTACAAATTATTTCTCCTCCCCTTGACAAAAATAATAAAAATTTGGCAATATTATCCCTCTAAATTTAAAATTACCTTACTATCCCAATCCCACAAAATAAAATTATACTTAACATAATTGCTAAATTATTTGTAAAAAAATTCATGCATTGTCTATAGAAATTATAAATATTATAAATATAATCATATTATTATTTTAAAAAAGAATCACATCGACCCAAATATTAACTATGTTTTTCAAATGGTATTACTACCCATAGCCCTCTAAACAAACAAGAAATTTAAATTATCATACTACCCTATCTCATAAAACAAATTAGACATTTACTAATATAACTGCTAAATTATTTATATAAAAATCACATATATCTGTAGAAATTATAAATAATTTTAATATAACTTATCATTATTTTTTAAAAAAAATTACGTATTATCTAGACAATAATTATAAAGTATAATAAAATAATAATAAATATTTTTAATATAATTGTTCATAGTTTATACATAAAAAAATGATTAGGTCTTGATCTGACATCATCCTGTCCGGGTGCATTGTGGATGAATTTTAAAAACTTAGCATGACGGCAAAGAAACCGTATTATTTATTTAAGTTTATCAAGTACAGAATAGTTTTAATATGAATTTTGACATGTAATTTAAATAATAACGGATGAATCATATATAGTGGGTGTTTATAAATACTTTTATAAACCGCTTATCAGATTTTCAGACAAAAAATCAAATTTTGAGTATTTTATTTCATCGCTTCTTGTTGGGTTTTGGAAAATCGAATAATCTTAGTTTTGATGTTAACAAAACTTGTTATTGTGTTGCTAACATATTTCATCAAGTGTGCAGTTCATAGATGATATTTTACAGCTTGATGATCTGCTAAGAAATGACATTGAGTTTGGTTGCTGAAATAAGAATTCAGCATCCAGTGGACCCCGAGCGCTGCTGGCTAAATTGATCATATCTCATAGCTCGGATATCGAAACAACCTGATTCCAAAGGGGTTGTATAGCCAACTCAATTCTCTACAAGTCGTATTTCAGGCCAGCATACTAGATTCGAAGGTTTACATGACGAAAACATGTATGCAAGAGCTTGCTGGTACAAAGCTGAAACAGCAGCGGATAGATTGTAGCAGCTGTGGTATATCGGCCATAACTCTCAGCTCGCGTATCGAAACGAGATGATTCAGTATGTAAAGCTAAGTCAAAGATCTACAAGTCATATTTGGAAGTAAACGACTGAACCGGACGTTAAGATGACCAAAAGACTTCTGCAAGTCACGCCATGTGCTGCTGCATCCAGCAAACATACAGCAGGACCATGGCCTTGTATTTCGAGCATAACTCTCTCATATGAACTCAAAATCGAGCAATTCTTGATTCCGTGGAAAGCTAAGAGAAAGGGCTACAACTTTCATGAAGATCACTTTGCCCAAAAATCAACGAATCAAGAGATATAACCAAGAGAACAGAACAGCATATGTTGGGCAGCAGGGTACCAGCAGACCCTAGGCCAGCGGATGATATACCAGCAGACCCCAGGACAGTTGATGATGTACCAGCAGACCTTGGCCAGTTGGTACCAGCAGACCTTGGCCAGTTGATGCTATACCAGCAGACCTTGGCCAGCTGATGCTGAACCAGCAGACCTCAGACCATCTGACCATACCAGCTGACCAGACCAGCAGACTTCCAAAAATAGCCCAGAAGCAGAATATGAATGTTGCAATGTTTGAAAGCTTACCAAAATTGTCCCAACGGCTATATTCTTGTATCTAACGTATATATCATTACTTGGGGCTATATATACATGATTTCGAAGCTCAATAACAGCTGATTGAAGATCAATCCAAGCCTTCCAAAGCAAATCCACTTGGGATTCAATTGAGGAACTTCAAAGACAAAAGCTGTTAAATGAAGAGCACTCCTCAAACCTTTGGCACCTCTTACCTTGTTGTATCAGATTCATTATGGAATCATTTGTGCCTTTGTATTCACTCTATTAATTGTATTTATGAGCTAAAATAGAAGAGTGAATACCATTGTAACGGTTGATGATTCATCACAACCGATTGAGAGGTCTTTGTATGTGAGACATTAAAGAACATATATAGTTGAGTTGCTAGGAGTTCTAGTTGGATGGGGAATGCCCAACTGGACCGGGTTTGTACAAAGAGTTGTATAAATCAAAGTCTTCTAGTGTATCCTTCCATGAGATGGAAGAAGGGGAGACGTAGAAGCGTTGTGCTTCAAACTTCCAGAAACAAATGCTTGTGTTATTTACCTTACTGTTTTTACATACTTTCTTGCATATCTTTAAAATGATTTTCAAATGAGTAATCGGTTTTAGAGTGGGTTATGTCGAGTGTCTTCCGCTCGATATAATCTCTCGGTGCAATTATTTCAAGAACACGAGCTATTGAAGCTCAAGTTGGTTGAATTCAGGTGTGGAATAACAACCATCCCCCGGAATCGATCCTAACACTTCTGCTATTACTTCTCTTAAAATAAGCAGAAGCAGAGACTCATGTCATGACATACATTTGACTGCTTTAAGTTGTTTGGTGATAATTTTGTAATTAATTGAAGTTTATTAAGCTGTTTTTTTATTTTAATAGCAAACATTCAATGCTTTTGCTTAAAAGTAACTTTTTCTAACTTTAAGCAAAAGTAACATAAAGCAATTGCAAACGAATCTCATATAGTAGTTTTATTACGAATTCCCCTTCTAGTTTACAATAATAGAGAAAATATTACAATTATCTCTTTTATAATTTGAAATAAAAATATGTAATAATGAAGGTATATGTTATTTTTTTAATTCATAAAATCCGAAAGAATGAAGTATCAAAACTTGGACCCACGTATATTGATCCACCAACAAACAACTACGTCTGTAATTCAGTCCTGCAAATTTGACTATTTTCATGTCTATAATTCTTACTGCATTTAAGTTTATGGGTCGGGCCTAACAGATTTTTCAGATAACTGCTACTCAGTGGCTCAAGATACTCAAGATTTATAATCGTTCAGGCCCACACCTCGGATCTCCCGCTATGCCTCCTATGGGCAAATAGATGATAATCATTAAGTCAATGTTTTATTGTCAGCAACTATTATACATTTATTCTCAATGAATTATGATAAGCTACATAAACCATAAAAATAATGAAGTCGGGTCTCGTACATGGGTAATACATTTAATAATTATATTTTAAAATTTGTTTAAGTTAAATATTTTGATCTAAATATAAATTTTAAAAATAGCATTTAAATACACTTTTTTTCCTTAACAGCTTTTTATATTTGTTATCTAAATTTTTTAAGAAAATTGAGAATTACTCATTAAATTATATTACTTATTAAATATGATTGTAAAATGTGTACGTATTAATTACCATTTATCAGAACTTATAAAAATGAACTTGACATGAAAAATATGGCTACAATTATACACAACACATGTATATTTAGCATCACAACAAGGTATTGATTTAGTGGCGCATGCAGAAAGAATATAAAGGGGAGTCAACAGTATTAACATAAAAATTGGAGGGCAAACAAAGTTTATGGGGTTAAAATATAATTTAGGAGAGGTAAATGTAATTTTTTAGAGATAAAATGTAACTTTTGGGGTAAAATATAGATTTTTTTTTTAAAAAAATTAGGATACTTAATTTTTTTTTTTTGGCAAGGCATGGCAGGTAGTATGGCTCCGGCCCTGGAGCTAATGGTTATCATAGATGTCCTATTGTAAGAGGTCAGGTATTCGGTTTCTCCCCATCCCCGATTAATAAATGGTTTTTTTAATAAAAAAAACACATACATTAATTTGAGCCACTGGTTTCCACGCTTGGAAAAAAAAACCAAGGCCCCAGTGGAAGGCTCGCACGATGAGCCCGCTTTTCTAGATTCATCGATATTGTTATAGGTAACAAATACCAAGAGTAGACCAGAATAGAAGGCAAGTTATTAATCAAAAAAAAAAAAAACGGCAATTCAAAGAAACAAATTACGGATGTCTTTATAGTTGTTGCTGGACATCCTTTGACGTTTAAGGCACAATACCCTTCATTCCTTTTCAACTAGAGTGGCTGTCTCCACTCTCCTAAATTATTTTATTTATTTTTATGTTAAAGAAATGCCAAACTATATTCAATTAATTTTATTTACAATAAGCATATCATAGCATTTCACTATTTTGTTCAACAACAATCGAAATTCATTATTTTATGTACTTTTCTAATACAACCTACATTACTCGTTGGAAAGGTTCGAGATCTCCCCGTTCGTCGAAGCGAACGATACTACTTGAGCTAGGAGCTTTGGGCGTTATGTTCTGTATTTCGGATTGTCGCTTTAAATATTGATTAAAATATACACATTTATATGGTTTATTTTAAAATATTATAAACTTAATGAAATTGAAATCTAATTCCAACCAATAATGGATGGCTGATTCTTCACAGATTACATCATTGATTGGGTTGAATGAAAGGGAAATCTTGTGTCTTACCAGAAAACGGACACAAGATAGAGTTGAAAGTGGCCTTCTACCGCCCACTACCACTCCTGCACTAGGTTGCCAATTTCCCGACGATTTGTTTTTGTACCATAGGATCTATGGTAAAATAATATAATTTATTTTGGTTTAATTATAATTTTATAACATACAATATATAGGTAACAATGGGATATGAATTATATATATATATATATATATATATATAATTTACAAATCTATCATTTTTAGGTACTCCCGTATTTTTAGTGAAAGTGTTGGAATGCAATAGTTGTCTCTGCTTTTAGAGAACAGTTGAAGCTCTGTTTTTGGGATGCTATACAAGTTTAAAAAACTACAGTGTGTCGTTGCCAACAACTATAACTTTTTGGTAAAGCGTCAAGCGAATCGTTTTAGCCTATAATTGATATCATAGTCAAGATCACGTGTTCTTTCCATGAGTTGCAAGGTAGAACAATTATTGGGATGATGATTGTTGGAGTGCAACAATTGTACTGCTTGGAGAGTGAGCGAAACATGACGTTTGAGCTGCTGTATGATTTAAAAGATTAAAATTGTACAATTATCATCGACTATAACTTTTGATAAAGCGGCAATGCTGCTTCCTACGATTTATAATATTTGTATTCATATATCATAATGACAAGGGTGTGTCTAATATATGCATATAGGCGACGCATCCCCCAATTGTTTTGTTGGACTAGTGATTTGACCGAGTAAACTTTATCACCCTATAATTTTGTTTTCGTTTTCTCAAAGTATCTAATGTCAGATTTGTGATTATATTTTAAACCAAATTTTGTAAATTTTTTGACTTCACATAAGATTTCTTATTTAGGGTGTTTTAGAGATTGCATTTGAAAAATTTTATCTAATTTTCATATACAAAAAAAAAGTAGATTTTAGGTTTTAATTGCCTTGATTCTGCTATTGCTTCTCTAAAAAAAAACAAATAAAAACAGAAGCAGATAAGCAAGTCTCAATATATTTGTTGCTTTAAGTTGATCGGTGACAATCAAATTAAAGTTCATTAAGCAATTTTTATTGAAATATCAAATACCCAATCTTTTGCTTAAAAAACATCCGTTTATAATATTAAGCAAAAGTAACATCAAAGTGTTTTTAGTAAATGAGAGTATCAGAAGTAAACCGTGTCACCTAATTCTTATCTACCAAGATAGAAGAAAAGACGATAACATGTGATCTCAAACAAATAACTATATAATATAACACAATATATCAATTAATAACTCAAAAAAAAAAACAATAATAATGAGTTCAATTATAATTCAGGTGACGTGGTTTCTCTTCTATGGCTAGAATCTGTTCAAAATATAATAAATTTTTTTAGAGAAAAAAACCTCTAACAAATAAACAATGTGACACAAATCGAACAAAATATTATATAATTATTATACGGAAAACGAGGGAGGTATCACAATGTATATAAATAATATTTATATATTATGAGCACGCATTCTCTTTAATTATTATATAAATTCAAGTTTAGATAAATAATGGTTTTTAATAAATATAGGATGTACCACAATTTGAAAACATAATAATAATAATAATTTAAAAAATGATCACATAAAATATGAATTTTCTAATGAGTTATTGGCAACAAACATCTCTTGTGGCTTTTTAAATAGGCAGACTACATCCATGTGGTACTCCATGTAGTTTGAAAAAAAACAGTTTACCCCATGTGGTTTGTGAAAATTGACATTTTACCCCTTTAGTTTGTGAATAAGTACAAAATACTCATCAACGTATGCTATTTTGTAAACCACGTGGGGGTAAGTATGTATTTTGAAAATTATAGGGAATAAATCGTATATTTACAAACCACATGGAGTAAAATTTCAGAATACCACAGGAGGTAAAATGCTTATTTACAAACCACATGGGCTAAAGTGCCTGTTAGGGATACCACGAGGGAGGATAACCTGCTCATTTACAAATCACATGGAGTAAATTGCCTATTACCGATACCATAGGACGGTAAGTTACCACTAGCTCACTTTCTAATACTAGTCACAAATTTTAGGACTAATCAAATATAGTCTCACTTTTAATCAAAAATAGTCATACATAAATAGATGTCTCATAATTGAACATAGGGTTTTGAGGCCAGTTTTGATTAAAAATAAAAAAAATGAGACTATTTTTTATTTAAAATAATTTGTACGAAACTATATTTGAGTAGTGTAAAACTTTAGGATTATATTGCAAATAACTCTATTATGTGATACAATTTTGAAATTTACAATAATAATAATAATAATATTAAAAATGGAATTGAATTTTAAAGCAAAGACAATAAATGCATTAAAAGGCTTCATTTCTTTCGAGATATTGCCCTCGTAAGGCATTGACAAAATGCACATTGGCTACATTTGAAAACACACCCCAACGCCTCCTCTTCCCACAGAAGCGAAGCTCAGGGGGGGGGGCAAAATGGAGTTTCAGACAGCCTATACATACACTTTACATACATATATGCCCACTGTATATTTTAAATTTTAATTAAATTACAAATACAATATATATCAGAGAGAGGGAGTTGGTGGAACATTTTTTGGAAACCAAATGCCAAAATGCTCACCTCCATTTCAAAGCTTCAATCCATGGTTTTCTTCCCCATAGCAGTTCATGAAATGACGGATGTGCCCTCTGTCCAAGAATGGAGAATACATCGCGGGTTACTGGTTTATGGGTCCTCCATGGTCATTAACTAACAATATCGAGGCTAAGAATTACATAGTTTAAATCTCACGCTGGTAGTGAAGATTTTAGCCACCTGAAAAGTCCTAAGAAGAGGCAAACAGAAGGGAGCCAGGCAAAAGTATTTTTCAGTTTTCTTTAATCAACTATTTTCTTATATTTCTGTAAGTTTTTTTTTTTGTGGGTTTTCTTTCATCGATGTATACGTATACATCCTTGCTTTCGTTCTGTGAATCTAGAGAAGAACAGAGAATCCTTGTTGAAATGTTAGGAAGATCCTTTTTTTGTTGTATTGACATTTATCTGATTTAAATCCAGCAAATGTGCGTTTCTTGATATTTTATATATACATGTAGATTAATATTTTTATTTTTTAAATGTTATGTATGCTTGGTTATTGAAAATAACGTGTCGGAGTCTCGGATCTAACTTAATGAAAATGAATTTATTATGATTTGATTAATTTGGTTGACATGTTTGATTTATTTCTTTGTATATATATATATGTGATGTCCAGACCCGATATATGTAAAAATTTCCGAAATAAATCAAGTTCTATGATGTATTCCGGTTAAGTACCAGATGGAATTAATGAAAATTTAAATGCTATATGATTATTTTAAAATTTAGAATTATAAATATAATTTATCTAATATAACATAATAATAAATTGGAAAAAAATCAAAAATAATGGGATTATGTTTATTCTTGATGGTAATTAGCTTCTCTCCATTGGGATTATTTATCAAAATATTATAAAAAATAAAAAAATTTCACAAATACCGTAACAAAAAAAGTGTTTACAAAAATACAGTAACTCGCCACTTGTAGTGGCGGGTTCAACTTCTTCGCCACTTGAAGTGGCGGGTTCAACTTCAATTTATGACAAATTATTTTTTACTATTTTCCTAAATACGAAGCCAAGCCAAACATCAAACTTGAGAATATTCGAGAAATCGATTTTGTCAAATTTGAAATCAAAAATTGTTAATCAAATTTAAATTTAAATAAGAAAAATTATAATTTTGATTATGCATGTTTTTCTACTAGAAAAACGATATGATGTTTTTCTACTAGAAAAACATCATATCCAGCCATATATACGTCTCTCAATTATGATAATGTAGAAGTAAAACATGCACAATCAAAATTATAATTTTTCTTATTTAAATTTAAATTTGATTAACAATTTTTTATTTCAAATTTGACAAAATCGATTCTCGAATATTCTCAAGTTTGATGTTTGGTTTGGCTTCGCATTTAGGAAAATAGTAAAATATAATGTCATAAATTATAAAATCTAGATAATTTATCAGAACATAATTAAAAAGTACCATTCAAGTTATAATAATCTTTCAGGAGCAATTTATTTTTAAATTTTTTTTAGGGTAGTGGAGAGGACTCGAACTCGAGATATCTTATATTGATAATATATGATATGATAATCACTATGTCAATGCCTTGTTTGATTATATATATACATTATATATATATATATATATATATAATGTAGTAAATAATAAATTTAAATGCTGGTTTTAATTTTAATGCAAATTTTTGAACAGTTACTAGCAATTTTATATCTCCTATTCTTACGGTGATTCGATGTTGTCAGCATATAGAGATATACCACAATCCATTGTTTTATTTTTAAATTATTCAAATATTAAAAAAAAAATAAAAAAATGAAATTTTAAAAAAAAATTTAATAACCATTGAACCCGCCACTTGAAGTGGCGGGTTCAACTTTTTTAAAAAAAATGTTGAACTTGCCACTTGAAGTGGCGGGTTCAACTTTTTTGAAGTTGAACCCGCCACTTCAAGTGGCGAGTTACTGTATTTTTTTGTTACGGTATTTGTGAAATTGTTTTTATTTTTTATAATATTTCGATAAATAATCCCTCTCTATTGGTTATTTTTATTTAAGTTTCTGCTATTGGGTTTTCAAATATTATATTCAACAATTATGGTACTAAAGTTCATTAATGACGTCGATAAATTATCTGTATTTTGGTTTAATGTTCAGTGTATAATCGTGCCTCTTCGTTTTTATCTGCAATCAAGCATTTAATGTGACTGCTCATATGACAAAATAGCACATCCCAGCTGAATTTTTTCTTCACACGATTTTCCGAATTTAATTAATTATTTTTCTGTACAATGTCCTTGCAAAACGACTATAACTGGTATTATTCAGTTTCTAACTAAATATTAAATTCTTTACATAAGAAAATAATGAACTTCGGAGATTTTTTGAAACAATGTTACAGGGCATCCCAGTTCTTCATGTGGAATATTCTACATTGAAAACTCGATGTGAATTCTACGTGGAGCTTTGGATTGCATCCAAGGAGTCATCAATGTAATCGTACTCTATTTGCTTGTTAGAAGGAAATACTTATATGTATCTGGTTTGATCCATATTTATACATCAATTCAATATTAAAATATATCATTTTTAAATAAAATAATAATAAGCTAATTTACCAATAATTTTACACTAATCATATTGAGTTGGTGTATAGATAAAGCTTATATAAGGTGATTCAGGTGAGCATTTACCAAAGAGGTAGCTTGTGGAATTAATGTTCCATAAATAACACATGATGCGATATTATTATTACATTTGCATTCCTCTTGTGATGTCATATTGTTCAAAGTGATCTTAAGTTGCAAAATCCCGTGGACTTACTTACGAACAAGAACGATGAAGAAGCCGGCGGGAAGAGTTTGAGATTTAACTTTTATCGCACAACATTTTTTGAATTTTTTTTAAGGATTAAGAGTGTCATATGATCAAACGTTTTACCAAAAGTTATAGTCAGTGATAACAATGTAACTCAAAATTTTTAAATCGTACAGCAGCTCAAGCGTAACAGTTCGATTGCTCTCTAACATGGACAATTATTAAATCCAACAAGTGTGTTTCAATGCAATAATCTTTTAAAGATTTTAATGTTTGCAAGCCATTTTCTGTATATTTATAAGAAACTTAACGTGGGAATTCCCTTATTATATAGTATTGAAGTCTGGAAAGTAAATCAAGCGCAACAATTAAAGCATGAGTTAGTTCTTGCTTCGGCCCAGTATAATACATGCATGCACACTGTTATATTGGGAAAAAACTAAAAATCCACTAAATAATGGAGACAAATGTGAAAAGTGATTAGGTAAGAATTTGAAATCCATGAAACCTTAAAATATCCAAATTAGTATAATTTAGCATGATTAGTATAATTTAGCAAAAATTAGGATGTTAGCACGATAGTGTAAAATTAAATATTAACACATTTAAATTTAAAATTGTCATTAAGTTTTTTATTTAAATAGTTGTGAATAATATTATATCTCATCTTATAGAAGTATGCAATTTACCTTAATTAATAACTCCAACAGGAATTTTTTTTCTCTTTAATTATCGTTCGAAAAATTGCAAAAGGCCCTTGCTATATTGTTGAAAATTACAAAATATCTCTTTGAAGTATCCTTTTAGAATTATGAAACAACCCTCTGTTGTATAGTTTGTTAATATAAAGAAAATTAAAATCCCACATTGGAAAATGAAAGACAAAAACTAGTCTTTATAAATGCATATTTTGGTCAGGGGTGTAATGGGCATGTTTTGTATTGGGGTGGGCTACATTTTTCTTTCACAATTTTTATGCGAAAAATCATTGATAAAATTTGAAACACATGCCGAGAACTCAAATCCATTTTCCCACTGATAGAGACCTAGAATAATAGGTAAGGATTTAATATTGGATTTGGGTAGTTAAATAATATTTGAACCTCAATTAGTTGACTCAGTTATAAAATAATTTTTTTGTCTAGCTCATAATAAAAATAAATTTTTTAAGGGGTTAGACTAGGTCCAAACTGGGTTGAAGCCCAATCTAACCCCCATAATGGCTCGCCCCTGATTTTGGTGAATGTGTTTCTTGATTAACCCATTGGTTAGCCAATTGATTAGCCTAATATTAACAGTCATTCGCTTGACAGAAATATGTGGGATTGTTAATTTTCATAGAGCCTTCATGATCTAAGACTATCTTGTATCCTGGTAAATTATTAATATTGATAAATAAATCAATATTACACTCAAGACAATGTAATTCACGCCTCAAAGCCATTTTCTTTCATTCTTTTTCTAACATTGATAGGGTTGAGCTTTTTCGATGGAGCTCGGCCAAATTGAGGAATGATAGAGAACACTTGGGAAGGAAGAAAACGATTTCATTAATAATTGTTTGAATGAATACAAATGACAATGTTGTTGCCCTTTTATACATGAATGAACTTCAATTCTATTATAACCGAGCTATTTTTAACATGGATTACACTAACCGGTAAGGCTAATAAACTTCTATCTATAATCTATTAAACACTTCTTCCACTTACGCTGTAGTCGTTGAGCTTGCTAGGTAGACGCCTTCTACCGCTTTCCCGTTCTTCCTCATGCTCACTTTCTTTACCAGCGTTACCATCCTTGCTTTATTAACTAGGTACATAGTCGTATCATGATAGCCTTAGAGCCATAATAATCATTTATGCGAAATATTCTACATCAATTTAGAAATCAATGGTAGATCTACCTTATGACACTGCCCCGATGTTGCATCAATTTTTTGTTTTAAAGACAATGTAAGAGTCGGAAAAAAGTTATAGGGAAAGAATATATATATATATATATATATATATATATATATAATCTCTACTTTAATTGGATTTAATTTTCAATGGAGTAGTATCTTTTTATAAATTAGTTGCCAAAAAAAAAGGGTAATCCAAGAAAAGAAGAAGTTTTGTCCTGTAGGATCAAGCATATGTCGCTTCACTAAAAGTTATAACTGATAATGATTATGCAACTTAACTATTTCAAATCGTACAACAACCCAAACTTTACGGCTCGAAAGCTCTCATACCAGAGACGATTATTGTACTCCAAAAGTCCCTGTACTTCTCGCAATCAGTGACAATCAAACACGTAACATTGACTGTGATACCAATTGTAGAATCAAGCATTCCCTCTTTATCAAAAAACTATGTCTGGTGGTAACGATAAAAATAAAATATTTTAATCAATATAGTAGTCAAATCGTCACGGTTCTATCGTTCGTCTAACAGAGACAATTATTGCACTCCAAGGCCACGGAAATTTTTTACCTTTGAAGATTAAGCCCCTCTGCAATGATATGCTAAACAGGTTTGTATGGACTAGATATACTAGAATGCAAAATTACTTGCGATTGCCCATTTTAAAGTTTCTATGAAGGTTTTATTATTTAGTTATCCGATACATTAATTCATCATATTTCTAAAAAAAAAAATAACATTTTCTTATGATAAGATTCAAAAGAGTTTTAATGTAAGGAACTTGTAATACATGACTAAGACGACATGTTTGATGAACTTTTAAAAAAATTGGTGCTGTCAACTATTTTTTTTTAATAACATATAAATTTATCTTTTAGGTAAATGAATAATTTAAATAATCAAGATTAATTAATGTCTTCTTACTAAATAGCAAAATATTTAACCCTTGTAGAACTGGGAGGGCAAAGTATGAGTTGGGCCTGAGAATATATGCACCCGCTTAAGGGAAAAACAAATGTTTTATATTGCTTTCGACATCTGAATAATCGGCCCAACTTTTCCTAAATGATTCTCTAATCAAGTTTCTAGAAAAAAATTGACTTTGTTAGTATGCCAAATTACCAAATTAAATATTCTTAAATAAAAGATTCCAATATTGGGAGAGGTTGGGGATAAGTTCCCCATTGATAGAACATCATTAGCCTCATTATTCACGATGACTAAATACACTACTTGTCATTTGTTGCACTCAAAGGTGGAGCAATATCTATATCAGAGGTAAATTAGCCCCACTCAATTCTAGTTTACCCCTTTATACACCTATAGAAATGAGTTTTTGGCAACGAACCCCCTATAGTTTTTCAAATAAGCATTTTACATCCATGTGGTTTGAAAATAGACAGTTTGCCATCGCATGTATTTTGAAAATATGCAGTTTACCCCCATGTGTTTTGAAAATATTCAGTTTACCCCATATGTTTGGTGAATATGTGCAAAACACCCCTCCGTATAAAGAGACAATGTGCTATATTTTGCAAACCACATTGGATAAAATGCATATTTTGAAAATCACATGGGGGTAAGCCGTATATATTCAAATGAGTATAAACTATATATTCACAAATTATAAGGGGTAAAATGTCTATTAACGATACCATATGGGGTAAATTACCATTGTTTCTATAAAATTTTAAAAAAAAAATTGGCAAAAAAATAAAAATTACCCATAATATCCTTAATATAGATAGATTACATAAATACATTGAAAAACAAATATTCAAACAATATGTAATGCCGTTGATTGCTGAAAGCCACCGAATCTCTTGGTACACAACATGATCAGATTAAAATCTCACTCATTATCATTATCAGTGCCTTTGCATACGAGCATAATTTTGAATATATCAATTTTATATGCATAAAGTGTAAGTATATTGAAATATATATAGTATGTTTGAATTTTATTCCAATATTTTGTTTTATTTTATAAAATAAGAGTATTATAAATTGTTATGTTTTAAGGACCAAAAATAGTTATTCTAAAAGTCTCAAACTTAATAACATAGTTTAAATTGATGAACTAAGTGGAGTAACCTTACAGATGAAAACAATCATTTATATTCCAGAATCTAATGTTAAATCACTAAGAAATATAGATAAATATTCGGAAGCATATCTGAATCAATAATAGTTGATATTTCTGTCGATCTGAGTATTATGATCTGCCAGATCTTCATGAGAGTCATTGAATCTTTTCTCACGCTCTCTGATTGTTGACAGGATATAGATAGAATGACACAATCATGTGACTGGGGACCACGGCCCTATATATATATTTTTGGTTCTCTATTTAAGCTGGTCATATAAATAGAAAAGCTCACTAGTCTCTATACATTAAATGCACATATCATATTAGATGCTTATATTGCAATTTCATTAACCCTATTCAAATCATTTTATTTGGGCTAAATCGTAAAGGAGCCTAATATACACAGGCCACATGACAAATTATATTCCAACGCTAAGTAATAAAAGTGATTAATTAGTTGGTAGTATCAGATCCTCCTACATGCACATGTCTTAGTGGGACTTTTTTTTGTTGGCTTTTTGTATTATTCAATCCTTGAAATCTTCATTTGATCGCTTCATTCAACAAATTAAGAACACTATCCTAGCAAATGAAAGTGAAAAGCACGATTAAATATTCCTAAAGAAAAAAGTGATTTTGGCCAAGTCAACAAAAGAGAATCCAATAACGAATAAAAGCATAGAAACAGCTTGTAATACTGTTACAGGAATCAAAATTATGTGGTGATCGTGGGGTTTTGAATGGTCCATTGTGCTGTCACATAAGACGACTAATAATATTGAATTTGTGTTCAAACATTTATTAATTTAGGCCAAAGATGGCACCCTCTTTGAGACTGCTAATTCGACATTTTCTACCTAAGTCAACAGATAGTGACCTCAATCATAAGTAGTAGACCTTTACTGGGTGTTCTTGGTTTGATTGCGATCAAAATATGACGTTTGAGATGTTGCATGATTTAAAAAAGGTGATTTATATTTTAGCATCAGCTATAACTCTTGGTGATATGGAAATCATTTGATTTTACAATTGTTATCAGCGTCAAGATCACGTATTTGATTCCAATGAATTGCATGTAAGGTAGTTCAATTATTGAGATGCGGATCGTTCGGATCCACAATTGTCATTGTTTTGGATTGTGATCGAAACGTAACGTTTGGGCCAATGTGAATCTAGAATTTTAGTTTAAGGTGGCAAAATAAAAAAAATGGTAAAACAAATTTTAAGATGTCAAAATTAATTTTAGGGAGACAAAATACGATTTTTTTTGTGTGGGCGGCGGGGGTGCAAAAATGTAATCTTTTAAGGTAATAATTTTTTTTCTTGTAGGGGGCAACTACACGCACCTCAACACGTACACTCGTTCCCGGTTTAGGCTGATGTACGGCTTAAAATAATTGAGTTGTACTGCTCTCACCAACAATATTTTTTGATAATTTCACCAACAATATTTTTTTTTCTTTGCATGACCAAAAAGGATCCATTGCCATAAAAAAAGGTTTGCTAAGATGTTTTTTTTTTTTAAGAGTGCATCCAATCATGATATTACAGTCAATTACAAATAACTCACGACGACCAACAATTAACCATTTACACCAAGGTACATCTAAATACATCAAGTACAACCAACAATCAACAAAGTACAACCAAAAAAAGACCACATTTATGATGTCTTTTTCAAACATGCTAAACGATGGACTTTGATTCTAGCTATTCTTCATCATTTATGATGATGTCTTTTTCGAACTTTCGGCGATGGCTAGAAGCCCCAGTTGGAGCCATAAGAATTTTCGGCGATTTCCATTTATATTAATTTCTTATTAATTAAATATTGGTCTGAAAACTTAAATATATTACATAATCTACTCACAATACAGATTATTTTTATCTAAAGATTTTCCGTAATTAATCAGTTAATTAAGAAACTTACTTAATTTTTTTGTCAGCCTGAACTGTACACTCATTTGGATACCAATATCAGCATTAAATTTAAGGTTTTTCAATTCTTTTTTTAAAAAAATAATAGAATCGGTTTATTATTTAAACATTGTAGTTAACAAAAGTTTGCCAACTAAGTTTTAATGAGAAACAATGGTAATTCCCCCCAAAAAAAAAAAAATCCTATGGTTTTTAGAAACCATTTTCTTAAAATGATCTTAATCCAAATATTCTTATTTGAGAAAAAAAACACATCTTTTTTAAATCGAAATCCCAAATCCATTGTATTTCTTTGCCGGAAACATAGAGAACAAATTTGAAATCTATACTTTTGGCCTAATGTTTTTTTTTTTAATAAACAAAATCGAAATGACGAAATCCACTTCTTTAGATATCTATCACTTTAAATCCATGATTTTTAATTCATTTGATTTGAAAAGGCTTCCCCAAATCTAAATCCACTCATCCAAGAATTTGAAATTCATGATTAAAATCAATTTTATCATGTTGGGATATGCCCTAAGACAAGTCATTAGATGATTGTTTAAGATATACAATGTTTATGGTTTTATGAATGACAATTCATTATTATATATTATTCTTTTAACTGTGCATTGTGAATTAATATATATGTTAATGTCCTTAGAATAATATTGTATTATTCTTAAAGATGTCCCTAGTCAAGTATTATCATGAATAGAGATAATGATAATACGTAGAGACTATTATATGTTGATCGATGAATTGTTCATTGATATGAGATATCAAATCAACATATGGGTACATGTTAGAGAACGATGTACTGGACAGACCCACCATGAGAATGCAACATGGATAGTTATATGATCGTCATATGCAATTCTCATAGTGATAATAATGTATGAAATCCTTACGACTTGTGATCATCAGAGATCCCAACATAAGGAGTTATGTATCTTGATATCGTCAAACGTTACCCGTAACAGGGTAATCTATAAAGGCGACTATTGGATACACTACGAATTATGTAGAGGGATGTTGACTGATCGAGATAGGATTTGTCCCTCCTATATAACAGGAGATGTGTTTGGCCCTTGATCAAGTGAGAACTAAAATGCATGGCCATGCTCGAATGAGTCGATATGAGATATCGAGCTTATTCGTTTATTCTAGTTCTACTTGGGGATCAAGAAATAAAGATTGGATATACGAGTATGACTATTCCATGACTCGTGTTCAATCTAAACACAAAGGACAAAGGGATTAAGTTACATGATTAATATTATCACAAGTTCTAAAGGTTATGTCGAGTCATTGACATTCTTGTAATTTGGGTAGCATTGATGTGTTGATAGATACCGCTCAATGCTTGAAACGTAAAATGAGATTTTATGTCACTGCCAACATTACAAGATCCTATCGGGTCGCACAAAAGATTAAATCGATAAGGGAAATTAAATTCATTGGATGAATTAATTAATTAAGAAGAGTCTTAATTAAGTGATTAAAAGGTTTTATTTAAATCATGGGTTTGGGCCCATAAGACTTTAAGAAAGTCTTGAACCTTAATTAAAAGCCTTATAATATAAATATATGGTTTTGATTAATTGTTAATCATACTTTCATATCATTCTTTGATATCAAACATAAACCCTAGCCATCCTCCAAAAGGCTCTCGGCCGCCACCTTCCTTGCCGCCGCCGCCGTGAGAAAAGGTTGGAGATTGGTGGCTATTGATCGGTTTTGAACCGTGTTTTGATATAGGTTCAAGAATAAGTCTAGCAACTTGTTCTTGAACATCCCTTTCGATTTGATCGTGTGGATACCGTAGAGGCAAGACCTTGGAGGTGTTGCTTGTGACTCGGAGTTCGTTGGACGTGCTGCTCCGTGGATTCTGCTTCAAACACGCTACAAGGGTGAGAACCTTCGTATTCCTTAATCCGATATGATAAACTATGTATAGATCTGCTGGTTTGTAGTCCTAAAATTTTATTCCGCTGCGTTGTATGCTCTAAGGATTACTTACAGTGGTATCAGAGCCGTGTACAAGGCTCATATCGGATTTATGTGATTAAATTATGTTAATCATATTAGAATTTATATTGCATGCTTATTAAAACTGTTTAATTCATATATGATATGAAATAAATATTTAGTTTTTGAAAATCATCGTAATAATTGTATACGATACACGAAAGCGTAAAATCGAGGTGTTGGCTCAAGGTGGTTCGACCACTTCATGACTTGACCCTCGGGCCGCCGCTAGTGAGCTAGGGTTCGGACCCTTGGCTCATGCATGGGGTCGCACCACTTCCAAGAGGCTAGGGTTTTGAACCCTAGTCACATAAGCTACTCGGCCGCCGCTTGGGCTAGGGTTTATCGAACCCTTGGCTCGAGATGGTTAAGCCGTCACCGTCATGGACCGTCCATGGTTGGACCGTGGCTTGTGGCTCATGGATTTCGGTGTTTCGAGCAAGTTGGCTCGATGAAAAACCAACATGGTGCAAGGCGGCTAGGGTTTGGAACCCTAGCGGCGCCGCACCCATGCCATCGGCTCGGACCATGTCGTGGGCTAGGGTTTCGAACCCTAGGCCCATAATTGGTCCAGCCGTGGTGCATGGTTGGTTCGAACCATGGTGGTTCGTAGCTAAGTCGCATTAAGTTCGTGGCATGTGATGTCCCGAGCGTACGATAATTTTTCAAAAATTATTTTACAGTTTTAATTAGAATTAAATTTAAAATGTTTAGAATTTAATTAATTAAATGTTAATGCATGCTTTATGTGTTGTTTGAGCATGGTGCGTGGTTATAGCCCTTTGACCTATTAGATAGGATTTGTGGATGTTTGTAATTTATAATACGACCTGCGTGTCGTGCCTTTCTCTATTTCATTCTAAATGTAATCCCTCCCCTATGTTCCCCTCGAATGTGAATCGAGAAATTCTATATCTTGTAAATAGTGTAGTTTATTTTATTGATGGTGATCAATGAAGATGGAGCATCGTGCCGGGATGAGGATGACATTCACAAAATGGAGCCAAAGGAAGGTGCTTGTGAAGTTACCTTAGGTTGACTCATAGGATTTTCTCATTAGCTTGAGAAAATCATTAGTAGGGGCTATAACCATGTCACGTTTAATTATGTATGTTGATGCATGATTTATCTTATGTTTTAGTTTGATAATAGTATTACACATATATGTAGATATGTATACAACTATATGTAGTGGACATATTTTAAATTATCAAATTAATCATGAGATCAATAAATCCCTCTAAATTATTAAGTTTTAGATGCCTTCCAAAATTAAAAGTACTCGTCAATAACTTCGATTGTACATGTGTGGGTTTGCCAAAGCAAAGCACCGTGGCAATCTTAGTAAGACGCGAAAGGATAAAAGTGATATCCGTTATACTTTAATTGGGTACGACTTAACTAGGTTATCTCAATAGGATTGGGAACCTAGAGGCATGGGTTGGATTATAATTCATTTGATGAATTGAACAAAGTGTTGTTCGTCCAACTATCCAAGAATTATATGTGATATAATTGACAAAGTGTTGTCTACCTAAATAACCGAGTCTTGGGCGATTAGCCAAAGCTAACTCAAGATTAGGCGAAATATGGATCTTGGCCCACTAAATGTTTCGAGGGTTGATATTTTTTCAAACAAAATAGTGGGAGTATCATTTAATATAAGACCATGTTAAATGATTTAAATCATAAACTTATTTTGCATATTTATATTGTAGATATCCATGGCAACTAACAACGTTACTAGCACTTTATCACTGCGATCGGTCCTTGAGAAGGACAAATTAAATGGGACGAATTTCCTAGACTGGCATAGGAACTTGAGGATAGTCCTCAAACAAGAAAAGAAACAATATGTCCTAGAGGAACCCTTGCCCGCTGAGGAACCTTCCCTAACAGCTACAAGAGCTGAAAAAGATGCTTACAAGAAGCATCAGAGTGACGCACTTGATGTTGGGTGCCTCATGCTTGCCACCATGAACTCTGAGCTTCAGAAGCAACATGAGGAAATGGAGGCGTTCGATATGATCGAACACTTAAAGCAGTTGTACCAACAGCAAGCTAGACAAGAGAGGTATGACGTCTCTAAAGCGTTATTCCAGTGCAGGATGGTAGATGGAAGCCTAGTTGGAACTCCTGTGCTCAAGATGATTGGGTACATTGAGAATCTGGACAAGCTGGGTTTTCCATTGGACCAAGAGTTGGCCACCGATGTGATCTTGCAATCGTTGCCTGAGAGCTTCAGTCAATTTGTAGTAAATTACAATATGACTGACATGGAAAAGACTCTACCACAGTTGCTTGGTATGTTGAGAACATATGAAGCAAATACTAAGAAGACTAAGGCCACAAATGTCCTTATTGTGAATAAGGGCAAAGGAAGGGCCAAAGCTAAAGGCAACAAGAAAGCAAAGAAGGTCTTTGCTAAATCTAAGCCAAAGTCTTCTGCACTAAAGCCAAAGGGAGGGATAGCAAAGGAAGGGAACTGTTTCCATTGCGGTGAGACCGGCCATTGGAAAAGAAACTGCAAAGTATATCTGGAGGATCTAAAGAAAGGAAGTGTGACTTCCGCTTCAGGTATTTTTGTTATAGAAGTCAATTTATCTACTTCTTCATCATGGGTATTAGATACTGGATGTGGATCTCACATTTGTGTAAATGTGCAGGATCTCAAAAGGAGTAGGACATTGTCGAAAGGTGAAGTTGATCTCCGAATTGGAAATGGAGCAAGAGTTGCTGCATTAGCTATAGGAGATTATCATTTAGCTTTACCTTCTGGTTTATCATTGATTTTGAAAGATTGTTATTTTGTGCCTTCTATTACTAAAAACATAATATCTATTTCTTGTTTGGACAAGTATGGTTTTTCATTTATAATAAAGGACAATTGTTGTTCTATTTATTTAATGATATGTTTTATGCTAGTGCACAAATGGTGAATGGTCTTTATGTATTAAATCTTGATATGCCTATCTATAACATAAATACTAAAAGGATTAAAAATAATGATTGTAATCCGACTTATCTCTGGCACTGTCGCTTGGGCCACATAAACGAGAACCGCATATCTAAACTTCATAAGGATGGAGTATTAGATTCATTTGATTTTGAATCATATGAAACTTGCGAATCTTGTTTAATGGGCAAGATGACTAAAGCCCCTTTCAAGGGACATGTTGAAAGGGCAAATATTTTATTGGGACTAATACATAGTGATGTATGTGGACCAATAAGTACACAAGCTAGAGGTGGTTTTCAATACTTCGTTACATTTACTGATGACCTCAGTAGATATGGGTATGTGTACCTAATGAAACATAAACATGAAACCTTTGAAAAGTTCAAAGATTTCAAGAATGAAGTACAAAACCAACTTGGCAAGAGTATCAAAATCCTTCGATCAGATCGAGGAGGAGAATACTTAAGCCAAGAGTTTCATGACTATCTAAAGGAATGTGGGATAGTCCCACAACTCACTCCTCCGTATACTCCACAATGGAATGGTGTATCCGAGAGGAGAAATCGAACCTTGTTAGACATGGTTAGATCAATGGTGAGTCATGCAGGTCTTCCGATATCGTTTTGGGGACACGCTCTAGAAACAGCGATTTTCTTACTGAACCGTGTTCCATCTAAATCAGTGGAAAAGACACCATATGAGATATGGACTGGGAAGCGTCCTAGTATGTCTTTTATGAAGATTTGGGGTTGTGAGGCTTTCGTTAGACGTCATGCCACTAACAAACTTGGACCCAAATCTGATAAGTGTTTATTTGTGGGGTATCCTAAGGAAACAAAAGGATACTATTTCTATTATCCCACCGAGAACAAAGTAGTTGTTGCTTGGACTGGTGTATTTCTTGAAAGAGAATTTATTTCTAGAAAAACCAGTGGGAGAAAAATAGAACTTAGTGAAGTTCAACCACAAGAAAACACTGAACCTGAGATTGAGATGGAAACAGAGCAGGCACCGCAAGCTGTTGTGGAAGAAGCACCTGCTCAAGAGACACAAGCCCAGCGTAGGTCTGTAAGAGAACACCGGGAGCCACAGAGATATGGATATCTTGTGACTCAACAAGGTGACTTACTACTTATTGATGAGGATGAGCCGTCATCTTATTAACAAGCTATAATGGGCAATGATTCTGAGAAATGGCAAGAGGCCATGAAATCTGAGATGGAATCCATGTATGCAAACCAAGTATGGACTTTGGTTGATCCACCTGAAGGGGTACGACCCATAGGGTGCAAATGGATTTTCAAGAAAAAGAACAATATGGATGGTAACGTACAAACCTAAAAAGGTCGGCTGGTTGCAAAAGGATTCAAACAAATTCATGGTATTGACTATGATGAAACCTTTTCACCAGTGGCCATGGTTAAATCCATAAGGATCTTACTTGCAATAGCTGCATTTCATGATTATGAAATCTGGCAGATGGATGTCAAAACAGCTTTCCTTAATGGAAATCTGCTCGAGGATGTGTACATGACACAGCCCGAGGGTTTTGTCGATCCAAAGGATGCTGGAAAGATATGCAAGCTACAACGATCCATCTATGGATTGAAGCAAGCTTCTCGGAGTTGGAATCTTCGTTTTGATGATGCAATCAAAGAGTTTGGTTTTATCAAAAAACGTAGATGAACCTTGTGTCTACAAGAAGGTCAGTGGGAGCATAATCATTTTCCTAGTGTTGTATGTAGATGACATACTTCTCATTGGGAATGATATCCCTGCCTTACAATATGTAAAGATTTGGCTAGGGAACTGCTTTTCGATGAAAGACTTGGGAGAAGCCACCTATGTATTAGGAATCAAGATCTTAGAGATAGATCGAGAAGGCTTCTCGGCCTAAGTCAAAGTACATACATAGACAAAGTGCTTAAAAGGTTTAGCATGCAAGAATCAAAGAAAGGATTCGTGCCTATGACACATGGGATATATCTCTCGAAGGAACAGTGTCCTTCAACACCAGATGAGAGACAACGCATGAGTAAGATTCCATATGCGTCAGCTATTGGATCTATCATGTATGCCATGATATGTACTCGTCCCGATGTATCGTATGCTTTGAGCATGACGAGCAGATATCAAGTTGATCCAGGTGAAGGTCACTGGATTGCTGTCAAGAATATCCTGAAGTACTTGAGAAGAACTATGGATACATTCTTGATTTATGGAGGTGATGAAGAGCTCAATGTAAGGGGTTACACTGATGCAAGCTTCCGAACCGACAAAGATGATTTTCGATCGCAATCTGGATATGTGTATTGCCTAAATGGAGGTGCTGTGAGCTGAAAGAGTTCAAAGCAAGAGACAGTAGCCGATTCTACAACGGAAGCTGAGTATATTGCTGCCTCGGATGCAGCAAAGGAAGTTGTTTGGATCAGGAAGTTCATTTCTGAACTTGGAGTGGTGCATAGCATTAAAGATCCGATAGAACTCTATTGTGACAACAATGGAGCGACGCGTTGGCTAAGGAACCTAGATCTCACCAAAGATCCAAGCACATACTTCGGCGCTTTCATTTTATTCGAGAAATCGTTGAAAGGGGAGATGTTAAAATATGCAAAGTACCAACAGATGATAATGTGTCTGACCCATTGACGAAGCCACTGTCACAGCAGAAGCATAATCGTCATACTAGATCTCTAGGCATTAGGTATATGTCTGAGTGGTCTTAGTGCAAGTGGGAGATTTGTTGGGATATGCCCTAAGACAAGTCATTAGATGATTGTTTAAGACATACAATGTTTATGGTTTTATGAATGGCAATTCATTATTATATATTATTCTTTTAACTGTGCATTGTGAATTAATATATATGTTAATGTCCTTAGAATAATATTGTATTATTCTTAAAGATGTCCCTAGTCAAGTATTATCATGAATAGGGATAATGATAATACGTAGAGACTAGTATATGTTGATCGATGAATTGTTCATTGATATGAGATATCAAATCAACATATGGGTACATGTTAGAGAACGATGTACTGGACAGACCCACCATGAGAATGCAACATGGATAGTTATATGATCGTCATATGCAATTCTCATAGTGATAATAATGTATGAAATCCTTACGACTTGTGATAATCAGAGATCCCAACATAAGGAGTTATGTATCTTGATATCGTCAAACGTTACCCGTAACAGGGTAATCTATAAAGGCGACTATTGGATACACTACGAATTATGTAGAGGGATGTTGACTGATCGAGATAGGATTTGTCCCTCCTATATAACAGGAGATGTGTTTGGCCCTTGATCAAGTGAGAACTAAAATGCATGGCCATGCTCTAATGAGTCGATATGAGATATCGAGCTTATTCGTTTATTCTAGTTCTACTTGGGGATCAAGAAATAAAGATTGGATATACGAGTATGACTATTCCATGACTCGTGTTCAATCTAAACACAAAGGACAAAGGGATTAAGTTACATGATTAATATTATCACAAGTTCTAAAGGTTATGTCGAGTCATTGACATTCTTGTAATTTGGGTAGCATTGATGTGTTGCTAGATACCGCTCAATGCTTGAAACGTAAAATGAGATTTTATGTCACTGCCAACATTACAAGATCCTATCGGGTCGCACAAAAGATTAAATCGATAAGGGAAATTAAATTCATTGGATGAATTCATTAATTAAGAAGAGTCTTAATTAAGTGATTAAAAGGTTTTAATTAAATCATGGGTTTGGGCCCATAAGACTTTAAGAAAGTCTTGAACCTTAATTAAAAGCCTTATAATATAAATACATGGTTTTGATTAATTGTTAATCATACTTTCATATCATTCTTTGATATCAAACATAAACCCTAGCCATCCTCCAAAAGGCTCTCGGCCGCCACCTTCCTTGCCGCCGCCGCCGTGAGAAAAGGTTGGAGATTGGTGGCTATTGATCGGTTTTGAACCGTGTTTTGATATAGGTTCAAGAATAAGTCTAGCAACTTGTTCTTGAACATCCCTTTCGATTTGATCATGTGGATACCGTAGAGGCAAGACCTTGGAGGTGTTGCTTGTGACTCGGAGTTCGTTGGACGTGCTGCTCCGTGGATTCTGCTTCAAACACGCTACAAGGGTGAGAACCTTCGTATTCCTTAATCCGATATGATAACCTATGTATAGATCTGCTGGTTTGTAATCCTAAAATTTTATTCCGCCGCGTTGTATGCTCTAAGGATTACTTACATATCATTTGGACACTTTTGCGATAATATGAAATTCATTCCTCAGCATTTACAACTTGTCTCATTTACCCATACAACTTGTCTCATTTACCCATATATAATGGATTCCAAATGTTGGGATATTTATAAGTGTTGGTGATAACAATAGTCTATCGCTTGAAGAATCTCCGACTATTAAAAGAGTCCACCTCGTCAAGAAGTCACTGACTTAACAAGAGTCTACCGATTGATAAGGAAGTCTATGGATTGATCAACAAAAGTCTTGCGAAAGAAAGAGTCTACCGAAAAATAACAGAAGACTAAAGAGATGACTCTACTGGAAGACATCTGTTGACGTCAATCCAGTTTACTAAGTCAATGAGAAGAGTCGACAGATGAAGATCACAACAAGACAAAAACGCAACAGAGCTTATTCTGACAATAGTACACTTAGTGCAGCACTGCCTTATCAGCGCTACCAAACACGTCAGAAAAAAACTAGTCGTTGTTAACCCATTTAGTAGATCCAAACTGGATAGATGTCATGTAAGAATAAATAAATCAATTTGATAGAAAGAAAGTTTGGCATTTAGTACCACGTCCACTGCATTACATGGTTATAGGTATTAACTGGGTATTTAGAAACAAATTGGATGAAAATGGTACTGGAATCAGGAATAAAACAAGATTAGTTACACAGGGTTACAAGCAGGAAGAAGACATTGATTTTGATGATACATTTGCCCCTGTAGCCCGATTAGAAGCCATTCGCATATTCCTCGCATTTGCTGCATTTACAGACTTCAAAGTCTATCAGGTTGACGTTAAGAGTGCTTTCCTTAACGGTAAACTACAAGAGGAAGTATATGTGGAACAACCTCATGGGTTTGCAAACCATCAGCACCCGTCCTACGTTTATAAGTTGGGCAAAACTTTGTATGGTCTAAAACAAGCTCACAGAGCATGGTATGAAACTCTATCAAAGTATTTGACTGAGCATGATTTTATCATTTGCATGGTGGACAAGTCCCTTTTCAAATTCACGAAGAGTGGCCATGATTTGCTCGTTCAAATTTATATTGATAATATTATCTTTTGTAGTACTAATACAAAGTTGTGCCAGAAATTTTCCAATATTATGCAGGATAAGTTCAAAATGAGCATGATGGGAGAACTATCATTCTTCATAGATTGCAAGTCAAGGGTCTACTGATCGCATATTCATCAGTCAGTTAAAGTATACGAAGGAACTATTGAAGAAATACGGCATGAGTACTAGTTCAGCAGTAGCCACACCCATGAGCTCGTCTGCTTAACTATATTTAGACGAAGCAGGAAGACTAGTAGAGGTACACTGCATCACGGTAATATATGTTAACTGCCTTATTTAACATCCAGCAGACCTGACATCATCTTTGATGTATGTATGTGTGCTCGTTTTAAAGCCAACCCTAAACAATCACACTATATTGTTCTCTACTGACTTACCTTAATAATAGTCTGTTGTATATCATAGAAATTCAATTTGAGACATTGTTAATTCAAACCCCCTTCTAAACACTACTTCGATCATAACACCAAATTTTTATCAAATGAATTTATTTCAAATCCATCTATCAAATTCATCCGGCAAAAACCCAAGTCACTCGATCCAATCCCAACTAGGCTGCATTTGGATCGACATACTTAAAGTTATGGATTTCAAATCTATTTTATTGTTTAAAAATTTGTATCATGTGATTTTCAAATCCAATGTTGATTAATTATGCTACATGCATGTTGGGAATTTCTTTGCCCTAATTACCAAATTCCTTCTCGCTCAGATGCTCCCACATTGAGCTTGAATCGATTTGAGAGGCCACAAATTGATTCAATTTTTTATTCAGTAATAATCAAGGGCGTAACCAAGTACTTAAGAATTTTTTCAAATGCTTTTCTATAAAATAAAAAATTATATATAAAAAATTTCCACCATGCAAAAACTTAAATAATATTTTCAGAAAATATAATATATTTTTTAGTTCCAAAAATTTTTAATACAAAATAAAAAAATTTATAGGTAAAATTAAATTAAAATTTCTGTCTGCCAAATGCTTGGTTGGGTGGCTCAAACTTTTTATAGACCTTAGACAACACATAAAATTAGGTATTTACTAAAAAATAAAATGAATATTAAACAAACAAACTTACTTCTTATATTTTTTGATGTAAAATTGGTTATTAAATTTTGTGTTCAAATTTAGCCAATACACCATTTCGATTACTAGAACTGCTAATCCATTTAATAGATCTTGAGACATCGTTGTTCTTCAATAATTTTTTATAATGTTTAATTTTAAAAAACTTATTTATGTAGATGCAAATGCAACTAATATAATAAGTAATATTCTATATGCTATAAAACAATTGGGAAAACAATTAATTTTTTTTATTAAATTTAGTATGTCAATTGAGTCTTTAAGTCTACCTTTACAACTTCTTTTAAGAATGTTATATGTTAGAATATGAGTAATGTTTAGAAGGGGGTTGAATAAACACTAGACTCAATTTCTCGATTCTTCTAAGTACAGCATACTGCTGAGTTCTGCAGTATGATCTCAATTGATAGCAAGTCAGCAGATACTAAAAATAGTGCGGAAGATGTCTACTAGACTTGTGAGATTATAACTGAGCGGTAGATATTAATAAAAGAAGGATAAAGCACTGAAAGTAAATGACACAAGGTATGTTCTGGAAGTTCGAAGCACAAACGCTTCTGTGTCTCCCCTTCTTCCTTTGTAGGAAGGTTACACTAGAAGACTTTGGTTTATACTTTACAGCATACAACATTCTTAGGCACCCACACAAATTTGCCTAAACTCCTAGCAATACATAATTCACAGTTGTTTACAATGTGTTTTTTTACAACATTGACACAAATATAAATCTTTTGATCTTCGAGAGTTCTTGAGCAGCAGACTCAGTAGACTTTGATCTTCAAGCTCACAATGATGCTTTTATGCTGCTCTGCAAAACTTCAGAATATTACAATATGCGTTTTCAATGTTATGCTTGAATTCGAATGAAGTTTATTTAGGATTCTGAGAGTTGAGAGCTAAGAACTTCAAACTTTCTTCACTCTTCTCTTCGACGTGTTTATAGACGTAAAAGTCTAACGTCAACTATTATTCAACTGGAAAGAACCGCGTAAAATCAGCTTCCTGATTTTCTTCCAAATCCTTTTTGTCTTCTTTCCAATTTTGTTAATCAGCGGCTAGTTTAATCGGACGCGATTGGTGGCGCTGATATGACAGTGTGGCGCTCTGTTGTACCTTTGTCAGAGTAAGTATGTACATGTTTTGTCTTGTTGCTTTATACGTCTGCTGGCTTCTCCTTGACTGTATATCTGCTGGACAAAAGATCAACTGATGTCTTTTCCATCGTCTGCCAGTTAGTCATAGTTACTTTGTCTGCTGGACTAAGGTCAACTAATGTCTTCTTAATCGTTTCTGGTATCTCCACGTATTTGCATATTGGACTGAGATACTCTTGTTCCAGTGGACGTTCATTATCTGCATCCGGTAGATGATAACTTCAACTTTCAGTATCCGGTGGATCATATCTCTTAACCTTTACACCCGGTAGATGATATATTTCAACCTTTGCACCCGGTATACCTTTGTAGAGTTAATCAACGTTATTTTCATCAATAGGCTTCTTCGATGCAGTAGATGCTTCAAGTAGTAGACGTTTGTTATCACCACTTAGAAATATTTCCCACCATTATCTCAGAAATTAAATCTAAACCATCAATATCGAAATAAATATTATGTTTGTTAGGATCGAATATGAGTGTTTGGAGGGGGGGGGGGGTGAATAAACACTCTACTAAAATTTATCTTTTCCGATTTTCATGGATTGATTTCACTTGGGTTAGCAAATGAAACATATTTCTTAATCAATACTAATCTGAACAGACCACTATAGTGTAAGTGTGGAATCGGTCTGTTCTTAGTTAGCAAGTCCGGTCTGATAGCTTTGAAACACGAAGTAGCGCAAAATGTAAATGGGCATGATGTGTTTCTGGAAGTTCGAAGACAATTTCTTCTACGTCTCCCCTTCTTTCAATTAAGGAAGACTTCACTAGAAGACTTTGAGTAATACAATTGCGTTGTACAACCCCGATTCAGCTGTATTTACCCCACTACCAGACTGAAACTCCTGGTCTCTCAATCTGTTCAGACACAATCCGTCTGACAGTTACAATGAACTCACTCTTCTATCTTAGAACAAATACAATTGATAGAGTGAATTACTCTGAGCACAAATGATCCTTAAATGATCAAATAAAACAATAAGACGTGCTATCAACTTTGAGCATATCAACAAGATGAAGTCTTTCGATGATAGTGTTCTGCTCGAATGAATGCTCAATAAATGATTGATTGTTGATCTCGTATGCGTGTTGTATCTCTCGTGTTGTGATCATCGTGTCTTGAGCATTTAAGTTGCACCTTTATATAGGCATTTCTGCCAACGACAATATTTCCTTTTGCGTGCAACTCTTTACTTTAGTCAACCTCTGAACAAACTGCAGTCTTCCATTTTAGACTCTTTCCCTTCTAGTCTGTTCTTACGGCGCTTGTCAGATAAGATCTGCTTTGTCTGTTTACCATTTAAGGTAACTTCAGTCTTTGGTCTATTTCAGCATTAAATGCTACATTAAATGCTTCAATAAATAGCCGTTGATTATTCGGACTGATGAACAAAGTTTGCTAACTTAGTCTGAATTGATATTTCTGAAATAAGCTCTGATCTGATATGTCAACCTGGTCTGTAACGAGCTGGTTGACATCGATCTGGTCTTCATTGATCTGGTTGACATCGATCTGGTCTGTTTTGTCATCTTTAAAATTTGAAACCAACAAATTTCCCCTTTTTGATGATGACAAAACCTATCTTCTTTATCTTTTTAAGTCATTTCTCTTGTAGAAGTTATGTTCAAAATAAATGAACTAACTGTCTTCTTTATTATTTAGGAGTTCAGATCGATTAAGTCTTTTAGTTCAAAATAAATGAACACGACTGTGAATTCCGAAAGACTTTTTATAAACTCGTCTGATAATACATTTACAGATGTTATTCATTACAGGCAGTCATTGATTTCTTCTTTTCGGGCGGCTGTTCTGGCTTCATTTAATTCTTTTTGACTAGTAGAGGTACACTGCATTAAAATAACTTCTATGGCCTCTAATGATTCGACCACGAGTCGAGAAGGATGACTCCGACGTGACACTGGATGTTTGCACCGCAAAAAACGTCTCTAGCCATTTTGGCTAAGATATGATATTGTCTAGCGTTTGCTTTCCACAACTCAAGTACGTCAAAATTTTTATCTGTTATGAACATTTGATCCAAGAAGAACTGCAACTCGTTCGACGTGGTAGATGCCACTCCGCTTTCTCTCAGCTTCTTTCTCCCAAGACTTCTTAGCAGATTAATCCCTCCACTTCTTGACAGTGACTCTTCTTCCCCATCTCCTCTCTGTGACGATAATTCTTGTCATTGTTCTGTATTATACAAAGCAAACATATTTTGGAGA
The DNA here is from genome assembly GCA_907163345.1 of Haberlea rhodopensis. Lineage (NCBI taxonomy): Eukaryota > Viridiplantae > Streptophyta > Magnoliopsida > Lamiales > Gesneriaceae > Haberlea > Haberlea rhodopensis. The sequence goes on along the minus strand of CAJQUN010000020.1, from coordinate 866,555 downwards.
GATTGTCTTATTGACGTCTTCTGATCGTCAACAACCTTATCCAAAAAATTAGCGTAATATTCAAAAAATATATCAAATGAGCTTGTGCCTTGACTAGATCTAAAATTTTATATATGTAGTGCACATGATGTATTTTTTCCCAATATTTTTTAAATTTCATCTCCATAAGAGCAATGAATTGTGCCAAATCAGAATCATTTCTACATTCAATAAATTTACAAAACATGTTAAATATAATGTGAAGAAAATAATGAGAAGTAGGATAAGAAACACAGAAAAACGATTGGTTGCTTCTTTAAAAGTAGATAACAAACCAGTACATTAAGGTGTGACAGGTTCTACAACGTGTTCCGCTTCTTCAACATTGCAAGCATCATCGAAGTCGGCAAAAAAGATCTAATTTTCTTGGAATATAGGTGGATTTGAGGGATCACCACGACCAGTAGAAGAAAATGATGTCATCATATTATGATAATAACAAATTGATAATAAAAGTGCAAGAATATAATGGTATGTAATATTATTGTATGGAATAAAATTAAATGGAATATTGGAATCAGATGGAAAATGAGACATTTATAGGAAATTAGATGAAAAATTCGAGAGGAATAATGAGATATTTATAGGAAATTTTTTGAATTAACTTTTTTTTTTGTTTTCAGCCGTTGCCCAACAGCGCCACCTTAAAAATCTATATATTTTTTTAAATTTGGTACCGGTTCCGTTGGAACCGGAACCGCTGGATTGGCGATTCTATCGGTAAATCCCGGATAGCACCATGAGGTTGAGCCGCCCATGCATCGCGGGTAATAATTGATATCCCTGATAGAGGTCAGTACGGCCTCAACCCTAATTCTATGGATCTGACCCGACCCTGCCCTGTCCTCTACTGCGCAGGGTCACCTCGGTGGATATCTTTATGCTCCAGATCAAAGCCTGTCCTACTGAACTCAGCGCGTCGCCTATACCTAGCCCAGCCCAGACCTTTCACCAACTCAACCGACCCGACCCCGGCTGAGCCCACATGAGTCGCACTCTGTAACCGAGCTGGAGTGCCAACTCTGGGCGGATCCATGGTCCCGGTTTTGTTCAGCGTCAGCAGTACCATCTCGGGCATTAGAGTGGTCCCTCGTCCGAGTTATCTATCACTGATTTTTGTCCTAGAACAGAGGACTATGCATAAATCAGCCAATCAGAAAGTGACCAGTACCCAGAGAATATTTTATAGTACCATCAAGATTTCGCCGGTAGGATATCGTACGATGTATACAGTATTTGTCGGTGGTCCCCATCATCTGAGACAAAAATACTCAGAGGAATATCCGCAGTGGTCCCCCTAAACATCCGCCGGCCGTAGCAGGTTGTCCTTCTCACTCTCTCACTACATATATGTTTAAGATATCAGGTTTACAGAGGTGATTGCTTATTTACTTTTTTTCCGACCTTTGTTTAAAAAGTTCTTATTCCCATATCCTCTATCCTGACTTGATCGTCGTAGGGGCCCACCGGAGAACCCTCTCCGGCCCCCTTTCTAACTTTTTTGTTTTAGGATAGCTTACCTCCGTTGAAGGAGTTATTGTTAGCCGAGGAAGACACCCTACCAAAATCCGAGGTAACAATTGGCGCCGTCTATGGGAACAAGAGCATAAGGCGTTGATAAAAATGGTAAACACGCGGAGGATGAACCAGGAGATGAATAATGAGCGCCGGCACCGTTGGTGAATGGAGACGAGCTACCGCCGGCGGAGGGCATGACAGTGGGGGCACTAACTTTCGAACAACTCACACGCCTCATCTCGATAACAGTTGAGAAAGCAATGAAATGAGCTATGGATCAGTCTGAAAGCGGCCGGGGGGAGAGCATTCGAGAAAATGAACAACCCGAGCTCATAGCCACGTCTCACCCACCGCCCAACGGGGGCATCAACCTCGAAGTCGAGGTGGAAGAGTTGAGAGAGGAGGTCAGAGTAATGAAGAAGGGGATCGGGGGACATTGCGCCCCGAAGAAGGGTATCCCTTTCTCCCCAGAGATAGTGGAGGAGGAGCTCCCAAACAACTTCCGACCCCGAATTTGACAGATTTGAGAAAGTTGCCATGTTGCATTGCTATTCGGACCCTCTAAAATGCAAAGTTTTCCTCACGACCCTGGTGAAATCAGCCCAACAGTGGTTCAATCAACTCGAACATTCTTCAATAACCTCTTTCTTAGAGTTCAGCTCGGCTTTTCTTCACCAATTCACCAGCAGTAAGCGGTATAAGAAAACCTCGCTAAGCCTGTTTGAAATGAGGCAGATTGAGGGCGAACCCCTTCGAGAGTACATCGGCGCTTTAATGTTGTCACTCTGGAGGTGCCTGCTTGCCAAGCAGAAATTTTGATTAGCGCGTTCACCCAGGGCTTGAAGGCGGGGGAGTTTTTTCCGTTCCTTGATCAAGAGACCTCCCATCACGTATGATGATCTCCTAACACGAGCTGAGAAGTATATCAATGTGGAGGAGGCCCAGGGCATGAGAAGAAAGGAAGGTGTAAAAGTTGGTGACAAGCAATTCAGGCCTGCAGAAAAAAGGCCCACGGAGGACGCAAGGCTCGGGCATTTCTCCCACTTTACGCCCCTAAAGATTGCTAAAGAGGGAACAATCCAGATTTGTGAAGAACAAACCCCACGGAAATCACCACATGAGGACGGACCGAGCAAGGGGTCGACGGAGAAATATTGTGATTTCCATCAGACCCCTGGGCATAGCACGCAAGAATGTCGTAACTTGGATAGAGGGCAGGAGCCGACCCTGCGGAATGGTCCTCAGTATAGTCAGATGGTATCTCGATCGAACACCCCCTATGAGAGCCTTTCGCGGGGGAGGGGCCGAGGTCCATACCGAGGAAGGGGCAGAGTTGGGCGTGCTAATCTCTGTGCCTCTTTTCAGGGCCGGGGACGAGGTCGGGGGCCAATAAGGAGGCCCGAGGAGTAGGAACCACCTAGGGGCAACTCCCCGTCCAGGGGTTTTATTAACATGATTTCCGGAGGGGCCACTGACAGTGATTCCAACAGAGCCCGGAAAGCTATGAGCAGGAGAGAGGTGCTGAATGTAGAAAGGGCTATCAATGCCGAGGAGGAGGTTATAATTAGCTTTGGTCCCCGGGAGATGGAGGGTGTGAAAACGCCACATAATGATGCCTTCGTCATAAGGGCAACAGTCGCTAATTACGAGGTCGACAGAGTTTTTGTGGACTCCGAGAGTTCTGTAAAGTGTTATTCCAGGAGGCTTTCCAGCAAATGGAGTTAGGGGAATACCGTATTGAGCAAATCTCTACTCCCCTTTTTGGTTTTGTAGGCCATACAGTTTATCCCCTCGGGCAGATCACCCTACCACTATCCATGGGTGTGGGGGATGGCAGAAAGACTCGGTTAACCTCCTTCACCATAGTGGAAGCCCCGTCCTCCTATAATGTTATTTTGGGAAGGCCAGCCATGAACGAGTTCAGGGCTGTAGCGTCTACGTTCCATCAAAAAATCAAATTCTCGGTTGGGAAACGGGTCGGAGAAGTGAAGGGGAACCAGCCGTCTTCGAAGAGATGTTACACTGAGACAGTGAGGGTGGAAGTAAAAAGGTCGAGACATGAGGAAGGCAGCAGTGACCAGGGAGATTGAAGGGTTAACCTCATACAGAGAACCCAAAAGACGCAAGAGGTACAGGCAGTGTTGGAAGAAGAAGAGGAGGTTGTCCTGGTTCCTGGTCGCTCGGAAAAAACAACAAGAGTAGCATCGGATCTAAGCACGGATCTGAGACATGAGCCGCTGAGTTGTCTATCCAGGCATGTTGACGTGTTCACATGGTCTTCAGCGGAGTTGACAGGAATTAATTCTGAAGTCGCGCAGCACAGACTGAGTGTCGATCCACGGATCTAAGTAACCAGACTGAAAAAGAGACATTTTGGACCAGAGAAAGATAGGGTTATAAGTAAGGAAGTCCAGACATTGTTAAATGCCGGGCAAATTCGGAAAGTACAGTTTCCTACCTGGCTGTCCAATGTAGTCTTAGTACCAAAGTCCGCCGGAAAGTGGAGGATGTGCATTGACTTCAGAGATTTGAACAAAGCCTGCCCCAAAGATTGTTACCATCTGCCTCGCATAGATCAGCTCGTGAATTCCACTTCGGGATACGAGCTGTTGTGCTTTATGGATGCTTACCAAGGGTACCACCAGATCCCCTTAGCGCAGGAGGATCAGGAGAAAATCAGCTTCATCTCCTCAGCAGGAATGTACTGCTATGTGGTCATGCCATTCGGCCTCAAAAACGCTGGGGCCACCTATCAAAGACTGATGGATAAGGTATTCCTGGGGCAATTAGGGCGGAACGTCGAGGTTTACGTTGATGATATACTGGTCAAATAAAGGAGCAGCTCGGATCTCATATCTGATTTGGAGGAAACATTCGCTACCTTGAAAAGATTCGGGCTGAAATTGAACCCTGCTGGGAATGGCAACGGGTCGGGTATGGGACGTGTATGGCCAATCCTAGGACCCGCCTTGCTACACATAAAACCCGGACCCGCCCCGCGCCGCTTAGACCCGCGAACCCGGCAGGTTTACCAGCCCCGCCCCGGTTCTAGTTTTTTTTATTTTTTTAAAAAAAAAAATTTAGCTAGAAATCAATTTTGAAACACAAAAGTTGAGTTTTGTGATTAAATTTTATGTTTTCTCTAGTAAATATTTATAATAAGCATTGCAAAACTATCTTTAAACTACTAAATATTTATTAATTTGCTCTTATTTCCTTCAAAATGTCCAACTTCTTTAACATGAATACATGAATTTTGATATAAAATTAAATAATGACACTTTATTGTTCAATTAAATAAGTAAAATAAATAATCAATATCATATTTTTATTTTAAAAAATTAAAAATGTATTGCGGGGTGGGGACGGGGCGGGTTCGGTCAATCACAGGACCCGCCCCACCCCGCTTCCAAACCCGGCTGAAGCGGGTCCAGACCCGCCCCGGCGGGGCGGGTTCATTGCTGGTCCGGGTTTGGACCCGTATCATTGCCATCCCTAAACCCCGCCAAGTGTGTATTTGGGGTAAAGAGTGGGAAATTTTTGGGTTTTATGGTAACCGACAGAGGAATTGAGGTCAACCCGGAGAAAGTCAGAGCGGTACAGGATATGGCTTCCCCTAGAAACATAAGAGAGGTCCAAAAATTGACCGGTCGGATTGCTTCTTTAGCACGGTTCATTTTCAGATCGACACATAGGAGTTATCATTTCTTTCAAGTGCTAAGGAAAGGTAAAAAATTCGAGTGGGATGAAGGATGCGAGAAGGCATTCGCCGACCTGAAAAAGCATTTGGCCGAACTACCTGTATTGGTCAAACCAAATCCAGGAGAAAAGTTGTGGGTTTACCTCTCGGCCACAGAGCAAGCGGTCAGCTCTGTCTTGATCAAACAGGAGGGGACGGATCAGAAGCCGGTTTATTATGTCAACCGCGCCCTTCGAGGGGCAGAGCTCAGGTACCCGGAGATTGAAAAACTGGATTTTGCTCTGGTCATAACCGCGAGAAGGCTGAGACCATACTTCCTGTCCACCCTATTTTGGTACTGACAAATAGCCCAATATGGAAGATCATGACACAAGCCGATATATCAGGAAGGCTGGTCAAATGGACCATCGAACTTGGCGAGTACGACATATCATATCAGCCCAGAACATCTATTAAAGATCAGGCGTTATCTGACTTTTTGGCGAAAATGACCGCACCAGAGCAGGAAGATGGAAAGTGTATGTTGATGGAGCCTCGAACAGCGAGGGGTGTGGAGTTGGAATAGTGCTGATCTCCCCGACCGGTGAGAAGATGAAGGTTGCGGTAAAGTTGAATTTCCGGGCTTCCAACAACGAGGCAGAATATGAAGCGGTCCTAACTGGGCTGAAGCTAGCTCGAGAGGTAGGTGCTAGTAGAGTAGTTCTCCACTCTGACTCCCAGCTAGCAACCCAGCAGGTGAATGGAAATTTTGAAGTCAAGAACGAAAGATTGATGGACTATTTGAAAGCAATCCAAGAGATGTCCAAAAACTTCTCTGAGTGGAGCATAGTGCAAGTACCTCGGGCCGAGAATCACGAAGCAGACCAGCTCGCAAAGTGGGCCACGTCGTTGGGGCTTGTGTGTCAAAGGGAGGTCGTATTCCAGACCGAGCTAGCACCATCCACGCCGTCATTAGAGCCCTCCGAAACTCCCCAAGTCGTAAGCTGGATGACCCCTCTCCTAAAATATCTGAGGAGCTCTGAACTCCCTTCAGATAAGAATGAGGCAAGGAGGGTAAAGAGGCAAGTTTTTCGATTCGTTTTGATCGGGGATACCTTGTACAAAAGATCTTTTGCAGGGCCTCTGCTCAGGTGCCTGGCCGAGGAAGAGGCGAGTTACGTACTTCATGAGATACATGAGGGCTGCTGCGGGGATCACCTTGGCGGCCTGGCCCTGTCTCGAAAAATTCTCCTGGCCGGATATTTTTGGCCCACTTTGAGAAGAGATGCAGTAAAAGTTGTGGCTACTTGTGAGGGTTGCTAGAGACACGAAAAATTCCAACCACGACCGGCTCAGTTCATGAGATCTATGGTAGCAGCCTGCCCGTTCGACCAGTGAATGGACATTGTGGGACATTTTCCTATTGCTCCAAGACAGAAGAAATTCATGATAGTGGTTATTGATTACTTTTCAAAGTGGGCTGAGGTTGAGGCCCTAGCGAGGATTCTGAGGAAGACGTGCTGGGTTTCTTGTGGAAGAATGTCGTATGTCGGTTTGGAGTTCCGAGGAAGTTGATCTCCGACAACGGGGGGTAGTTTCAAGGGCGAAAGCTGGCACTTTGGTGCCAGTAGATGAAGATCGAGCAAGCCTTTACCTCGGTGGCATACCCTCAAAGCAATGGCCAGGCGGAAGTTACCAACCGATCCATAGTGCAAGCATTGAAGGCGAGGCTATATGGGTAGGGAAAGACTGGGCTGACAAACTCCCTAGTGTACTATGGGCTTACCGAACTACGCCCCGAACTCCTACGGGGGAGACGCCCTTCAGTATGTTTATGGTTCGAAGGCAGTCTTACCAGCCGAGATAGGAGCGACCTCGGCTAGGGTACAAGCTTATGACAATGACAATGACGAACGCCGAGCTCTAGACCTAGACATGATATGCGAAAGAAGGGAGAGGTCAATAATCAGGATGGAGTCCTATCGAAACAAAGTAATCAAGGCTTATAACAAGCGAGTGGTACCTAGGAGTTTCCAGGTCGGAGTCCTTGTACTAAAAAAGGTCCAGTCAACAGAAATAAAAAAACTCGACCCTAAGTGGGAAGGACCCTACAAAGTTGTTCAGAAAGTGATCTCTAGAGCATACTACTTAGAAGATGCAGAGGGAAAAAAGCTGAAGAGGCCCTGGAACGCGTTTCATCTCAGGAAATATTATTCTTAAGCACGTGTATTTCTATGATGTATGAGCCCATGTCGACAAATTATTAAATGAAGTATTATTCAAAAATATCGTCCAATGGATAATTTAAAGAAAAAGTTAAGGTCCGCCCTGAATATGAAAGTTGAGGTCCGCCCTGACTACGATAAAAGTTGAGGTCCGCCCTGACTACGATAAAAGTTGAGGTCCGCCCTGACTATGAAAGTTAAGGTCCGCCCTGACTACGATAAAAGTTAAGGTCCGCCCTGACTACGATGAAAGTTAAGGTCCGTCTTGACTACGAAAAAAGTCGAGGTCCGCCGTGACTATGAAAGTTAAGGTCCGCCCTGACTACGATAAAAGTTAAGGTCCGCCCTGACTACGATAAAAGTTAAGGTCCGCCCTAACTAAGAAAAAGTTAAGGTCCGCCCTGACTATGAAAGTTAAGGTCCACCCTGACTACGATAAAAGTCGAGGTCCGCCCTGACTATGATAAAAGTTAAGGTCCGCCCTGACTACGATAAAAGTTAAGGTCCGCCCTGACTAAGAAAAAGTTAAGGTCCGCCCTGAATATGAAAGTTAAGGTCCGCCCTGACTACGATAAAAGTTAAGGTCCGCCCTGACTACGATAAAAGTTAAGGTCCGCCCTGACTATGATAAAAGTTAAGGTCCGCCCTAACTAAGAAAAAGTTAAGGTCCGCCCTGACTAGGAAAAATTAAGCTCCGCCCTGATGGAATGGTCAGGGTTACTCAAATGAAGAGCTATTGCCAGAGCCCGTCTCCAGCCCATTGTTATCACAGCCTACACTAAAGGTCCTAGCGGACAAGGGCCACGCACCCATGCTCCTTTCATAAGTCTGGAACAGGTCAGCCTTATTATTATTTAAATCTACTTAATGATTTTAGAATCACGGAGTTATTGCAGCAGGGCGGCTCGTTTTTGTACTAAGTTGAAAAAATTGTTATTCCAAGAATAGGTAGGCGTTTTTACTTCCGTCCAGGGTAACAACACAGCTCGGCACACTAATAATTTCATTGAACAAAATTATGCAAGCAACACCGATTACATTTCATAAAATAAAAACATTTGTAAGGTACAGCCTTGTCGATTATGGCCTGGAGGTCCAAGAAGTCATCAGGGTCTTGATCCTCTGGAGGAAAGCCCTGGGATTTGAACTGCTCCTTGCAGCCTTCGAAGCCAAGATCGAGGAATTGAAACGCCTTCGCTGCAAGGAGTTTCTTGAACTCCTCCGACTTCAGGAAGGCCTCTTTCCGCCCGACCTCTCCAGCAATGTAAGACTCCAGCTCTGAGCGAGATCTATTCAGCTCTGCAGCAGAGTTTGTCAGAGCTATATCTTTCTCTGACAGTGCAGAGCGAAGTCGATCAACCTCGGCACGGTACTTGCTCAAATCGGTCTCTAAGGTCGTTAGCCGTTGGGACTGCAGCGCATTAACCTCCTTCAATTCAGCTTCGGCAGCCTCAGCTCGCTTGGTAACCTCTTGCAGCTTCTTTCTGGCGTCGGACGAAGACTGGCCATAATTGGATCCCCTCCGAACGCTTTCTCGCAGCATTATCAAGCCCTGAGTAAGAGAAAAATGATAAGAAAGTATAAGGCAATAAAGGACGCTCGTAGGAGATCAGTTCGAACACATACCGATAAGGTTCGGGCCAGCCCTTCCCGAGCCAGGGGCCTCCATTTCATCCCGGCCATGGCCTGCTAATCCGCGCCCGTCGTAATGCACTCTAGTATCTCAGCCGTAATTCCGGAAATGGGACCAGTAACCAGGCTCGTGGATTGGGTATATTCAACAGGGAGGCCTGGAGTGCCCGGCCCGGCTGTTCGAGCCGATTGCGGGCTCTGGAGGGAGTCTTCCGACATTTCAGCATGGGGTGCTAAGGAGGTGGCCACTTCTTCCCGGACCGAGGCAACATGAGCTTTCCCGTCCCTTTTGCGCTGCGCAAGGGTATCTTCCCCGCTTTCTTCAGAATGGAGGGTTACTACTGGGGCCACCTGAGGAGCAGGAGGGGTGAGGGAGCTCGTTCTTCAGCCTGGTGCTGGGGAGCCGCTCTCCATTTCCCTTTCTTCTAGGAAACCATAGCGGAGAGCATCTGGTTGAAAGACATGGTACCTACATAAAAGCAAGAGACATGAATAGGATAGTATAGCAAACAATGAATAAGCTCAGATCGATGAGGACGCACCAGGAAGAGGATTAGCTGGGTAAGAGCTCAGCCTGTAACGCCTGAGTACGTCCTCTCGAATCAGGATGGTAGTGTCAAATTGTCGAACCCCTATGGCTGACATGACCTTCTGGTAAAAAACGTCTTCCAGTGGGAGAGGGCGAGCCTCGGGAAGAGAATCCCTCCAAGCCATAGGACAAGACCAAGGTCGGGGTGGTTTGACAAAAAAATAAGTTTCCTTCCATCCTTTGTGAGAGCTCGGGATTTTTTTCCAAAAACTAACATGACGGCCTAGACCCAAAATAAAACAGGCCTGGAAAGGTGATATTCTTGACATGGAAAAAATAGTGAAGAAGGGCAGGAGAGAAGGGGAGATTCAAAGATTGGAACAGGGCAGCTGTGGCGGTCATATTTTGGTAGGAGTTGGGACTGAGCTGACTAAGGGAAACACAAAAATAACTAGATAGGTCTTGGTACAGAGAGGGGATGGGGAAGCGCAGCCCGCTCCTGATTTGCTCAATAAAGAAAGGAAAAAAGCCTGGAGGGGGAACGTGGGGACGATCTCCCAACCCTGGTATTCGTACCTCGTGGTCAGGAGGAATGAAATGGGAACGAAGAAGAGCTTCAGCCTCAGCCGAAACCCGGGAACTCAGGACCTCATACCAGGGTACTCCAGCCCAAACCAAGTCTCGAGGGTCAACCTCGAAGTTATGAGGAAAGGGTCGGGGTTGGGACGAGGAGGGACTTGAAGGAGAGGGATGGCGCTAACAATCTCCCTCACTGGGTCACTACGGGTCGGAGGGCTCGAAAGCCCAGACCCCGAGGTGTCTCCGGCCGAACCCCTGAGGGCGGCCCCGGAGGTGGAAGAGGTCGAATTCGACATAAGGAAAATAAAAGGAAGGCACTTACTAGAATCAAAGCGAAGCGTGCGAGAAGAGCAGGAGGAGGCGAGCGACGAGAGAAAAGTGAGGCGAATGAGGGGGTTTAGGGTATATATAGGCCACCGGAGCGGTGGGCCTTTTGGGTCTGGCCCATTCGAACGACAATGATTAAGGGAGACCAAGCGTCGTGAACGCAGATGTGGACGCGTGGCAGCTTCACTGATTGAGACGCATGTCACTAGTCGCTTCTTGCTGACAACATGTCCCATCAAGTTTGAAAGTGTAAAGATTCTGACAACTAGAGGCGGGTCTCGGCCTGACACGAATAGTCGAGGACAAAGCTACTCTAGCTCGACTAGAGGGGGATACTCGTGATATCCCTGATAGAGGTCAGTACGGCCTCAACCCTAATTCTATGGATCTGACCTGACCCTGCCCTGTCTTCTACTCCGCAGGGTCACCTCGGTGGATATCTTTGTGCTCCAGATCCAAGCCTGTCCTACTGAACTCAGCGCGTCGCCTATACCTAGCCCAGCCCAGACCTTTCACCAACTCAACCGACCCGACCCCGGCTGAGCCCACATGAGTCGCACACTCTAACCGAGTTGGAGTGCCAACTCAGGGCGGATCCTTGGCCCGGTTTTGTTCAACGTCAGCAGTACCATCTCGGGCATTAGAGTGGTCCCTCGTCCGAGTTATCTACAACTGATTTTTGTACTAGAACAGATGACTAGGCATAAATTAGCCAATCAGAAAGTGACCAGTACCCAGAGAATATTTTGTAGTACTATCAAGATTTCGCCGGTAGGATATCGTACGATGTATACAGCATTTGTCGGTGGTCCCCATCATCTGAGAGAAAAATACTCAGAGGAATATCCGCAGTGGTCCCCCTAAACATCCGCTGGCCATAGCAGGTTGTCCTTCTTACTCTCTCACTATATATATGTTTAAGATATCAGGTTTACAGAGGTGATTGATTATTTACATTTTTTCCAACCTTTGTTTAAAAAGTTCTTATTCCCATATCCTTTATCCTGACTTGATCGTCGGAGGGGCCCCGCCGGATAACCCTCTCTGGCCCCTTTCTAACTTTTCTGTTTCAGGATAGCTTACCTCCGTTGAAGGAGTTATTGTTAGCCGATGAAGACACCCTACCAAAATCCGAGGTAACAATCATTAATGATTAATTGATGTGGAATATACATATCAATTATGATGATATCCCGATGGTTTGAACAACAACAAATAACCCAAATATGCATTTGCGAAATCCAAAAAAAAAAATATTGCATTTGCTACATGCATGTTTGATATAGAATAATATTTTTTTTTAAAATCAATATAATGTTTTAAAAAAAAATTAGTTTCGACTCCCTTACAAAGTTATATACGTGTCAGTTAAAGATGATATGTTTGGAGTTACGTTCTTTATATTATATGAATGGCTGGCAAAATAGTTTTTAAAACATATTTTAGATATCATAATTTTATTGCTATTATTTTTATTATTAAATATACTTATATTTATTATATTTAGTCACCTTCTAATCCATAAACTGGGGTTTTTCCAGTATTTCTTGCACTTCTACTGGATTCCTGGAAATACAACAAAACACAACCAAAAGTATAAAATCTTCCAAGAATCACTATAAAAATCGCAAGAAATATATGCAAATATAATTGTAAAAATGACACTTATCACTTGGGCCACATAAACGAGAACCGCATATCTAAACTTCATAAGGATGGAGTATTAGATTCATTTGATTTTGAATCATATGAAACATGCGAGTCTTGTTTAATGGGCAAGATGACTAAAGCCCCTTTCAAAGGACATGTTGAAAGGACAAATGTTTTATTGGGACTAATACATAGTGATGTATGTGGACCAATAAGTACACAAGCTAGAGGTGGTTTTCAGTACTTCGTTACATTTACTGATGATCTCAGTAGATATGGGTATGTGTACCTAATGAAGCACAAGCATGAAACCTTTGAAAAGTTCAAAGATTTCAAGAATGAAGTATAAAACCAACTTGGCAAAAGTATCAAATCCTTCGATCAAATCGAGGAGGTGATACTTAAGCCAATAGTTTCATGACTATCTAAAGGAGTGTGGGATAGTCCCACAACTCACTCCTCCGTATACTCCACAATGGAATGATGTATCCGAGAGGAGAAATCGAACTTGTTGGACATGGTTAGATCAATGATGAGTCATGCAGATCTTCCGATATCGTTTTGGGGACACGCTCTAGAAACAGCGATTTTCTTACTGAACCGTGTTCCATCTAAATCAGTGGAAAAGACACCATATGAGATATGGACTGGGAAGAGTCCTAGTATATCTTTTATGAAGATTTGGGGTTGTGAGGCTTTCATTAAACGTCACGCCACTAACAAACTTGGACCCAAATCTGATAATTGTTTATTTGTGGGGTATCCTAAGGAAACGAAAGGATACTATTTATATTATCCCACCGAGAACAAAGTAGTTGTTGCTCGGACTGGTGTATTTCTTGAAAGAGAATTTATTTCTAGAAAAACCAATGGGAGAAAAATAGAACTTAGTGAAGTTCAACCACAAGAAAACAGTGAACCTGAGATTGAGATGGAAACAGAGCAGGCACCGCAAGCTGTTGTGGAAGAAGTACCTGCTCAAGAGACACAAGTCCAGCGTAGGTCTGTAAGAGAACACCGGGAGCCACAGAGATATGGATTTCTTGTGACTCAACAAGGTGACTTACTACTTATTGATGAGGATGAGCCGTCATCTTATCAACAAGCTATAATGGGCACTGATTCTGAGAAATGGCAAGAGGCCATGAAATCTGAGATGGAATCCATGTATGCAAACCAAGTATGGACTTTGGTTGATCCACCTGAAGGGGTACGACCCATAGGGTGCAAATGGATTTTCAAGAAAAAGAACAATATGGATGGTAATGTACAAACCTATAAAGGTCGGCTGGTTGCAAAAGGATTCAAACAAATTCATGGTATTGACTATGATGAAACCTTTTCACCAGTGGCCATGGTTAAATCCATAAGGATCTTACTTGCAATAGCTGCATTTCATGATTATGAAATCTGGCAGATGGATGTCAAAACAGCTTTCTTTAATGGAAATCTGCTCGAGGATGTGTACATGACACAGCCCGAGGGTTTTGTCGATCCAAAGGATGCTGGAAAGATATGCAAGCTACAACGATCCATCTATGGATTGAAGCAAGCTTCTCGGAGTTGGAATCTTCGTTTTGATGATGCAATCAAAGAGTTTGGTTTTATCAAAAAACGTAGATGAACCTTGTGTCTACAAGAAGGTCAGTGGGAGCATAATCATTTTCCTAGTGTTGTATGTAGATGACATACTTCTCATTGGGAATGATATCCCTGCCTTACAATCTGTAAAGATTTGGCTAGGGAACTGCTTTTCGATGAAAGACTTGGGAGAAGCCACCTATGTATTAGGAATCAAGATCTTAGAGATAGATCGAGAAGGCTTCTCGGCCTAAGTCAAAGTACATACATAGACAAAGTGCTTAAAAGGTTTAGCATGCAAGAATCAAAGAAAGGACTCGTGCATATGACACATGGTATATATCTCTCGAAGGAACAGTGTCCTTCAACACCAGATGAGAGACAACGCATGAGTAAGATTCCATATGCGTCAGCTATTGGATCTATCATGTATGCCATGATATGTACTCGTCCCGATGTATCGTATGCTTTGAGCATGACGAGCAGATATCAAGTTGATCCAGGTGAAGGTCACTGGATTGCTGTCAAGAATATCCTGAAGTACTTGAGAAGAACTAAGGATACATTCTTGATTTATGGAGGTGATGAAGAGCTCAATGTAATGGGTTACACTGATGCAAGCTTCCGAACCGACAAAGATGATTTTCGATCGCAATCTGGATATGTGTATTGCCTAAATGGAGGTGCTGTGAGCTGAAAGAGTTCAAAGCAAGAGACAGTAGCCGATTCTACAACGGAAGCTGAGTATATTGCTGCCTCGGATGCAGCAAAGGAAGTTGTTTGGATCAGGAAGTTCATTTCTGAACTTGGAGTGGTGCCTAGCATTAAAGATCCGATAGAACTCTATTGTGACAACAATGGAGCGACGCATTGGCTAAGGAACCTAGATCTCACCAAAGATCCAAGCACATACTTCGGCGCTTTCATTTCATTCGAGAAATCGTTGAAAGGGGAGATGTTAAAATATGCAAAGTACCAACAGATGATAATGTGTCTGACCCATTGACGAAGCCACTGTCACAGCAGAAGCATAATCGTCATACTAGATCTCTAGGCATTAGGTATATGTCTGAGTGGTCTTAGTGCAAGTGGGAGATTTGTTGGGATATGCCCTAAGACATGTCATTGGATGATTGTTTTGACATACAATGTTTATGATTTTATGAATGGCAATTCATTATTATATATTATTCGTTTAACTGTGCAATGTGAATTAATATATATGTTAATGTCCTTAGAATAATATTGTATTATTCTTAAACATTGTCCCTAGTCAAGTATTATCATGAATCAGGATAATGATAAGACATAGAGACTAGTATGTATTGATTGATGAATTGTTCATTGATATGAGATATCAAATCAACACATGGGTACATGTTAGAGAACGATGTACTGGACACACCCACCATGAGAATGCAATATGGATAGTTATATGATTGTCATATGCAATTCTCATAGTGATAATAATGTATGTAATCCTTACGACTTGTGATCATCAGAGATCACAACATAAGGAGTTATGTATCTTGATATTGTCAAACGTTACCCGTAACAGGGTAAACTATAAAGGCGACTATTGGATACACTACGAATTATGTAGAGGGATGTTGACTGATCGAGATAGGATTTGTCCCTCCTATATAACAGGAGAAGTGTTTGGCCCTTGATCAAGTGAGAACTAAAATGCATGGCCATGCTCGAATGAGTCGATATGAGATATCGAGCTTATTCGTTTATTCTAGTTCTACTTGGGGATCAAGAAATAAAGATTGAATATACGAGTATGACTATTCCATGACTCGTGTTCAATCTAAACACAAAGGACAAAGGGATTAAGTTACATGATTAATATTATCACAAGTTCTAAGGTTATGTCGAGTCAAAGACATTCTTGTAATTTGGGTAGCCTTGATGTGTTGCTAGACACCGCTCCTTGCTTGTGACGGAAAATGAGATTTTATGTCACTACCAACATTACAAGATCCTATCGGGTCGCACAAAAGATTAAATCGATAAAGGGAATTAAATTCATTGGATGAATTAATTAATTAAGAAGAGTCTTAATTAAATAATTATAAGGATTTAATTATATCATGGGTTTGAGCCCATAAGGCTTTAAGAAAGCCTTTAATTAAATCATATATAATTAGTAAGCAAGGTTAATGATAACAACACTTCATATCAAATAACCTAAGCTCCTCCCAAGCTCTCTCGGCCACCTCCTCTACTCCAAAGATCATCACGGCCGTAGCTTTTCTTCACGGCCGCCGTTGATTCTTTTGGTTGGTTTTTGGTAGTCGTTAGTCGGTTTTGAACCGTGAGTTGAGTTTTGATTTAAGAACTAGTCTAGTAACTTGTTCTTAAATCCCCTTTCGATTTGATCGTGTGGATACCGTAGAGGCAAGACCTTGGAGTTGTTGCTTGAGACTCGGAGTTCGTTGGACGTGCTGCTTCGTGGAATCTGCTCAAACACGCTACAAGGGTGAGACCTTTGATCCTTTATCCGATATGAACCCCTATGTATAGATCCGGTGTCTTGTAATCCATAAATTTTTATATTCCGCTGCGTACGATGCTTGATGGATTACTTACAGTCTCGAGGGTCAACCTCGAAGTTATGAGGAAAGGGTTCGGGGTTGGGACGAGGAGGGACTTGAAGGAGAGGGATGGCGCTAACAATCTCCCTCACTGGGTCACTACGGGTCGGAGGGCTCAAAAGCCCAGACCCCGAGGCGTCTCCGGCCGAACCCCTGAGGGCGGCCGCGGAGGTGGAAGAGGTCGAATTCGACATAAGGAAAATAAAAGGAAGGCACTTACTAGAATCGAAGCGAAGCGTGCGAGAAGAGCAGGAGGAGGCGAGCGACGAGAGAAAAGTGAGGCGAATGAGGGTAGGGTATATTAGGCCACCGGAGTGGTGGGCCTTTTGGGTCTGGCCCATTCGAACGGCAAGGATTAAGGGAGACCAAGCGTCGTGAACGCAGATGTGGACGCGTGGCAGCTTCACCGATTGAGACGCATGTCACCAGTCGCTTCTTGCTGACAACATGTCCCATCAAGTTTGAAAGTGTAAAGATTCTGACAACTAGAGGCGGGTCTCGGCCTGACACGAATAGTCGAGGACAACACTACTCTAGCTCGACTAGAGGGGGATACTCGTGATATCCCTGATAGAGGTCAGTACGGCCTCAACCCTAATTCTATGGATCTGACCCGACCCTGCCCTGTCCTCTACTGCGCAGGGTCACCTCAGTGGATATCTTTGTGCTCCAGATCCAAGCATGTCCTACTGAACTCAGCGCGTCGCCTATACCTAGCCCAGCCCAGACCTTTCACCAACTCAACCGACCCGACCCCGGCTGAGCCCACATGAGTCGCACACTGTAACCGAGCTGGAGTGCCAACTCAGGGCGGATCCTTGGCCCGATTTTGTTCAACGTCAGCAGTACCATCTCGGGCATTAGAGTGGTCCCTCGTCCGAGTTATCTATAACTGATTTTTGTCCTAGAACAGATGACTAGGCATAAATCAGCCAATCAGAAAGTGACCAGTACCCAGAGAATATTTTGTAGTACTATCAAGATTTTGCCGGTAGGATATCGTACGATGTATACAGTATTTGTCGGTAGTCCCCATCCTCTGAGAGAAAAATACTCAGAGGAATATCCGCAGTGGTCCCCCTAAACATCCGTCGACCATAGCAGGTTGTTCTTCTCACTCTTTCACTATATATATGTTTAAGATATCAGGTTTACAGAGGTGATTGATTATTTACATTTTTTCCAACCTTTGTTTAAAAAGTTCTTATTCCCATATCATCTATCTTGACTTGATCGTTGGAGGGGCCCCGCCGGATAACCCTCTCCGGCCCCCTTTCTAACTTTTCTGTTTCAGGATAGCTTACCTCCGTTGAAGGAGTTATTGTTAGCCGATGAAGACACCCTACCAAAATCCGAGGTAACAATCATTAATGATTAATTGAACATATCAATTATGATGATATCCCAATGGTTTGAACAACAACAAATAACCCAAATATGCATTTGCGAAATCCAAAAAAAAAATATTGCATTTGCTACATGCATGTTTGATATAGAATAAATTTTTTTTTTTAAATCAATATAATGTTTTAAAAAAAAATTAGTTTTGACTCCCTTACAAAGTTATATACGTGTCAGTTAAAGATGATATGTTTGGAGTTATGTTCTTTATATTATATGAATGGCTGGCAAAATAGTTTTTAAAACATATTTTAGATATCATAATTTTATTGCTATTATTTTTATTATTAAATATACTTATATTTATTATTATTATAATTAATTTACTGTATATTATTATTGTTGTTTCGGTTGTATTTTTATTATTACTGATTAGAAGTATAGTATTACAACCACGAAATCAATTTGCACAATATATTATACGATGATATATATGTGATATAAAAAAAATTATAAGGATAATTTGATCTTTAAAAATATTAAAATTAATAAATATAAGTTAAAGATATTGATATATTTGAAATTATTATACCTTTTTTATTATGAAAAAAAAGAAATGATGTTATAAACTAACGCAAATAGTCATTTATATATATTGTTATATAATAAAATTTTATTATTATTTATATTAAATATAATTAATAGTCCATTTATATATATGTTAAAATTTTATTATTATTTACTCAGTCCTCGCCGTCATTGCTATGAAATTACATTTTCTTTGTATTTGACTCGATTCAGATTGTTTATGCCCTATGTAAAATGTTGCAATTTCCTTGATGAATGTTGTCTAATGCCATTTTGTTTTAAAATGTAATTCCGCAGTCTACATGCTCCATAACCCTTTATAAAATCCTTATTTTGTTTTGTATTTTGAATTCACATGTCTTTTAGATGAAAAAATATTTAACTTAGAAAATGTTCTTTTTCATAAATTTTAAGAAGGTTTCTTTAATTTTATCTTCGAATCTATAAGTAAAAAGAATTTTATTTAATTCTGAATAGAAATTGAACTATATATATTATTTCGATTTCTTAGAAACTATTTCGATATTTTCTAAAATCTTATTTGTGATAAATTTAATTCTTTTATAATGCTGTCAAAACCTACCTATTAAATCTTTTATTATCAACATGATAAATTTTTTAATACCTTGGTATGTACACAAATATATAAGACATAAATAAACTACTAAAATAATACCCATAATTTTATTTTATTGCTTAAAATAGTTTTAATAATTAAAAAAATATCTGCCAACGTCATACGACAGCTAGCCATGTTATTTAAAAATGTGGAGGCAGATAAGGTTAGGGGAAGTAGTTTTATCCACCAATATCCATACAAAATTAGAAAGGACATATGTTCAATTAATAATTGTGAAGGCAATTAAGTCATAGTAATAATTTATTTGTTTCAGTTTTTTTATATCATAAATATGATTATATTAAGTTAAAAATGAGAATTACAACTAATAGTCCACCGAGACCACAAGCAACGACAACCAACCTCATAGATAGATATCTAACATGGATAAAAACCCAAACACTACGATTAAAGTCCGACATATATGCGAGTTTGAATTGATCCACGACAGATGCACAATAACTTGACAGTCGATTGCAGGGGCCATCCAAGCGAGATCAGGTCCCCTCAAACCACGGATCCCAGGTTGGGGTCCAAAGTGGGAACTGCCTTCTAGAAGTGAAGGTATAAATGAGGACAAATAGGATACATAAACTGATAGTAGGACACCAAACGAGCAATCTTCGATATCCAAATCCCAAACATAAGTACAACGACCAAATACCATCATGCGGTGGCGCACGAAACCGAACCGTCCAATAAACTTAGGTTTGAGTCGCGGTTTGCGGATAACAATTCTTTAGTCCCTCAGTCAATAAAAAAAAGTGAAGTGAAGGATGTAGGCATTAGTCTCTATCATGCACATAAAAGTAGAAATTATAAATGACACCAAATATTAATTCTTAACCCTCAAAAGTTGATTTTTGAATAAAAAATAGTACTATTCAGATAGATACAATAGTTTAGAAGGGTAAATACATTCTTTTGATTCAACAATTAATTTGAAATTCTTTCGGTTGAGTTAGCAAGTAAAAGTGTTTTACTTGATCTAATCTGAAATGTTTGATAACTTAAAAATGTTTTAAGAGTATAATGAATTAAAATGACATACGTGAATGGTATGTGCTTGTTTGTGAACTATGACCGATTTAGCTGATAAAACTAAAAATGTAGAGATGTAAATGCTGAGAAAATAACATAGAATATGTTTATGAAAGTTCTAAGGTTAAATCGTTATATGTTTTTCCTTCTTCCACGAATAGAAAGAATTCACTAGAAGACTTTGGTGTATATAATTTTTTTGTACAAACCTACTGTAGTTGATGATTGGAACTCCTAGCAAACACTTTATCCACTTTGTTGAAATTCATAAATTCCAATTTTATTTGTTTCATGTCTTGTCAAAATACAAAATTCAACAATTCTTATATAAATGATATTTATTTAACTGGGAATCCATTCCTTTATTCAAATTCCTCTTCTAGAAAAATACCATTCTTGTTATCTACACATCCAATTACAATAGGAATGCACACTTCCAAGTTGCTACATAAGTTCACTCGCACAAACTATTATTCGTGTGTTGATATGAGAAATGCGGACGGACCGACGGATATCATCGTATCCTTTTTTTTTGTTTACTCCCGCGATTTTTCTACAAAGAACTTAGATTTTCATCTAAAAAGTTTAATGTATATGCCAGGATTATGAGCCAATGAGGGCTCTAAATACTAATTATTTTCAGGAATAGTTATATCTACATCCCCTCGATTTTGTCGTAATTATAGAAACCTTTCCTAAGGTTCGAAAAATTAAAGAAACCTCCGCTCAAATTCGGATAAACATTACAAACAACTCATGTCGTTAGTAAAATAGTCGGTCACTACATATATCTCCCCTAATTTTGAATGAAAACCCATATTGCCACTGTCAACTTTGACATCTATTTTGACCTAATTTTTTAGAGGGGTGTGATCGTACTAAACCATTATTTTATATTTCGTATTATTTGTTTCAAATATAATTATTACTTACTCAAACCATTTTTATTTCCTAATAATTTTAATTATTTAATTAATTTTTAATCAATCTTGTAAAATATCAAGACATACCATAAAATGTTCAAAATTTATATATATACATCATTTAAAAACTTTTGTTAGAAATAATGATATTTGGAGATATTTTGAATTAACTCGAATTGAAAGTCAAATTAAAGAATAATATGTTCTATTGTCTTTGAAATAAATAAAAAAATAATACGACATAATAGAGGGTGTAACTGTAATATATAGTATATTGTAGGGGGTGTATCTGTAATATTTTGATAATTTTATATTACACATATTATAGGGGTGCATATGTAATATTTTGATAATTTTATATTACATATACAAGATGAACATAACGTCATTTCGTGCATTCTATTAATTTTGACGACATTACACTAGAGGGGATGTCTCTGTAATTTTCCAAAGTTGATGAGAGCTATTTGTAATTAGGCCAAAGTCAATGGGGGCGTAGATGTAATTATCCTTATTTTTATTCCGCAAAAACACACTAACCTCTTTTTTTTTTTTTTTTTCCAGAAATAGTCTCGTATAATAACATATATTTTTTCCTTTAAAAAGAACTAAGTTAAATAAAACTCAAACATAAACTAACCTTAGTCGGGAGGGACGCCTCACGATCTTCCTTCATGGAGACTGGTAAGAGCCTATACTTGGGTCACTAATACAGAGATGAACAATCTCTAGAACTGACCTTTTCCCACTTTTTTAGAAAGATTCCTAATCGAAATTCGTATTTCCATTGCTCTCGCTTTGTGTTCAACTTCACCATGGAATTGGATCCTCGTATGAAGGAAACGTTACTCCAATATTATTATATATTAAATTAATATGTATAATTAAAATTAATGTATATAACAACGTAGTAAAATCATTTCTAAAAGAAAAAAAAAATACATTTCAGTGATTTTCTAAAAGAAAAAAAAAATACTCCCACCGTTCTAACTATTGAAGTTCCAAAGTTTATCGTTCTACCAACTTGTAGAAATATTCACCTCTTCATAGACCCTTTTTTCCGCTTTGGAAAATTATATAAATCCTTTGGACACACATTTCATCAGATTTCACTGTTACTATGTCATTATAATATAATAATCCCACTTAACAGCATGTGGTCTAGTATAATGACCTATCTCACGTACATCGGTACATGTTGCTATCCTATACACAAATCATGGGGTGGTCAAATTGATAGGATATGTAAGTATGAAAAACTTTGGTCATTAGTTTGATTCCTCATACCAATATTTTATCGGTCGAGTCTGTCCCACCGAGCTTACCTAATATGGTTTATTTGACTGACGTGATTTACAAATTATTACGTTAGTCTTAGAGTTTATCAACCAAAAATAACGTTGGCAAATTTCTTGTCATAAAAAAATAAATAACAAATATATGATGATGAAAAAATTATAGTGCTACTTTAGGTGTGCTACTTTAGGTGTAGCATCAACGTATCTCTTGTACTCCACTACTCCCTGTCCAAATCTTTATTCATCAATTTATTTTCTAACTACAAACAGCGTTCACCTTTTTTAGTAAATCACAAGCCTCCCAATTCGTATGTATAAGTAATCTGTCAACTAATTTCATTTGTTGTAACAAATCTGTGTTTCTTACTAGTAATAAAATGAGTTGTCGGGGGGAAAATCAAATCCAGCTTCTGCTTCTCATACTCGCCATTTTCTCGATCAGTTTCATACGCAGCGCGAATTCTTCCAACAGAGACGCGGCGATTCTGCTTCGTGTCAAGAACAGCAAACTCCAAGACCCGTTACGGAAACTCGATGACTGGGTCGAGTCGGCCTGGAATGCGCCATGTAATTGGACGGGCATCTCTTGTGGCGGGCAGAATCTTGGCGTCGTTTCCATCGACCTCTCTGATATTAGTGTTTCAGGGAATTTTCCGGCGGATTTTTGCCGGATTTCTACTCTCCGGAGTATGAACCTGTCATCTAATAACCTCGGCGGACGCATTGATTCTGATTCCATTTCTATGTGTTCGCATCTTTTCTCTCTTAATCTGTCGGCGAATTATTTCGTCGGTGTTTTGCCGGAGTTCCCGGTGAAGTTCCTGAATTTGACTGTCTTGGATTTATCCTACAACAATTTTTCTGGTGAAATCCCTGCAAGTTTTGTTAATGTACCAAGACTCAATTTTTTATCTCTGGGTTCAAATCTGTTGAATGGGTCGATCCCGGATTTCTTGTTCAATTTAACTGAATTAACTCAGTTAGTGTTGTCAGTGAATCCCTTTGCCTCCAGCCCGTTGCCGGTAAACATTGGAAGCCTCACAAATCTTCAGAATCTTGTTCTCTCATATTCAAACCTTGTCGGGAAAATCCCAATCTCTATTGGAAATCTTGTTTCTCTAATAACCTTGGATTTGTCAGTGAATAATCTCGAAGGAAACATACCAGAAAGTATTGGTGGATTGAAAAAGGTTGAAGTGATTGAATTATTCGGGAACCAACTCTCGGGAGAATTGCCCGACACGTTTTCCAATCTTACTTCGCTGCGGCAGTTTGATGCTTCGAGGAATAATCTCACTGGAAAAATACCTGAAAGTCTTGCGGGTCTTCCTCTGGAATCTTTACATCTCATGGACAATTTCTTGGAAGGTGGAATTCCAGAGGTTTTAGCTTTAAACCCAAATCTTATGGAACTGAGGCTGTTTGATAACAACTTGTCGGGGTCTCTGCCGGAATTCGTTGGTATGAACTCAGATTTGGAAGAAATTGATGTATCTAATAATTATTTGGACGGCCCATTACCTCGGAATTTGTGTTACAGGAAAAAGCTTAATCGTTTGATAGTCTTCGGTAACAGAATTTCAGGGACAATCCCTGAAGCATACGGCGAATGCACTAGTTTAACGTACGTGAGAATGCAAGAAAATGGACTTTCAGGAGCGGTACCAGATGGTTTCTGGGGTATTAATGGACTTGAACTATTTGAGCTGTCAGATAACAACTTCGAAGGTTCTATTCCACCGTCGATTTCAAATGCCAAAGGACTAGAACAATTACTGATTTCAGGTAATAAATTTTCAGGCAAATTCCCTGTAGAAATTTGCAGTTTGCCAGAGCTCAAGAAAATGGATTCCAGTAAAAATCAGTTTTCTGGTGATCTGCCCTCGTGTATATATCAACTGACCAATTTACAGGAGTTTCACATTCAAGAAAATCAGTTCACTGGCCAAATTCCGAAAGGTGTTGGGAATTGGACAGAGTTAACACAGCTGGATTTATCGAACAATCATTTTTCTGGTAATATTCCGGCAGAAGTAGGGAGTTTGCCAGTGCTTACGCACTTGGATCTTGCCCACAACTCACTCTCTGGGGAGATTCCGGTGTTGTTGACGAATCTGAAACTCAACGAGTTCAATGTTTCGTATAATAGGCTTCAAGGGGAAGTCCCACTTGGTTTCAATACCAAGTTTTTTCTCTCAAGTCTAATGGGAAACCCGGATTTGTGTAGTCCGGATCTTAGGCCGCTTCCTCCTTGCTCGAGATCCAAACACGTGAACTATGTATTAGTAGGAATTCTATCAGTTCTTGCATTGATACTGGTGGTTTTACTTTGGCTCTTGATCAAGGCCAAGAAGTTAATTACCTTTGGTAAAAGGAAGAAATCTTGGAAAGTCACATCGTTCCAACGGATTGGGTTCAATGAAGAAGAGGTGTTTGTCGCCTTAAGAGATGAGAATCTTATTGGGTCTGGTGCGTCAGGACGGGTCTATCAGGTCAAGTTGAAAAGCGGGCTGACGGTTGCTGCCAAGAGGCTCTGGGGCACACATCGTATAGCAGAATCCGAGGAGGTGTTCCGCTCTGAGATGGATACGTTGGGTAGAATTCGACACGCAAACATTGTAAGATTGTTGTTTAGTTGCATAGGCGAGGATATTAAAGTGTTGGTGTATGATTACATGAAAAATGGAAGTTTAGGAGACATGTTGGATGATGAGAAGCGTGGGACGTTTTTGGATTGGCCTAAGAGATTCTCCATCGCATTAGGAGCAGCTCAAGGGCTCGCCTATTTGCACCACGATTGTGTGCCCGCAATTGTTCATAGAGATGTCAAATCGAATAACATATTGTTAGATGAAGAATTTAAGCCTAAAGTGGCTGATTTCGGGTTAGCCAAGATAGTGAAACAAGATGAATTAAAGGGTGATCAAGTCATGTCTCGTGTTGCAGGTTCCTACGGATACATTGCACCCGGTTAGCCACACAATATTCTTTATACCAAATTTTTTTTTACTTATAATCATCTGATACACATGCTTACTTTGATTAAACATATTTGCAGAATATGCCTACACGATGAAAGTTACAGAAAAGAGCGATGTCTATAGCTTTGGAGTAGTTTTGTTAGAACTATTAACCGGAAAAAGGCCCAACGACTCTTCATTTGGCGAGAACAAGAACATTGTTAAGTGGGTAACAGAGGTGGCGTTCAAATCTTTCGAACAAGGAAGTGAGACCGCTACTGGCGCAATGGACGAAACTTGTTTCGATCAACTTTTAGACCCTCGAATGGATTCATCGACCATTGAATATGAAGAAGTGGAGAATATTTTGAACGTGGCTTTGTCGTGCACGGCTGAGTTACCGGTCAGTAGACCTTCTATGAGAAGGGTTGTAGAACTGATAAAGGATCATTCACCTACTCTTTCCAAGTGAAGAACCCGTTGTGAATTCTGAGGACAATGTCAAATAGATGTGTTTGTGTGTTCATAGTTGTAACTTTTGGTTACGTGTGGTAAGACAGATTTTGGTTGCTAAGATAGGAGGTTTTTGCATATGAATCTTTTTATGTCGCCTCAGGGACAGTGTCTTGGGGCGTCCCAGTACTCAAGATGAAATATTCCATGTAAAGGGCTGGCTTATCCATACGATCATTGTCCTTGCTTGTACTTACTGTTTGTAAAAATAGTGTATTATTAGTGTGATGCTTGGAACTTAATTACCTTAATTAAATTGAGTTGAATGTGATAATTAAGGAGTAACAATGAATGATCAATGTTTTGCATTGGGGCTCGGTTTTTAGATAAATCGAGTATGATTAGAGTATGTGATAATCATGAAATTATTATTTGAAGTTTTTTAATTAAATTATGAAGTTGATTTTGTTGGATCATTAAGGCAACTATGAGTGTATATATTGGAGAGATAACTATTGAAGGTGAGTTATCGTTATAGACTTGGATAAAGTTGAGATGGTTTGTTTCAAATGCATTAGATATTAATGAGTTGAATTAAGGAGATGTTATAATGATCACTAGTGAATTGGGGTGAGATTAGAGGTGAATTTAAGTTGGGGGACTAATTTGCAAAATCAAAATTATATACCCAACTCATCGTCACACTTTACACCATATACACCCACAAATCTCTACACCTCTCTCCTCAAACCCTCCTCCCATTTTTCTCCCCAAATTTTGAAGAGGCTTGGATTACATAGCAATCTTGCATCTAACTTGCTTTTTGGTTGCCAAATAGGTAAAGTATTAATGTTTATGGATTTTAATTTGAAAACTTTAATGGTAGCATGGTTTTGGCGATGATTAATCGTTGTGGGTGCCCGGCTAGAAAACGTTTAACCGAGGTTTCACTAGAACAATTTTGATCTTGGCCTTAAGGGCTCCAAGTTAGCCACAACACACTCTTCACGAGTCACAAACTCTTCACGAGTCTTCTTGGCCTTAAGGGCTCCAAGGATAGCTACACACAACTCTTTTCGAGTTACTAGAGGTGAGCAATCGGTGCAAACCGAATCTACCGAACCGATTGTCGAAAAACCGAACCGATAAAAAATGGTTATTTCGGTCGGTAACCGAATTATCCGATATTTTTTTTAAAAAAAATAAATTTTAAAAATTAGGTAATGTGATTTTAAAAATTAAAATAATTAGATCATTTGATTTTAAAAATAAAAAAAGTAAAATTTAAATAAAGAATGATATTAACTGATTTTTAAAAAAATAAAAACAATTTAATTTTTTTAAAAAATATTAAAAAATTAAATATTTCGGTTTTTTCGATTAACCGATAGTCTTAAAATTAAAACTAAAACCGAACCGTATTAACCGAATAAACCGATTTTTTAAAAAATCAAAACCGAATTTCCAAAATAACCGAACCGAATTTCCAAAATATTTCGATTTTTTCGGTTTAACCGAACTTTTGCTCACCCCTACGAGTTACCCACACTCTTCACGAGTCTTCTTGGCCATAAGGGCTCCAAGGATAGCCACACACTTGCACCAACTTCACTTGTTGATGACTTATACAATTTTTCAACTTGCGTCGGTGTTTGAGGACCTTACAATAAACAAATAACACCTTCACGGTGTAACAACACGAAGAACACAAGAACTCTCACACAAGAAATGAATTACAAACTCCAATATAACACAAATGTATGAAGTTTGCAATGCTAGATAGAATTTGATTGAACACAACTTTCTTGTAGTTTATAGACTTGTTTCTTGTCATCAAAATGCTCCAAAACATCCATATTTATAGTGTAGAAGGCTCCCAAGGCTCCTACTAGCCGTTGCTACACTTAAGGCTTGAATCACTCCAGCATCGCCTCAGCCATCGCCTCGGGCGATCTCCATCGCCGAGCACAAACGGTCAAAAACTCCAATGATCGCCTCTGGCGATGTCCCAATCGCCTTAGACGATATATACCAAAAATCAATGCCGTAGCTTCGGTTGCTCACAAATCTTCATCGCCTCAAACGAAGTCCCCATCGCCTCAAACGTTCCAGGCATCGCCTTAGGCGATCTAGCCATCGCCTCAGGCGATCTCGCCATGCATGCGGTCCTCGGCTTCGCTTCAGTCGATATGCGGGGCGAAGTCTCCCTTGACTGCCATCGCCTGGGGCGATCTGCCCAGTCCTTGCATATTCGATTTTTCTTCAACCAATCCACTTTTCAACCATCTTAATCTTGTTTCTCGAACTTGTGGTAACCATCAAAGTTGTAGCTTATCCTCTTAGCTACGCATGGACACCAAAATCATCGAACATCGAATATTGTTATCATCTCATCCTGTACACTAAGTAGACACATTAGTATAACAAACACAAGTTTTGTTGATCATCAAAACTCATAAATAATTCGGAGATAAATTAAGCATTAAACTCAACAATGCGTTTAAGGCTCAACAATCTCCCCCTTTTTATGATCACAAAACTTGATAAACTTGAAGATGTAATATGCATGAAATATGAGTAAACAAGACTCCCACTTAAGAAATGCATAGCACATACAAGTTTTACCAATTAAAGCATAAAAAGCTCTCCCCCTCAAACTATGCATGAATAAAGCTTCAAGTTTATCACAAAATTCTCCCCCTTTTTGTGATAATCAAAAAGCACAAAGTTCAAGTAACCATAACATAAATTATATGTTGACACATAGCCATATTCTAACAATTAGCACATGTTCATTATCAAGCATGTAAAAGCCATAATAAGCATAATACTAAATCATTGAAAGGAAGGCAAACATGCGTTTAAGGCATTTTACAACAATGAATTCTAAATGTTCAAAGTGTGCATATGTTCTACTAACAATTCATGCACTCATGCCTAATAGACATTAAATTTCTCAATGCATCATTATAAACATTTGATAAGTTTATGAGATTAAAAACATTGAGGCCATAGAAACAAAGAAAATTATATGAAAATCTTAAGCCTAGATTGAGCATCTAAACAAATGAAGCATGCTTAATCACATTTAATTATTTTGCACATTTCATATTCAAATTAACACATGGCACATCAAGATATTTACCATAAGCATACACCATGCATTAAAACAATTTAAATATTCATATGCTAAGGGAAATGCAATTTACTATCAATAAATATTGAGCTTCATGATTTATTAGTCACAATTAATTTGTGCCAATGAAATTTTTCAATTGCTCTTTTTAAATGCACAATGGTAATTCTCAAAATAAATTTACCTTGGATGATAAGAATGAATTCATATCATCGGTCCTTTACCTCGCACTTCCTCTATTGTGGTGCATTTGATGGTTTCCTCCATTGAGGTGCTAGTGCCTTAATCCTCTCTCCCTTTGTTGTTCCTACAAAACAAATTTTTGATTGGAGGTTCTTTGGTACCCATTTGATTTTTGGGTCCTTGTGGGTTAGCTTTCATCGATGCCTTTGGAATCCATTTTCACCTCTTGTTTGATTGGTATTGATTTTTAACAAATCTACATTTGTTTTTTGTATGACCAACCTTACAACAATAGGTGCAAGTAGGGGAATTATGCTTAGCTTTAGCCAACAAGCTTGAAAATGTTTTAGATTTGCTTGAAAAGCCTAGTCCGGCTTTATCGAAGCTACAACGTTGCAAGCCAAGCAATTCATTCATCTTTAAACTACTATCACTAAACTTGGCAAAAGATGTCTTTAAATCATGCACTTGATTTTTCAAAGTAATATTTTCTTCTTCCTTCTTAGCCAAGTCTAGCTTAAGCAATTTATTGCTCTTCTTGGTTCTACCAAGATAATCAATGAGTTCATTATATGCATTAAGTAATTCACCATAAGAAGATACCTCATCATTATCCTCTTCATCTTCATCATCAAAAGCCATTAGACAAAGATTCACTACTTCTTCTTCATCGGAGTCACTATCACTCCATGCGGCCATTAGCCCTTTCTTCTTCCCCTTGTCATCATTTTTCTTCCTAGGACATTCATTAGCATAATGACCTTTATATTGACAATTATAACATGTTACATCTTGTTTGGAGTCATGTTTGGTGGCACCAGAGGTCTTTGATTGTTGTATTTTTTGTAGAATTTCTTGAACTTTCTTGTGAACAAGATCATCTCTTCATCATCTTCATCATCGGTTTGTTCTTTCCTCCCGAGCAAGGCGATCCCCTTTCTTATGGATCTATCTTCCTCCTTTAATCCCTTCCGAGTTGACACTTCAAGCTCATGGGTCACCAATGTTCCATGGAGTTCATCAAGATCATATGAAGCACATCTCCTTTGTTGGATTCGATGATGCCCGTCCTCTTGGCATCCCATTCTTGTGGTAAGGCTCTAAGGGCTCTTCTCCATATTTGCTTTGGAGGATACTTCTCACCAAGTTGTGCAAGCTCAATGATGATTTGAGTGAGCCTTCTAAACATTGAATCAATGTTTTCTCCAAACTCCATCTCAAAGGTTTCATACTTGAGTTGCAATAGATCAATCTTTGTCTCCTTCACTTGATTGGTGCCCTAATGACAAATTTGCAATTTGTCCCAAATTTCCTTTGCGATTGAGCACATCGAGATCCGGTTGTACTCCTTCATATCTAAAGCACAATGCAAAATATTAATAGCATTAGCATTTTGAGAGATTAAAATCACATCCGCTCTTATAAAATCGTCCATTTATTTGGGAACATTCCTTCCCCCAACTTCCCTCAAAGGAATATGTGGACCTTTTACAATTATCTTCTATAGGTCATAATCTACGGATTTGATATATAGAGAAATTCTATTCTTCCAATATCCATAGTTATCTCCCGTGAAGAGCGGAGGTCGATTGGTCGATTAACCTTGTGCAAACTCATTTGCTAGATTAGCCATAGAGAATTTTGATTTAAAAATAAAAAAATCAAATGGCTCTGATACCACTTGTTGGAACCAAAGAGGGGGGTGAATGAGGTTCATTGGCTACTTTAGCGTTTTAAATGAATTTGCAAATAAGTTGAGTTTGCGCTGCGGAAGACTTGATGTCAATCGACAAATAAATAATATGAAGTAATAAATAAATACGTAATGAAAATAAAGCATTAAATGACACGAATATTTGTTATAGAAGTTCGGAGATGAATCGCCTACGTCTCCTCTTCCCGGCTAGAAAACGTTTAACCGAGGTTCCACTAGAACAATTTTGATCTTGGCCTTAAGGGCTCCAAGTTAGCCACAAAACACTCTTCACGAGTCACACACTCTTCACGAGTCTTCTTGGCCTTAAGGGCTCCAAGGATAGCCACACACAACTCTTCCCGAGTTACCTACACTCTTCACGAGTTTTCTTGGCCTTAAGGACTCCAAGGATAGCCACACATTTGCACCAACTTCACTTGTTGATGACTTATACAATTTTCCAACTTGTGTCGGTGTTGGAGGACCTTACAATAAACAAATAACACCTTCACGGTGTAACAACACGAAGACCACAAGAACTCTCACACAAGAAATGAATTACAAACTCCAATACAACACAAATGTATAAAGTTTGCAATGCTAGATATAATTTGATTGAACACAACTTTCTTGTAGTTTATAGACTTGTTTCTTG
Organism: Haberlea rhodopensis; assembly: GCA_907163345.1. Lineage (NCBI taxonomy): Eukaryota > Viridiplantae > Streptophyta > Magnoliopsida > Lamiales > Gesneriaceae > Haberlea > Haberlea rhodopensis. The sequence continues at coordinate 835,303 of CAJQUN010000020.1, read as the reverse complement.
TCATCAAAATGCTCCAAAACATCCATATTTATAGTGTAGAAGGCTCCCAAGGCTCCTACTAGCCGTTGCTACACTTAAGGGTTGAATCACTCCTACATCGCCTCAGCCATCGCCTCGTGCGATCTCCATCACCGCGCACAAACGGTCAAAAACTCTAATGATCGCCTCAGACGACCAATACCAAAAATCAATGATGTAGCTTCGGTTGCTCACAAATCTTCATCACCTCAAACGAAGTCCCCATAACCTCAAACGTTCCAGGCATCGCCTCAGGCTCTAGCCATCGCCTCAGGCGATCTCGCCTTGCATGCGGTCCTCGGCGTCGCTTCGGTCGATGTGCGGGGTGAAGTCTCCCTTGGCTGCCATCGCCTGGGGCGATCTGCCCAGTCCTTGCATATTCAATTTTTCTTCAACCAATCCACTTTTCAACCATCTTAATCTTGTTTCTCAAACTTGTGGTAACCATCAAAGTTGTAGCTTATCCTCTTAGCTACGCATGGACACCAAAATCATCGAACATCGAATATTGTTACCATCTCATCCTGTACACTAAGTAGACACATTAGTATAACAAACACAAGTTTTGTTGATCATCAAAACTCATAAATAATTCGGAGATAAATTAAGCAATAAACTCAACAACGCGTTTAAGGCTCAACAGTTGGTTTGAAGTTGTTAAAGTAATTGTTGATAGAAAGGGTTTTTGTTTGGTAATGATTTTAATGTTAGTTTTGTTTGAAGTATGGGAGATAATGTGGTGTAGTATGTGTGGAATGGAGTTTGTACATGAAAATGTTGGATTTTCGCACATACAAGTCTCGCGATAGATCGGGAAGGATGTCCCGCTCGATCGCGCTTTGTCGAGCCCGTTCTTGGGCGATATACAGCTCTGCGATGAATCGCGAGCTAGGTGGCGATCGATTGCGGAAGGTCAAAAATTGAAAAACTTTTGGTTGAGCTCGCGATCAAGGGCGATTGATTGCGAGTTGGGAGCGCTTGATCGCGAGGTGTAAATTTTTGAAAAATTTTGTTAGGTTGTGTGCAACACCCGTAAAGATTAAGAGGAGTAATTAAGAAAAGATTAAAAATCAGATTTGAAATAATTAAGATATTTATTGATATTAGTACCATTTTTTTAATTTGTTGAGCATGTTTATTAATAAATTTTAAAATAAACATATTAGTACAAGTGAAATAAGATATATATAACTTATTAAAACAAAACGTGGGTGAATTGGTGAGTCATCCATGAAGAAAGAAAATAACGACACCTAAGTCTCATCTTCTTTTATTTTTGGCAGACTGAATTAAGCCTTCACTTCCAAGACAATACTAATTGAAAGCAAAACAAATTATCTATCTTAGAAAGAGAGGAATATGTGCAAATCGAATTAATAGCTTGAGCGATCATAGAATCTGTAATTTTGGCATCCCATTTTGTCTTGGTAATCAAGGTTAGCTGATTTCGAGAATTATGGTGCTTTCGTTTTATCGTATATCAAAAAATAATAATTGTTTTGAAAAAAAAATAGATGAGGAGTACCCTGAATTTAGTAGATTTATTGGTGCATGTTTAAAGTGATCTTTTTGTGAAAATTTTAGAGTAGTATAAGTTTAAAGGTTTGAAAATTAAAATTTGTTGTCTAAAATTTTTCTCTTGAAATTTAATTTCTTGTTTGAAATTAGACTTGTTGGGTAAAGATATTTGGATTGAGTTGTGGAATTTGTGAGTTCTCATAATAAATCATTATTAAACTTTAAGGAATAAGGAACAATTACATTTAGAATGAAACGAGCAGTACATTTCTTTAGAGATTTTATTACCAATTTCTTATCTTTAATACGTTGATGATTATGAATTGATATTCTAGATTATTCCCAATTTATTGGACAATCTGATTTGGAGTCAAATTACTGTAAAATTGTGAATTGATGCGGTTTTGGGTTGGCTATTTTGTAGTTTATTTACTCTAATGCTATAAAGATGAGATATAGGCATTTATTAATGTAAATGAATGAATTTAGACATGCTACCACTGTGTCACGGGATAAGAGTTTCACCCAGACTTTCTCTAACCCGTGCGACACTTGACTAGTAACCCCGCAATAATAGCAAGTCAGCATTTCTCCCAAGTTGGTTGCTAAGGTGCTAGAAAGAGAATGAACACAAAGAGAGTTGTGGAAAATGCTTTGTATTACTTGAATGCTTGAAACTTGGATGATCACAAATGAGCTCCTACCTCCTATATATACATGTCCACCTCTTAAATGGATGGTGGTGATTAATTTGTTCTAATGGAGGGAAAAGACCTTCTATGATCTTCTTCACTTCTTCATGCTTCTACCATGTTCTATGTACAAGATTCTAGAACATCCACATGCTTCTATAAAGTTCTATGTGTATCTCCACAAGGTTCTAGCATACAAAAGAATGTGCAAGTGAAGTCAAGAGTCTTCCGGGTTGCTCCAAAGTGTTCTTCAAGCTTCCGGAATGTCCCAAAGCCACAAAACTATGTAAAATTGCAATCTTGCCGCAAGTTTGAAAGAAATGAGTTCGAACCTTCGTAATGCTTGGCCAACAAGATTGGGTGCAACACCGCGGGTTGTGACATTCTCCCCCACCGAAGTTGGCGACACCCTCGTCACCTGCACATCACAGAACTCCTTGTGCACAGATTGGCACAATCGATCTTTGTGCTCCCAGTCGTATTCTGCCTCAAGTAGGCCTTTCCATTGCATGAAGTACTCGATATATGGGTGCCGTCATATTTCTGTACCAACCCTTTGTCCAGGGACTGCAAGGACATGAACTGCTGGGGTGGTGGCTTCACCATTACAAGGTCCTCTTCCTTGAAATCAGTCGCTCTTGGCTTAATGTATGTCCACTTCTTCCTCTTATTGGTGGTTGTGCTCAACGATGCTCGAGCCAAATCAGTCTCTCCCTGTAAGGACTTGGCGGTTGTATACGTTGTGGGGCTGCTACCTATGTAGCCCGTAGCGATGTTGTGTGTCTTCATCGGTGTCCTACGATATGGTTGTGAGAAGGCGGGCCAATATCATTTACCATCTTCATTGTGTGGTCCTCCTTCCTCTTGAGTAGTAGTTTCTTCGGCGGTTCCTTTGGCATGATGTCTCCCCAGGCACGACCTTGACCTCCATAGGCAACTTCCCCAGGCCCTCAGTCTTAGGCCCCTCGTCTATGTTCGGAAACATGCCATAAGTCTCCTCGTTACTTTTAAGCCCCTTCGCAAGTTCGATGGCCGACAACCTTCTCGGCCCCTTGGCCTCCCTCTTGGCCAGTATAGTGCATGGGGTGTTTGCACCTAGAATATATAAGGAGTTAGAAAATGGTAGAATACATGCTCGTACCTCATCAAACCACTCTAGCCCAAGCACCATGTCATAGTCATCCATGGGCACCACCGTGTAGGAGACACATCCCTACCATTCTCTTATCGTGGTCTTCACTCTCTTGGCCGCTCCAGTAATTGGTTTGGCTGTTGTATTTACCAACTTGATTGATCCACCGGTTGAAGTGATGTCAAGCCCCAACTTCTTCACCATCTCCTCTCTGATGGAGTTGTGCGTGGCTCCTGTGTCCACCAATGCCCTGATTCGTCGGCCCCTGACCAAGGCAACCACGAACATACACCCACCCTTGGGTCCTTTGGTTGGATCCGTCTTTGCCTTGACAGCATTGAGAAATTGTAGAGATCCGATCTTTGTGCCTTCCTCATGCGGCTCCACGTCTTTGTCTGTCAAGGCTGCTAGTTTGTTCATCATTGGGCAATTGACCATGATGTGGTCGGCCTTGTGACAAAGGTAGCAAGTCTGACCCTGATCATTGGACTTGTTGCCCAGCGGTCTCGATGCATTGCCTTTGTTGTGGTTTTGGTTTGAGTTTGATTGGTTGCATCCCACAACTTGGTCCTCATCCTCCTTGCTTCTGTTATTGCCGTCATTGGAGGGCCGCAACTCAATAAGGCTCTCGGCATATTGCAGTAGCCAAATCCCGCACCTGCCGGTGTTGGAGCTCTTGCCTTGCCCATGGCTTGAGACCATCACGGAATGTGAAAAATGCTTCTCAGTCAGTCAGCTCCGGGATCTCCAAGACGATCTCTTGGAACTCCTTGATGTACTCCTTAATGGTATTGTTGTGTGTGAGTCGCCGTACCTACCACGAGCCTCATACTCCACCTTCTCGGGGTAGAATTGACGCTTGAGCTCCGCCTTAAAATCCTCCCAAGTCTCCATGCGGCATGTGCCTCGCTCAATATCAGCGTGACGCCTCCTCCACCATAATGTTGCCGTGTCGGCCAAGAATAGAGACGCCATGCGAATCTTTGCCTCGTTGTCCCGCACATTCGAGGCAGCGAAGTATTGCCCCAAGTTCCACAAAAAGTTATCGAAATCCTTGGCATTTCGATCCCCATTGTATGGTTTTGGCATTGGAACATCGATCCGTGCTGGTGTTGTGGCCACATGGTCCCCTGCATTGGTCATTGCCTGCTTGCATAGCACCATGTCAGCCTTGAGAGTTTGAAACTCTTCTTGCAAGGCCTCGATCATCCCTTTAAATATATCAAATTGATTCTTCACACCAAAATTGAAAGAATTAATTTGTTGGAGTACCTGGCCTTGAAACTCCTCCCCTGAGGTGTTTTCTTCAAGTTCATGTATCCTCTTGGCGACATCCTCGAAGGCTTGGGAGTGATCAGCCATGTATTTCTCTAGTCGGATCATCCGATTCTCCATGCCACCCATAAATTCGACCAAGGGTTCCCTCGACTGGCCTTGGCCCTTCCTCGGTGCCTTCTCCGGCTTCTCGGGTTGTTGGACCACCCCTGAGTCCGACAACACCACCAACGAACAACCTTGAGTGCGGAAGCTTTAATAGCCGACCTCGGCTCTGATACCACTTGTCACAGGATAAGAGTTTCACCCAGACTATCTCGAACCCGTGCGACACTTGACTAGTAAACCCGCATTGCTAGCAAGTCAGCCTTTATCTCAAGTTGGTTGCTAATGTGCTAGACAGAGAATAAACACGAAGAGAGTTGTGGAAAATGCTTTGTATTACTTGAATATTTGAAACTTGGATGATCACAAATGTGATATCCCCGAAATAATTAATTGCAATTTGGGCATTAATTGTGTTTATATTATTAATTATGGTGGTAATTAATTATGTGCTAGATTTATTTATCATGTTGAAATGCTTAGTCACATGGCAGGTGTGACCGAGAATGCATTTCGGGGTGCACGTAATGCATGTTGGATAATTGGGCATTTTAATGACTTACATATGTTGGTAGTCAATTATTGGTGAAACATTCATTTATTTGAGATTGTGGAGCATTATAGAGTAATGCTTGTAAAATGTCATGTTGGGGTGTTTTACACACCATGGGATTGTGGAATGCATTTTATTTTTATAACAACCCCTTTATACCCCAACCCCTCTACACCCATCACTTTACTTTCCCAATTTCTCCTCCAAACCCTTTTCCCTCTTCATTTTCGTTTTTGTGCAAAAAGGTGGAGAGGAATCCTTCCAAAAAACTTGATTTGTGAAGTTTATTGGGAGATTTGAAGTCCCCAAGAGGTATGGATGCCTCCATGTTATTTTTGTTGTGTTTGGATTGGATTTGAAATAGTTTTAATGGTTTTGGAAATGGGTTATTTTGGATTGGTATCATTTTTGGTTGGGTGTTGGATTTTTGTGTTACTTGAGGTGTATTTTGTAGATTTATTGTGTTTTTATGTTGTTGGATTGGTGAGAGGAATATTGGTATGAGTTAGCATGGTTTTGGTGTGCATTAATGGTGGAAATCGCGAGTCTGTACGAGGCGATCGACCGCCTGAAATGAGGCGACCGATCGCCAACAAGCAGTACCAAAATCACAGAGTAGGCGATCGATCGCCTAAAATGGCGCGATCGATCGCCGAGGGGCAGTGTCCAAAATATGAGGTAGGCGATCGATCGCCATGTTTGGCGTGATCGATCGCCGCGAAGCATAATTTGAGGCGATCGATCGCCTCAGCGAAGCGATCGATCGCCAGCAGTGGAATTTTGAAAAATGAATTCTTTTGACGAATTTTTGGTATTTGACTATTATTTGGCTTCTAATATGGGGTTGTGTGATTGTGTAGAACCATCCCAGGTGGCGACGCAACCAAGGAAGTGAAGCCATATCAATTTCACTTTTGGAAAGGTACGTAGAAGACGTACGGGCACCCAACGGTACATGTATCTAATATACTCATTGTTTATGCATTGTGGATGCGAGTATATATGGAATTATGCATTGTGGATGCAAATACATGTTGAATTATGCATGATGATTGTATATGCATATGATGGTTATTGGTGCACATCCCATGAGTCGTGGTCATCCCTTGATGATTTTAATGCTTGCCGCTATTTGATTTGTTGCCGCTAAATGTGAAGCGAGGGGTGGGAGCGCCGCATGTCACATTTAAGCGTGGTTATCATATGAGGCGAGGAAAGAATATTTGCCGCTCAATGTGAAGCGAGGGGTGGGAGCGCCGCATGTCCATTGAAGCGAGGTTATTCTATGCCGCCTATATGTAAATAAGCGAGGCATTAAAATACATTTTGATGAACAGACTAGGAATTGGTGATTGGTAATTGGTAATGATGAAATGGTATTATGTCATGACACGTGTGGACCATTAAATAATCTATTGATTATACTCATGAGTTATGGTACAGGGACAACCAAACTGGAAGGCGTTTAAAATGCATGGGAAAAACAGGAAGTGTTTTATTGTGATTTATGCACTTACGCCTTATATTCATATTGTGTTGAATATGAATGTTATCATTGCTCATGTTTGGGGGTTGTCCTTGTAGGTACACTTTTGGCATGATAAGAAGGGCTAAGGCGGGTTGAGGCCGTGAGCTTGAGAAGAGCACTTTTGGGAAAAGAAGGACATGATTACTTTTCTATAGTGTCTACGCTAGGAGTAGTGTAAAGCTATAGTTGATTAACATTCATTTTGATTGGAAATGTAAGTAATCCATTGATAGTCCTTGAATTGACATGTAACTCTTAAGGCTCATAGTCTCAACATGATCATTTTACACTCTGATGATATATGTTAGCTCTAATTATGTTCCTTAATTCGTACTTAAGGAACTAGGGTCCTTACAACAAATGAGCTCCTACCTCCTATATATACATGTCCACCTCTTAAATGGATGGTGGTGATTAATTTGATCTAATGGAGGGAAAAGACCTTCTAGGATCTTCTTCCCTTCGTTATGCTTCTACCATGTTCTATGTACAAGATTCTAGAACATCCACATGCTTCTATAATGTTCTATGTGTATCTCCACAAGGTTCTAGAATACAAAAGAATATGCAAGTGAAGTTAAGAGTCTTCCGGGTTGCTCAAAAGTGTTCTTCAAGCTTCCGGAATGTCCAACCACAAAACTATGTAAAATTGCAATCTTGCCCCAAGTTTGAAATAACTGAGTTCGAACCTCCATAATGCTTGGCCGGCAAGATTGGGTGCAACACTGTGGGTCGTGACAATAGTCTCTCTTATTTGAGAACTAATTGTACTGGATAGATGGCTGTTGTAAATTGAAACTTATTCCCAATATAAATGATCAGTTTCGGGTTGTTTTATGTATTTGAAAACAATATTTTTGCATACTATAGGAATTCAGTTTTATGATATGAAATGGAGTTGAAGCTACACTGTAATCTTATAAAGTGGTTGTGAATCATTATTTACTCTCTTTGAGATTTGTGACTATATCGAGGAGATTCTATAATCATTATCACTAATAAATCAGCCATATTCAGAAAATATTGAGTAAAGTGTGGCTGATGTTGTTGATGCATATATGTCGAATTAATACTGAGATATTGTTTATTTATGTAAAACCAGATACTTACAGTACGGGTCAGGTGGGGAGTTGAATATTGTAATCATTTTGATATTCAGAGCAGTAAATTATCCTTGAGTAAATATACTGATCGAATATCATTAAATGAGAAAATTTAAGAATACGTGATGAATTGATGAGTTGAGATAGAATAAGGATATGATACATAATGAGTTGAAATAGAATGATGATGTGAACATTGTTGTATATTTTATATATGAATTGATGATTGGTTAGATGTTATATATGTGGTTGATGCGGACTGATGAGTCCAGGATTTGAGCCAGTTGATGAAATTTCTGGTCCAAATATCATATATATGGATGATATGGACTGACGAGTCCTGGACTGACGAGTCCTTGATGTAGGCCAGTGGATGACATATCTGGTATGATGATAGTGAATGCATTACGATGCATTTCATATATAGTTTATAAGATGATATGATGTCATATTGGACATCGTTTTTATTTATATATCGTTGTCTTGTTTGACAGGATTAGGTCCAAGGTAACGGAACAATGTATTATTATTTGTTAAACTGCAGAGTTATTTTAATGAGATGTTTACGATCTATATAATTAATGTTGGAATTTTGATAAGAACGTACTGTGCGTTCGCTCACCCTTTTATGTGTTTTGTTGTTAATGTGACAGAGCAGGTACTAGTGGACGGGGCCAGAGTTATAGAGGCCGGCACGGCCCGCAAATCTGTGCCGGGTCGGCACGACCCGCTAACGAGGCACGGCCCGTCTCGTTTTTTGGTTGGCCTGGCCCATAGGCCCGTGGCCTATGGGATGTGCCTCGGGACGTGCCGTGCTGGCACTGCTCAATTCAATTTTTATTTTATTTTTCATTTTTATTTTTATTTTTTTTGTTTATTTTTAATTATATAAATATAATAATATTATAAAAATATAGATTGTCACAATATACTTGTAAAATAAAAAATTATTGACTACAAATTGAAAAACTACAAATTACATTGAACAAAAGTAAATAATAAATTGCAAAAGATTTTAAAAAATATGCTAGTTTTCTTCATTTTCATCCGAAGAAACATCATGTCCTCCCAAACCTTGTAAGCGGCTATCAGCATCCAACCAATCCTTTGAAAGAATACACATCTCCACAGTGTTTGGTTTTATTCTACTTCTTTTTTCATCAATGACTCTTCCACCTGCACTAAAACAACACTCCGATGGAACTGTGGATATCAGAGGAGTTAGTAGATCACGTGCCATTATGGAAAGTACTGGCCAAAGTCTAGCATTGTCTTTCCACCATAACAAAACATAAAAAGTTTCTAATTCTTGTTCACTGAAATTTATGACTTGGTTTAGATATAACTGAAGCTCAGTAAATGAAGATGTATTAGAACTAGAACTAGAAGAAGCGGAAGTAGTGTCTTGTCTTCTTCTTAACATTGTCCACACAGAACCCTTACTACTACTAGCACCACTACTACCACTTTCTCTTACTGGAGTTGCTCTAGAATTATGTAACGAATCATATAAAGAAAACAAAGCAAACAAACATTTATTAATGCGCTCTTTCTCTTGATTAATATTAATATTTTCATAAGCCATGTTGGTGTAATAAGATTCTATTATAATTTCTACACTATATAATTTTAATCTAGGATCCAAAATTGATGCCAAACAATTCAACATAGGAATAATTTTCCAGTATTTTTTAAATTTATACTCCATTGGTTCGACAATACCTGTAAAAAATGGATCAGATCTATGTAATGCAAAACATTCACTAATTTCATAAATTTTATTCAAAAATATTGAAGAAGTTGGATAATAACAGCCCGAAAATAAATTGGTAGCATCATAAAATGGTTCTAAAAAATTACAAATATTAGAAGCAATTTCCCAATCAGTTTCTTCAATATGAAAATGTTCAGCCATCCTTTCATTAAAAAATAAAGTGATCACATTTCTATAAGGTAAACATGCTTGCAACATTAAATATGTAGAATTCCACCTATTAGGAACATCATAAGGAAAATCTTTATAATTCATACCATGAGAAATACATAAACTTTTGAAGTCTTGTTTTCTAGCAACTGAACCATTAAGAAATTTAAGAGTAGTCTTTATTTTTTCTAAATGAAGCTCAAGTGGTTTCAATCCATCTTCCACACACAAATTTAAAATATGACATGCACAACGAATATGAAAAGATCACCATTTAAAATTGGTTTCAAATAAGTTTTTAATATAATAATTGCAGCAGTATTATTAGTTGCATTATCAAATGAAATAGAGAAGATTTTATTGCTAATATTATATTCATTAGTAACTTGCATAATGGCATTGGAAATAACTCCACCCGTATGAGGCCAATCAATTTTTGAGAAACCTAAATTTTTTTTATGTAACACCTAGTTATCGTCAATCCAATGTCCTGTAACACAGAGATATGATGCATTGACAAGATAAGTTGTTCAAATATCACTTGTTAGTCCTACTTTCGATGAAAGATTACCTAAATACGTAATTAAATTTGCTTTATATTCATTAAAAAATGTGAATGCATCCGATTTAATAGTATTCCTTGAAAATCGTTTATGTTGAGGTTGCAAAACTAAATGAATATAATTAGTGAATTTGGCATCTGCCCCCATTGAAAAGTTTTCTCCACCCATACGATGTATTTAGCTAATTCTCTTCTATCTCTTTCAACATTATAAGTGAAAATACCTAAACTTGAACTACTACTACCAGTACCGAATTGTGAAAGAGTAGTTTGGTTACCATCAGTTGGTTCTCTTTCATGTTTAGTCATGTGTCTTAGTAAATGACCTGTACCACCAGAAGAAGCATATGCATAATCTTTTTTACATTTTTTACAAACTGCCCTTGATCCCTTTCCCTCAACATTTTCTATATCGAATAGTTGCCATACATTGCTAGTTCTTTTTTTTGAAGTTCTTCTACTTAATGATTGAATATTTGGTGTGCTTTCTTCATTTTCTTAGAATTGATTGATTTCATCATCATAATTCACATTATAAGATGAATCGGCCATTATGTATATAGACTACAATTATCTAATGCAACAAATATAAAAGTTACCAAATATTTGCTAGGAGGAGTGTTGGCTTTGTTGCTTGTGCTTGTCTTGGCAAACGTAAGACGAATTTATTTCTTCTTGTGAAAAAATTGAGAGTATAGCGTCTCAAGTATATAGAGCATAGAGATTAAGAGGATAAAATGTTTCCTCAACACACACATATATATATAACAACAAAAATGTTTTTTTTTTTTAAAAAGCCGTTGAACGGCTTTTTTTCTGACCGTTGGACATTGGCGATCGATCGCCATTTTTGTGACGATCGATCGCCACCCCTTGTATTAGCTTACTGCCTCTAGGCGATCGATCGCCATTTATGTGGCGATCGATCGCCAACCCCTATATTAGCTTACTGTCTCTAGGCGATCGATCGCTTGGTTAAAAAAAAAATGCAAAGAGTGGCGTGCCTTGCCGTGCCAGCCCACGGGCTGGCATGACTTGGCTCGGCACGGCCCATATTCCGGGCCGTGCTTGGCACGACACGACACTGTAGCAAAACGTGTCGTGCCGTGCCGCTCCGCGTCGTGCCGTGCCTCGTGCCGTCCGCTCCGTTTGACATCTCTAGGTAGAGCCCACTAGTTTCTAGTGTTTGATATTACTGGAAGAATATACTTTTGATATCCAATAGGTTTAAGAGATTATATGTTTATGTTTATGCTTGTGCTTATGTGAAATTGATCAGCATCTCGCAGATTGAATTAAGCCTTCACTTCCAAGACAATACTAATTGAAAGCAAAACAAATTATCTATCTTAGAAAGAGAGGAAAATGTGCAAACCGAATTAATAGATTGAGTGATCATAGAATCTGTAATTTTGGCATCCCATTTTGTCTTGGTAATCAAGGTTAGCTGATTTCGAGAATTATTGTGCTTTTGTTTTATCGTGTATAAAAAAAAATGTGTTGTGAAAAAAAAAATAGATGAGGAGTACTCTGAATTTAGTAGATTTATTGGTGCATGTTTAAAGTGATTTTTTTGTGAAAAAAATTTGAAAGTAGTATAAGTTTAAAGGTTTGAAAATTTAAATTTGTTGTCTAAAACTATTTTCTTGAAATTTAATTTCCTGTTTGAAATTAGACTTGTTGGGTAAAGATAGATATCCTTCTACTGATAAAAAGGGGTGAATAATTTGGATTGAGTTGTGGAATTTGTGAGTTCTCATAATAAATCATTATTAAACTTTAAGGAATAAGGACAATTACATTTAGAATGAAACGAGCAGTACATTTCTTTAGAGATTTTAGTACCAATTTCTTACCTTTAATACGTCTGATGATTATGAATTGATATTATAGATTATTCCCAATTTATTGGACAAGCTGAATTGGAGTCAAATTACTGTAAAGTTGTGAATTGAGGCTGTTTTGGGTTGGCTATTTTGTAGTTTATTTACTGTAATGCTATAAAGATGGGATGTAGGCATTTATTAATGTAAATGAATGAATTTAGACATGCTACCACAGTCTCTCTTATTTGAGAACTAATTGTACTGGATAGATGTCTGCTGTAAATTGAAACTTATTCCCAATATAAATGATAAGTTTGGGGGTTGCCTTATGTATTTGAAAACAATATTTTTGCATACTCTAGGAATTCAATTTATGATATGAAATGGAGTTGAAGCTACACTGTAATCTTATAAAGTGGTTGTGAATCATTATTTATTCTCTTTGAGATTTGGGACTATATTGAGGAGGTTCTATAATCATTATCACTAATAAATCAGCCTTATTCAGAAAATATTGAGTAGACTGTGGTTGATGTTGTTGATGCATATATGTCAAATTAATACTGAGATATTGTTTATTTATGTAAAACCAGATACTTGCAGTACGGGTCAGATGGGGAGTTAAATATTGTAATCATTTTAATATTCAGGTACGGTCTGTCTTAATAAGATCATTAAATTATCATTGAGTAAATATACTGATCGAATATCATTAAACGAGAAAATTTAAGATGAACTAATAAGTTGAGATAGAATAATGATATGATACATAATGAGTTGAAATAGAATGATGATGTGGACATTGTTGTACATTTTATATATGAATTGATGATTGGATAGATGTTATATATGTGGTTGATGCGGACTGATGAGTCCAGGATTTGGGCCAGTGGATGAAATTTCTAGTCCTGATATCATATATTTGGATGATATGGACTGACGAGTCCTGGACTGACGAGTCCTTGATGTAAGCCAGTGGATGACATATCTGGTCTGATTATATTGCGATGCATTTCATATATAGTTGATGAGATGATATGATGTCATATTGGACAACGTTTTTATATTATATTATTGTTGTCTTGTTTGACAGGATTAGGTTCGAGGTAACGAAACAATGTATTATTATTTGTTAAACTGCTGAGTTATTTTAATGAGATGCCCACTGGGGCTGGTACCTTAAAGGTGGGAAGCCCAAAGCTGCCTCTTTCCGCCTCATCCCCCATACCCTCAATCTCAAGCGGGTACGATCTGTACAATTTCTGTTGGAATTTTGATAAGAACGTACTGTGCGTTCGCTCACCCTTTTATGGGTTTTGTTGTTCATATGATAGGGCAGGTACTAGTGGACTGGGTCAGAGTTATAGAATGACGACGAAATATAGGGTAGAGCCCACTAGTTTCTAGTGTTTGATAATACTGTAAGAATATACTTTTGATGTCCAATAAGTTTAGGAGATTATATGTTTATGTTTATGCTTGTGCTTATGTGAAATTGTTCAGCATCTCGATCAGGTTTGATAAATTTTATTTATGTAAGGAAGTATTTACTTTGGCGATAGTGGGTCTGTCATCATTTGCTTAGGATTGTGATGTTGGATTATAATATTTAAAGTCGAGATGTTATCCGTTTATTGTTTGATTATAATATATTCCGGCTCAAGTATATTTTATAAATCATCATGTGGCCAGTCTTGGTTTTAGAGGGCCCCATTGAGTCTGATTAAGATTTAATATTCCTTTTAAAACAAAAATTTTTAGCTGGAATATTATTGGTTGATTACTGATCGCTATTATATGTATTAATTGCATGTTAATGTGATGTTAACTCGAGGGGCCCTACATCGTGGGATTGAAATGTAATATTTTGTGGATGATTTTTATGATATTTATATTATTCTCAGGAGATCTTGCACAATGAATTAAGATGTTAGATGGAGAACATTAGAAATGATTATATTACTAGATCGAATGTGTTAATAATTAGAATTAATAAAAGATAAATGGGGGATGGTTTGTGTAGTATACAGAGTATGATAAATGGTAATCGATTAGAATAGGAGGCATGACGAGTCTATACGATAATTGATGTTATTATAAGAGTTATTGATGTGAAATTAATATCGAATTGATATTCAATATAGATACTTCATGAGGCTCCGGGATGTTGGGTGCTCCGGGATGTTGGGAATATCTTAATTATGTCGACCTTAAGGTACATGATTATGTGCGAACAAAGATGTATATTCTGTTTTGTTTTTATTAATTGAGCGATAATAACTGTTGTAAATTGTTGTATCTGATGATGTAATTGGTTGACATGGACCGCCACGGGTTGGCGTGATAACTTATGAATGTCATGAATTGACATGGAACGTCACGGGTTGACGTCGAATTATTGGAATGTCACGGGTTGAAATAGAATGTCAATGGTTGACATCAAATTATTGTCACGGGTTGACATGGAACGTCAGGGAATGACGTCGAATTACTGGAATGTCACAGGTTGAAATGGAACGTCACGGGTTGACGTAGAGCCATTAGAATGTCACAGGATGGCAAAGAACGTCACGGGTTGACGTGGAATTAATTATCGTTTGTAAATGAAATAATTTCGGAATAATGAAATAATATCATACTATTGTTGTGGATACAAAATTAAGATGTGATAACGTGAACAACGTAAGAGATCTCATATGGTTATAGTATGCTCATTCCTTAAATTACAGTTTTATATTCTGGAAATTATTAATTGAGTATTCGTTGATATTGCGATTATGTTATTGGTGTGTTCACCCCATGTAAGGGGTGTTTCTGTTGAAACATGTAATATATGTACAACATTGGTTCTGGAAGAAAGTTTGAGCCACTAACTGGCTCCCAGGAGCGAAATACCAGTATTGGTATAGATTAATGTGATTTATGTGAGTAGATACACATTTATTTATTCAATGCTTATCTGTTGAACATCGTGAAAATGTCTATGTGGTTGTATTATTATGATGATTATGTCTAATGTATTTTGGAAGACATGATGTATTATGATGTGTTGTGCATTATGATGTGCATAGATATATGTGATTTGTGTTCATGCCGGGAATCAGGTTTACTAAGGAGATTGTCAAAAAATTTAAAGAAGTTGTATCGTAATTTATGACATTTACTTGAGAGTTTCCCGAGGTTAATAATGAATGTATACACAAATGATAATATAATGTATTAATGAGAAGATTAGGAGTTAGGGTCTTACAATTAGGCTTTGAAATGGAGTTTTCCTTTCTCTCTGGTCTCTACTCTAGCCAGTTGTTTATAGTTTATAGCTTTTGAAATCAAGATATTACATATATATGTCATGTTCGAAATATAATTCTAACGTAATGTTTGTTGAATCTTTAGTTTTTCTTTACATCCGTTGTACTACTTCATTTTTATGTAGCTATCATAAATATTACATCAATTTTAAAAATTTATTATCAAATTAAATTTTTGAAATTACATTAAAATATTAGAAAATTCTTTTCTAAACATAAATTTTGTCACGTTGAAAAGCCAAGGCCATTTCTATCAGATCAATATTATCCAAAATCCTTAAATAAGTAAACAAAATATTTTTGTATAATCACTTGTAAAAAAAATCTCTAATTTTTTTTAGAGGGATTTTCTAAAATGGCCTCCTAGCAATTACTATAATTAATTTTGGCCTTCATTTAAGTTAAATTTTAAAAATAGCCCTAAGTTCCAAATATATCCTTTAAGTTATTTTTTTTAAAAGTAGCCTTTAACTAGCATCACCACAAAATTATTATTTGGTCAATCAATTCACTTTGTAACTTGTGTAAAAGCTTTTGATTATCCCAAATATCGCTTAACTTGATATTTTTTTTAGTTCGTAAATCGTCGATTTCTGTGGTCGAAGTATGTAAAGCTCGCAACTTTTTGAATGGTTATTACAAACATTTTGATTAAATTCATTTTTTTGTCTGGTTAATTTTTTTTTTGTAAATCTATTGATTCGCTCGTAACTTTTTGAATGGTTATTACAAACATTGATTAAATTCATTTTTTTGTCTGGTTAATTTTTTTTTTTTTTGTAAATCTATTGGTTCGAATATCGTGGGATTTCCTTTTTGGAATTTCATTCGGTTTTGCGCTTGTTTTTCGTGTGGATCTTGATGGTTTACAAATTGATTTTTGGTGGTGGGTCTTCGATTTTGTGCCATTTTTCAGGTTTACGAATCGTGAAATTTTTCTTCTGGATCTTCGGTGTTGGGCGTGAGATTTGTTGGTTTACGAATCTTCTAATTTGGTCTTGTTCTTCATGGATATTGAGTTGTTTGCAATCAGTAAATTTTCTGATTTGCAATCGCTCAGTTGTGATGTGAAGTATATATCGATTTTGGTTTAATTAAACATTAGTACTTAATTGGGGTAATTAATTGAGATGTGTGAAATATATATAAAGGGTATTTTAGGATATTTAAATAATAAAAGGCTATATTGAATAATATTGAATAAAGAGGGCTATTTTTAAAAATAGTGCTTTGAAATAGGCTATAATAAATAAATACTCTGTTTTTTATTGGGCGACTCTTAAAAGAGATCACTCAGGCCGAATCTCAGATTTCGGATTTATATCAAATTTTGAAGTGGGCCGATCAACTTTGTACTGGGTCTTTCATCTATGGACCGCAAAACTGGGCCGCCCATTTGATTTTCACCGTTCCCAATAAACAATCGTGATGGGGCTAACGAAATTTCAACTTACCTAAATTGAGTCGAAAACAGCACGTCGAAACAGAAATGGCGACCGCGATAGTGAGATCTGGTATACGCTCCGTCTTCCGCGGTGGCGCACCTGCCCCACGCGCCGCCCCCGTTCCGAAGAGGTCCTTTTCCTCTTCCGCCCATCACGATGAAGCTGGTAATTGGAGAATTGAATATATATTGTAATTATTGAAGCAAAAGTTTTGGGAAAAATTCTTGGGAGATCTAATATGGTTAATCTATACATGATCATTGGATTTTTCGACCGTGCGTATATTAAAGTTTCTTTCAATTACAATTAGTATCCGGTATTGCTTATATATGTTCAGCGTGTTACTGGCTCGTGAAATTGATTAAAATGTGAGGATTCGATGAGTAATATCTAAAGCATTTTTCTCTCTGCACTAATTTTATTTGATTTTTTGGGTGCATAATACAGCTGAGGCTTCCAAGTGGGAGAAGATAACTTACGCAGGGATAGCAACATGCACCATTCTAGCTATCTATAACCTTTCCAAGGGGCATCATCACTATGAAGAGCCTCCGGTGAGTAATTTTTCCCTTCATGAAAACATGGAATTTGTTTCATTGTATTGAAGTTGCATATACTTGTTACTTTGGTATTGAACTTACCAGAGTTTTAATACTGTGGAACTTGTTTCCGTGTTTCTGATGTAATTTTACTTTGCGGTGCAGCCATACCCTTACTTGCACATTCGTAACAAGGAGTTTCCCTGGGGTCAGTTTCCTTTGATATTTCTTGTTTTGTTTATTTATTTTTATTGGTTTGGTTATTTCTATGTTACTTTTTTGGTGTTCTAACTTGCTGTATATATTTCGTTGCTGAGCCAGCAATGTTATGAATATCACTGATGTTAAGAAAATCCAAACAGAGTTGCATTTTCAGTGCTGCTAAGTATTAATTATGATTTGAGAAGACTATTCTTGTCATTGTTATTGCACAGCTTAATTATTTCAATACTGGCATTTATGTCTTATGATAGTCAGTCAATCAATCAAGTTTTTTTCGACTAAGTGGGGGTGAGTTATGTGGATCCTCTCCTGATCTATACAACTAGCAACCTAACTCAACCCTCATCCCTTACCCCGAATTGGGACCGGCCATGGCGAAGTCATTTTTACCTTACAATAGTATTAGATGAATATATTTAAAAAAAAAACTTAATAGCGCGCCTAGCCTTGCGCCTTAGTGAGCCTTGCTCCCATTACAACTATGGTTATTATTACAATGTGTTTTAAGGAGCATCTCTTTCATGATTCAATACTTCTAGTAAAATTTACTTTATTTCTATTCTTCTATCTCATTGCCAGTGGTCTAAGCAGACTTCTTAGTTTTCTAATCTATTACATATTTGCTCAAATGGTATTTTGTGGAACAAATTGCTTACTACTTTCTGATATTAAATTTTTGAATGTTTATGAATAAACAATTTGCAATGCCATTGTTACCATTGGTGAAATTTTGGAAGTTACTACACATTATTTTCTCTGTGAGTTGTTCAACTACTCAAATTCTAAACAGTATAAGTAACTTTCATCAAAATCTCTAACTTAAGCATTCATGTAACTACAGCGTCTCTTATGAGGACATTATCAATATTTGCTAAAGCATTTAAATGTGAATTAAACTCCCTAGGTTGTTTCTGTTCGCATGCTTTATAGCTTCCATTGATAACAATGTTTTTCTTCACTATCTGTATAATTGTGTTGAGTGACAACATTAATGCCACTAATCTAGTTGTGGAAAATGAAAAGAAAAATGAATTTGTGGAATACACTATGCATACCTAGGAAACAGATTATCACGGTACACGATGATAGTTAACTCGTTGAATAGATTAATAATGTTAAGGTGACATGAAAACACGCAAGTGTGGTAGCTCAATTGGAAAAGCACTCGCTACCTAGGCGATTGGTTATGGGTTTGAGTCATGTTTGTAGCATAATTCCCCCTCCCCTTTGTACTCGAAAAAATAAATAAATAAATAAACGCAACCGTGTGGCATCCTAGTAGACTAGGTTTGCATTATTCCCATCCTACTTGACTGATGCTATATATATAGCATCAGTCCAGTAGGTTTATATATATATATATATATATATATATATATATATATATATATATATATATTTGCATGGCCCTATAAACTAGGAATCCATGTAATGGGATAACTGATGTAGAATATTTCAATCTACTCATTGAAGTATTTCACACTAGCATGCCTTTCCTAGGTACAATCATCACGACTGTGTCAACTGTCAAGCTATCCTGAGTGATTCTATCACAATTTTATATATGTTTATATTGAATCAAATAAATCCTAACTTGGTGCTTTCTTTTGTGATTTGTTGAGAGTGTTTTCACTTTTCACATAGGATTTAGGCTTTTTCTCTCATACATATCTTGTTATTTTAAGTTTTGGACTACATGTGGTGTTAGTACAACTGATCAATGATATAAATGGTGTTGTGCGATTGTTTATTTCTTTAAGACAGTACCAACGCAATCAGAGTCTGAAAAGCATTTATAGTTGAATGGATTCTCGAATCTCTACTACATAGCTTCAATCGGAACGTATCAGTTATAACTATCCTTTCCACATAAAAGAATTTCATACGTGGGTCACGTCCAACGCTTGGATATGAGCATCAGAGAAAATTTAATGGGACATTTATACTAAAAAAGAAATTTGTCGTATGTGACACTTTTACTCTGAAACTGCTAAACCGTTCACAGTTTATGCAACTTGATTTTTGTGAATTCAGGTCCAGATGGCCTTTTTGAGGAGAAGCACCATTGATTGCTCTACGTCGATTCAACGCAGTTTCGAGGAATAAGCAATGGTTTAGTGCATTTCTATAATGTATTAAAACTTGTGTTGTCCAAACAGCACTGGAATTTGAAAAATTATGTTGAAGGTCTGAAACTGAAAGTTTCTACGCTTTTGGAATGCAGTGTGGGATTTCTCTTTTTCTTGATTTCGTCTGTACTTCTTTCCTAGTTCAGACAGAAATAAAGCTCCATTTTGACGTGCAACTTATCTTTTTCTTGCTTCCAGACTGTTCGAACAATAAACGAATTCCGAACACAGAACCGAGTACTGAGAAACTAATAGCATGATCGACAAGGTTTAATTGCTCAAATTTCTGAATGATTGATAATCTATATGATTTTTTTTTACCATGATTAACCAAATATAATATAATAACTCAATGACTCATGAAATATGCTTTTTGGACCTTCACAGAGAAATTTAAAAACATAATAGCAGGCGATCACAGATCCATAGCAATTGCTGAAACTGAAAAACAGACGGTGAAAAGAACTCCTTTTTAACTATACAATAATGAACTTGGAACTTGAATGAAAGTTACTTAGCAACCGCGTCATGGCTGTTAGTTTCTATCAAGAATACATGAGTTCCAACTCAAAACCAATTGGTAATGAGTGGAGTAGCATGCAGACGGAATAGTCAATCATGAAAAGTCTGCTATGATACCATATTAAGAATATATGAGGTTTCAACTCAAAATCAATTGGTGATTAGTGGAGTAGCCTATATATTTTATAAAAAACTAACATAGCTTGTAAACTCCTAATGTGTGACAACTTTCAAAAATTTCGGCTCCTCATTCTTGAAGAGTATCTGCATCCAGCCCCGCCTCTTATCGAGGCAGTGAAGAAGCAGATGAATCGACTTGATCATTTTCAGCAGTTTGAGCATTCTTATTCGAGCGGAGCTGATGCCTCTTTGTTTTAGGAACTTAAACTTGATGTATTTTTTGGTTATGAATCGAAACTGGTCGAATTATTTGACTTCTCTGCTTCATTAAATCAACAAAAGATATGTTCTCTATTTCTACTTTGATACTCCCAAAATTGGTAACATAACAATAATTCATAAATATGTGAAAAATAATGGGACATCAGACTTTTTTACTTGAAAAACCCCAAAATCAGGGGAAAACCACGAGATATTGTCAAGTATAAATTCCACTATCAATTGAGTAATTACAGTGTATTTTTGTACAAGGATGTGTGGAAAAATAAAAATAAAAGGGAACCTTTTTCTGGGAGCAAAAGTGAAGAGCCGAGAGCTGAGAAGAGGAAAAAAGTTAGAGAGCTTCAAAATGATTAAGTCATCCATCAGAACCCTCGTCCCATCTTAAGAAAGTCTCCCCCTTTTCTCCTACTCTCATGCATGTGGCCAATGAAGAATGATTTCTCTTCCATTAGTTTCCTCGTCTCTTTCATGCATGTGGCCTTTTTGATGTATATATTTGTATAGAGGATACATATGGGAGCCATCATATTTGGTAGCATAGTCTAAAATATACGGGTAACACTAGCCTCCTCTGTAGTCGAACTAAAGTGCAGCTCGCTGTCTTGACTCAAGTATTAGGATATAATTATTTGTGCGTCATTCTCGGAACTTTTGAATTTCCAAGTCGATTCCAAATACTGAAATGAACTGATATTTTCATAGCTGTAATGATCCAATCTGCATAATAAGTGGACCTCAGCTCAGCAGTGCAGAGTTCGTAAGTCACCTTATTCAATGAAACCATAACAAGTCGGTGATGATCATTGATAGTGACTGGTATGGTATAACCATGGCGATGAGAGCTTCGTGTGACCATAACAATGAAAGCTTAGGTCAATCGTAATAGGTCGGAATGGGTATGAGGCAATCAGGAATCCCAAATTGACAGAGGTGATCGAGGATCTCAAGCTGATAGAGGTGATCGAGAATCCTGAGCTGATTGAGGTAATCGGGGATCCTGAGCTGACAGGAACGATCGGGAATCCTGAGCTAATAAATATATATTGGCTTCCAATATGATTGATATTCTGAGCTAAAGTGCATTCGAATTCCAGAGTAGTATATATCAACAAATAAAGCTGGTCTGAAATCCAAAGATAATATATATGAGCAAATAAAGCTCGTATGATATAAACTCCAGAGCAAGTATATATGAACAAATAAAACGCGTTTGATCTCAACTCCAGAGATAATATATATGAGCAAATAAGATGATCTGAACTCCATTGATACTATATATGAGTGTGCTTATCGTATACGCCCAAATTAACAAATTAATGCAGTAGTGAAAGTAGGGAACGATCTCATAGAGAAGTGATTATTTTTATGCTAACAAGTATCGAAATAGGGAGATTTGAGATTTTCAATTATCTAAATTAACGATGGTGCAAGAATTAAATAACAAAAATTAATCAAGTAAAGAGAGATCTTGGTTTTGGTCGACTATACCATTGAAATTCATTCATTCAATCATCGATTTTCTCACAGATGTAATTTTTATGCATGAATATTCACCATTGAGATTTAACTCATATCTCACCTTAAATTTAGTTAAATCAAAAACATCATTCAAACTTAACCCTTATCAATTAATCAACCTTAACAACAGCAGTTGAGATTTAAACCAATGATAACATGCGAACGAGTAAGATTGGTGAAGCTAAACAACATAAACAACAGCAGTTATGTTTAATCTAGTCAAAAGTTTTTCCTATGAATTTAATAACCTCAACAACAGAGAGTTATCAATCCTAGTTGTTTCACAAATTTGATTAATCAAACAATTACGGATTTGATATAAAACTTAGCATTAGATTGTATGAAAAATCATTAGATAGCTAGTCTAACAACCAAACAACACAATCATGACAAGAATAATAGAAAAACTTATGATACTCAATAAAAATCACTAATTCAAAACAAAAATCTCATGAATAAATTAAACTCCAATGGTTTTGTCTTTCTCAACCAAGAATATGAGTTTAGATACTCATAATTGAACTTAAAACAATCAAAATTAATCTAGAAAACATTAAACGAAAGCTAAGGAAGAAGTTACTAAAAGATGACACGATTATGGTTCGTCAATTCCGTCTTCGTGCTTGAGTTCTTCAAGTTGTTCTTCAAAATTTTAGAGTAAAAGTATATTCTAATGTCTAAAAGTCTGAATAAGAGTGTTATGAGGCCCCTTTTTCGAATTATGGCATAGAGGACATGCTAGGATATGTAAAAATCTTCCAAAGATGGTAAAAAGATCAAGTTTCCTGTGTTTCTCGGACTCCCTGGCGATCGATCTCTATAAACCGACGATCGATCTCTATAAACCGACGATCGATCTCTATAAACCGACGATCGATCTCTATAAACTGACGATAGATCGCCCCTTTATTTTTTTCAAGCAGAATATTTTGGCGATCGATCGCGTCCTTGTGCAGATCGATCGCTGAGCTCCAGTACATTTTGGCGATCGATTGCCCCTTTCTGCCGATCGATCGCTGCAACGTGAATTTTGTTGCTCAACTTTCTGTCCATAGGCGCTCGATTTCTCTTCCTGGGCGATGGATCTCTTGTCAAAAATCACATTTTAAGCATTTTCTTGGTCTACTTTGATCATTTATCACCTCCAAATCTTTTCTTGATCTTTATTCATCGTTATTAGCTCGATTTCTACGATCCCACTTACATTTACACAAATATACGATTAGGTAGCATATGTATCCAAATAACCATCAAAACATACCAACTCGTAGACAATTAAGCGTAATAGATGTGTCTATTTCTAGTCACATCAAACTCCCACATACTTAATCTTTACTCGACCTCGAGTAACTCAGACAAAACTACAATATTTTTGCTAGCTCATAGCAACACAACAAATTAACTTGTCCTCACTTTAATACCTCAACAATTTCAAACATGCATAGTAATGACAGGCGGTGAAAAGTTAACAGCTGGACAAGTTCAATCCCTAGACATCTCATACTTAACAAAGCAGCTAATGTGCGTGTGTGGTCGTAAACAAGTATCATTTAAAAATTATAGATCCAATAAATGTAAACCCACAATAGTTCAAGTTGTACACCAACACAAATATAAGCTCGCTTGTACACTATTCTCTACTATCTTAGCCATTTGCTAACACAAATCAAGTATGTATTTAATTGCTTGTAGCTTGGCTTATGTATTGGCTTATGAAAGAAAGAGTAAGGTGTTAGTTCCGGACCTTATCGATGAGATTTTAAAGATGACAAAACAGTTCAGACCGGATCGATAGAAATCAGATTGACCAGATCGATCGGACTTAACAGAGCAAGATGGCAAAGCATTTCAGACCGGATCGATGGAAATTAGGCATACCAGATCGATCGGACAAAACAGAGCAAACTGATAAAGAATATTACATATCAGACCGGATCGATGGATTCCAGACTGACTAGATCGATGCTTCAGATCGATCTCAATCTCTATCAGATCAGAGCAGTCAAGGATACATATAAGATGGCTTCTCAGTCCGAATCATCAACGGTTATTTATTGCAGCATTTAATGCTGCAATTAATGCTACAATGGACCAAAGACTGAAGATTGCCATAATAGGTAAGAAGACAAAGAAGAGCTTACCTGACAGTCGCCGAAAGCATATACCAGAACGGCAAGTATCCTGAAGAAGAAGACTGTAGCTTTCTTAGAGTTTAAAAAGAGTCATAGTTGCACATTAAGGGAAACAATGCCGTTGCTACCTTCAACTATAAAAGGATGCAACAAATAGAAGAAAAAGACTCTCGACTCTACAACTCACGCTGATCAATTGAAAAATATACTAGAAAGCAAAACAGCACACGCTTACAAAGTTCAGAAGCTTTCGAGCTGAAGTTATTTATTTAAGCGCAATTACTTTGCAACATTTGATCATTGTAGGATCACTGTGCGCATTGTGCATTGAAAAATAGAAGTGAGCAACATATTGTAACTGTCAGACAGAGTGTGTCTGAGCAGGTTGAGTGACTAGGAGTTTCAGACTGGTAGTGAGGTAAATCCAGCCTGAATCGGGTTTGTACAACAGGATTGTATAAATCAAAGTCTTCTAGTATAAACCTTCCTTAATTGGAAGAAGGGGAGACGTAGAAGGATTACACCACCTTCGAACTTCCAGAAACATATCCTGTGTTTTATCATTCTGCACTTAGCCATCGAGCTGTTCTTACTTATACAAGAGCAGACCGTTTCCGCACTTACTTCTTAGTGGTCTGTTCTGTTCAAAGAGTTGATTAAGTAACAGATTTCTTTCACTAATCCGAAAGAATTCACAAGGGATAAATTTTGTAAGGAGTGTTCATTCACCCCCCCCCCCCCCCCCTCTAAACACTCCGGACCGATCCTAACAAGTGGTATCAGAGCAGGTCATCTTAATCAGCACAAAGACTATTAAGCTGATGGCATCATTCAACAAAATCCCCATGTTCTCAAAAGAAGACTATGATGACTGGAGAATCAGAATGCAAGCTCACCTGGCAGCTCAGGATGACGACATGTGGTTCGTCATCACTGATGGACCAATGAAGATCCTAAAAATAAATCAGCAGTCGCCACTACCAGTGGAGAACCACAAATGGTAGAAAAAGACAGATCCCTCTGGACGAATGAGGATAGAAAGAAGGCTAACCTCGATAATGTGGCCAAAGACATCTTGTTCAAAACTTTGGACAAAAACATGTTCAGCAAAATCAAAATGTGCTCTACTGCCAAAGAAATTTGGGAGAAGATAGCACAGCTATGTGAAGGCAACGACCAGACCAAAGAAAACAAGTTAACTGTGGCTCTTCAAAGATTTGAGAGCATAAAGATGAAAAGTGGTAAAACTCTAAATGAGTTTGATGAAAGAGTCACCAGCATCATAAATAAACTGAATGGTCTGGGGAAGGAATATTCTAACAGAGAAATCGCTCTGAAAGTAATGAGAGCTCTGCCAAAGGAATGGGATGTAAAGACCATTGCCATGAGGGAATCAAAAGACCTTAACAAGGTTGAACTTCATGATCTGTTTGCAGATCTTAAGGCCTATGAGTTTGAACTAATAAGCAGAGGTGAAGCAGAGCCATTCATCTCTCAACCCAACAAGGCCCTGGCAGCCATCCCAGACCAGATCGCTTCAACATCAGACCGATCTGCTGAACAGATGAGTAACGATGCTATGTCATTATTTATAAAGAAATTCGGTAAATTTATGTCTAAAAATAAGAGGAACTTCAAACCCTCTCATCATTATAAATCAAGAAAAGATGATACTGTTAACGATCAGGCTTGCTACAATTGTGGTAAGACCGGACACTTTATTGCAGATTGCACCAGACCGAAGAAAGAAGAACGGAAAGAGAAGCATCATGATGATAGAAAGAAGAAGCACCACAAAGATCGCAAGAATCATGGAAAATCCCAAAAAGTCCTAGTTGCTGAAGAAGGAAACAGCAAATGGGCTCAGACTGACTCCGATTCAGACAGCTCTGAATATTCTTCCAGCGAAAGCGAAGAAGAGGTTCAATGTCTGATGGCAGATGAAGAAATGAGTCAGACAGATGAGGTATTCGACTTTGAATCAAATGATTTTACACGAGAAGAGCTCATGTCCGCACTGCAAGACATGGCTAATGATTATAGGATCTTAGCTGAATCATTTGAGAAGAATAAAGCCAAAATCAGTACTCAAATGGATGAGCACAACAAACCAAGCTGCTCTGAGCAGGGTGAGTGCAAAAATCTCCAGATCGAGCTGAAAAAGCTGAAAATCTCTTATGATCAGCTCCATGAAGAAAATAAGAGAATTAGCACACAAAATGCTAAGCTCTCACATATATTCAAAACATGGACAAAATCCAGAACATCCTTGGAAGAATTACAAGAAGCTCAAAGAAATGTCGGTGATTTCACCGGCATAGGCTTTGACACCAAAAATTGCACCAAAGATGAATCTGAGCTGTTGCTGGTAAAGAATCAAGTCAAACAAATGACATTTGTCAAATCCAGCACAGTATATGAAACTGAAGCACCTAAGATTCAAACAGGAGTCTCTTACGTGAATCAAAATCTGAGAAAAGGAATTGGTTATGTCGACTAAGCCAACGATAAGGCACCAGCAAGATTTGCATCTATCAGACCAAATCCAAAGGTGCAAGATCGAAGGCAAGGAAGACAATACAATTACTATAACTCAAAACCGATTCAACGAAGATATAGACTACCTTATGAAAATCAAAGGTTTTCACAGCGCACACATTATCACACACAACATCGAAACAGACCAGCACATAGCACACCCTACACACACAAGCCACTAAAGCTGATACAGGTGTGGGTTCCCAAAGGGCTAATCCGTTCTGGACCCAAATAGGATTGGGTACCAACAATAAATATGTGTGATGACAGGTACAGAAGAATCTCGCATCAGATTGGTACTTGGACAGCGGGTGTTCTCGTCACATGACTGGAAACATCAAGCTGCTGTCTGAAGTCACAGAATGCACTGGACCCAAGATCATATTCGGAGATAACTCAAAGGGTAAGACCGTGGGCAAGGGTAAGATTGTCCATGGTAACATTATTATCAATGATGTGCTGTTAGTTGAAAATCTGTGCTATAATCTGATTAGTATCAGTCAACTCTGTGATAATGGTTATGCTGTAGAATTTCACAAACACACTTGCACTGTTAAATCATCAGACGGTATAACCATGCTCGTAGGAATCAGGAATGGAAACACATATAAGATTAACTGGAATCATGCTCAACCTGATAATCCTACTTGCTTCATCGCTAACAATGATAATAAACACTGGCTATGGCATAAGCGCTTGAATCATATCAACTTTAAGACCATTGCTAGCCTGTGTAAACATGATTTAGTTATCGGTCTGCCCAAGATCGATTTTGCTAAGGATAAGATCTGCGAAGCTTGCCAAATGGGCAAACAGATCAGATCATCCTTCAAAAACAAGAATGCCAAATCCTCCTCCCGCTGTTTAGAATTACTGCATATGGACTTGTTTGGTCCTATACCAATAACAAGTTTAGGGGGAATGCGGTATACTCTTGTTGTTATTGATGATTACTCACGCTTTACATGGACTATATTTTTGAGCAGTAAAGATCAGACCGGTCCGAAGTTGATCAAGCTGCTGAAACGCACTCAGAACGAGAAATCATCCAGCATAGACAGGATTCGAAGTCACAAAGGCACTGAGTTTTCAAATCAGAATCTTGAATCCTTTCTAGAAGATCATGGAATCAAGCATGAGTTTTCAGCCGCCAGAACTCCTCAACAGAATGGAGTTGCAGAACGAAGAAACAGAACGCTCAAGGAAGCAGCAAGAACAATGCTTGCTGATTCTGGAATCTCTCAAAAGTTCTGGGCAGAAGCTGTAAATACTGCTTGCTACACTCAAAACCGATCTATGATTAACAAGAAGCTGAATCTCACTCCATATGAAATATGGACTGGTAACAGACCATCTGTTTCTCACTTTCATGTATTTGGCTGTAAATGCTTCGTTCACAACAATGGTAAGAGTCATCTTACAGCATTTGAAGCTAAGTCAGATAATGGTATATTCTTAGGATATTCATCAATTAGCAAAGCTTATCGAGTTTTTAATAATCGAACTTTAACTGTAGAAGAATCTGTTCATATAGTTTTTGATGAATCATTATGTGTTGAGGGCAACAAAGATTCAATTCAAAATCAGATGGAAAATATCCATCTCGAAACTAACAGTGATGATGAGATTGTAGCTAACAGGTCAAGAGACAATCCACCAGAACCAGAAGTACCAGACAGACCGGATCAGGCCATTGAAGCTTCTTCAGATCGAGCTGATCCGGATGCTCCTGACTCAAATATTAAAGTAGATGCAGATCATGCTGCTACTGTTCATCCGACCGAACCAGACAATCCAGAAGTCAAGCTATCGATGGACTAAGAAGCATCCACCTAATCTAGTGATTGGTAGTCCTTCTGCACCGATCAGAACCAGAGGACAGATGATGGATTAGTTCACTCATGCTGCTTTCATCTCAACTCTGGAACCCAAGAAGATCGATGAAGCTCTGACTGACTTCAACTGGATTAAAGCAATGCAAGAAGAGCTTAATCAATTCGAACAAAATCAAGTTTGGAGTCTAACCCCCAGACCAAGCGATCTGCCTGTTATTGGAACCAGATGGGTTTTCAGAAATAAGCTAGACGCAGATGGAACTGTGGTTAGAAACAAAGCCAGACTGGTGGCACAGGGATTCAGACAAGAAGAAGGAATCGACTTCGATGAATCATTTGCACCAGTCGCCAGACTTGAAGCTATCCGAATCTTTCTTGCATATGCTGCATTTAAAGACTTCAAAGTGTATCAGATGGACGTTAAGAGCGCCTTTCTTAATGGAAAGCTTCAGGAAGAAGTCTACATTGAGCAACCACCTGGATTTCAGAACCATTCGTATCCCAATCATGTATACCTACTGAATAAAGCAGTGTATGGTCTGAAACAAGCTCCAAGAGCCTGGTATGACACTCTATCTCAATTTCTGCTGGACCATGATTTCCAGATCGGCTCAGTAGATAAAACTCTCTTTAAATTCATTAAGGGGGAACATACCCTATTAGTTCAGATTTATGTTGATGACATAATCTTTGGGTCAACTAACCCCAAATTGTGCGAGAAATTTTCTAAGTTAATGCAGGGACAGTTCGAGATGAGCATGATGGGAGAATTGTCATTCTTTCTGGGTCTCCAAGTAAAACAGCTCAACAATGGCATTTTCATCAATCAGACCAAGTATACCAAAGAGCTCCTCAAGAGATTTGGAATGGAAACATGCTCAACTGCATCAACTCCAATGAGTCCAACAATCAAGTTAGACAAAGATGAAGGGGGAACGGCAGTTGAAGTAACCATGTATAGAGGACTAATCGGATCGCTATTGTATCTTACAGCGAGCCGGCCCGATATTATGTTTTCAGTCTGTATGTGCGCCAGATTTCAGTCAGAACCAAAGCAATCACATTTTATTGCTGCCAAGCGTATTCTGAAATATTTAAAAGGATCTCAAAACGTTGGTCTTTGGTACTCCAAAGATTCAAACTTCAGCTTGATCGGGTATTCAG
Organism: Haberlea rhodopensis; assembly: GCA_907163345.1. Lineage (NCBI taxonomy): Eukaryota > Viridiplantae > Streptophyta > Magnoliopsida > Lamiales > Gesneriaceae > Haberlea > Haberlea rhodopensis. The sequence goes on along the minus strand of CAJQUN010000020.1, from coordinate 805,310 downwards.
ACGCAGACTACGCTGGGTGTAAGACTGATCGTAAAAGCACCAGTGGAACATGTCAATTTCTAGGTGAAAGATTGATCTCTTGGTTCAGTAAAAAGCAGACATCGATTGCCACATCCACAGCTGAAGCAGAATACCTAGCCGCTGGAAGCTGTTGCGCTCAAATGCTCTGGATTCAACACCAGCTCAAAGACTATGGCATTCAAGCTGTTGACTCTCCGATATTTTGCGACAACACAAGTGCAATCGCTATAACATATAATCCAGTTTTGCACTCTCGAACAAAGCACATTGATATTCGACATCATTTTATTCGAGATCATGTTGGCAAAAAGGAAATTCGGATCGAACACATTTCAACAGAGCAGCAAGCAGCAGACATCTTCACCAAACCACTTCCTGAGGCTAAGTTTAATTATTTCCGTCAAATTCTTGGTTTAATTGACTTATCTTAATTAGTTTAGATGTTTTTATTCTTTTCGCACTTGAAGATCTTTGTCACTACAGATCGATAATACAATGTTCAGAAAGACACAGACCGGTCCGAACTTTCAGACCGCTCCTTGTCAGTCTGATTTTATCCTATGATCTGATTGGACAATAATTTTTTTAAAAAAAAAAAAACAGCCCGGACTGATTAACCATCTTAACTAGTTGTACTTTAACCGCCTTATCTTTCTTTATCCTGACCGTTTATTTTGAATTATTTAATTTTCAGTCTTGGAGATAAAGACACGTGTCTTCTCTCTCCTATTTAGCGGGCTGAACATTTCATACTTATTCACTTTTTACAATTTACCGCTGTCTACTTTCTTACTCTCTCACTCTCTACTACTCTTCGCATTTTCTTTAAACTCCATTCATATGGCTACCATCACTCATAACTCACTCTCCGTTGAGTTTGATGACATTTACAGGGCAGAAGATGCTGCGATGGTGTCCATTTTTAGAGCCCTGGAATCATCTGGTTTAAGGAATTTTTTGGAGTGCGGAACAGTTGTTTATGAACCAGAAATCCGCGAGCTGTTCGCCAACGCCGTCTCCCGGAAGTCATCCATCTCTACAACTGTCAAGGGCAAATCTTTCGAGATCTCGCCAACGACAATGGCCAAGACCTTTGGCCTCCCCAGTTCCGGACTGACAGAGTTCGGACAGACTACTCCGGCGTCTCTCTTAGATCTTCAGGGGAAGATTTCTATTTCTGGCCACCGTTTGCAACCCTCATTTAAGAAGAAGGAAATGCTCTTCCATTTCCAGGTGCTGTGCGAAGTGGTAGCCAAGCCACTTTTGGGTAAAGCAGGAAGCTTCGATGCTGTAACCGCCGAAAAGTTCAGGGCTATGGCAGCTATTGTATCCGGCCAGAAGATAAACTGGTCCATGATTTTGTTTGGAGTACTGCTGGAAACGGTGATTGCATCCAAGCACGCCGTATGCTTTGCTGTTCCTCTCAGCAAGCTCTTGGAGTCCTTAGGCCTCGAGCTGAGCAAGCCGTCTGCTCTCCGCCCCTTTAAAGTCCTTAACTCCAAAGGGCTTGCACTGCTGAAGTCCAAGAGTGCTCCGCCTACTCCTACTACTCTGGCTGCAGTAAAGATTGAGAAGGACGAGGAACAAGCTGCTGTGCGCAAACCTCGGGTCAAGCGGAAGCTGACCATTCAGACTGACTCAGAAGAAACCCAGTCTGCTCACTCATCACCAACTCCCAAAAAGCCCCGAACCCAGATTACCAAACCAACCAGACATCTACCTCCACCCATACTGCCACCCACTAAAGCAACCCCTGCACCTCAACCCTCCACTCAGCTTTCACAGGCTTCAACCCCTGCACCCAAAGTCACCCTTAGTATTCCCTCTGCCAATCCAGTGGTCAAAGGGATAGTTATCACTGAGTTGGGTGACTATACCCAATCAGGGATTAAGTCCCCTTCCTCCACCGGCAAGGGAAAAGCCATTCTCACCGAACCCCTCTCTTCTAAACCTAAATCTGCAGCACAGACTGCCATCGACATCGCTATGGAGGATGTTGATGAGAAGCTAAATGAACTCCTTGTGGTCTTTGATGAATATGTCCAGTACCGGACTATCAACCACATTGAGCTGTTCTATGGTAAGCTGCACAGATTGAAGAAGATGGAAGATGAAGTTCTGAAAGGAACCGAAACTGAAGATGTTCGACTTGCGGTGCAGCGCAGAGAGTTATTTACGGCAAAACACAGATTCAGACTGGCCAATCTGCTTCTCACTGCCAAAAAGAAGAACTTCGATCCGCTTGCTCCAACTGCCAGAGATGATGGGGCTGTGATTGCTCAACTCGAGATGGATGTTCATGCTCTATCCTTAGCTGTCCGTTTTCAACGACAGATGCTAGGTATCTCCACTCCAGCCACAAGCCCGGATCATCCTTCTGCAAGCAAGACTCTGGCAGAACCATTTATCGAGGTTATTCCTTCTGCTGGAAGCAAAACAGACAGAAGATCAGCCTGCAGAACTCGTACCAGAACAGACAGCGGAGCAGCCATTGCCTAATGCTCCGTCTGCAACAGATGATGAACCAATGAATGTTCTGTTGGACTCTCCGACAACATCTATTCCATTGAAGTCATCAGCCTCCCATGCACAACCCAGTCCAGCTGAAGCATGTGCAACAACTGAAGTACCAGACCTCATCGATCCGGATTTGGTGGTATCTACAGTGGTTGCAGCTCTCCAAGTTGAGGAACCTTCCAGTCCCCACTCTCCTCCGGGACCATCAGATGAAGATTTGGCCTTCATTCACAATTTTTCTTCGGATCTGGTCACTCTGATCCGATCCGAAAGTCATCAAGCTGCCACTTCTTCCATCGTGCCGATTACTGCCGAAGATGACCCTGCTATGTCCTCATCAGATCACTCTCCCAGCCAGCTCTCGGATGCACCTCCATCCCTGGCACGGACTATCCAGCACTTTTCTGATAACTGTCTGTCTTTAACCCAACGAATTCTAGAAGTTCATCAAAGTCAAAGAGTCACAACCTTGGACTTTGATTCTTTCAAGGAGAAGATGACTGCCAGTATCGGAAGCCTTCAGCGCGGCATCAACGATCTGTTTTCTCAACAAGCCTCCTACAAGAACAGTCTGAGGAAAGACCAGGTCGAGTTAGCCACTGAAGTCAGAGCATCTGTTACTAATTCCCTCCGCGCTCAAGACGTTCGTCTTGACGCTATCAGCGCGCAGCTAGCCCAAGTTGTTGAATTTCTTCAAGAGATTGCTGCTGACAAAAAGGGGGAAAAGAAGACAGACTTCAAGCCGCCTCCAAGCTCAAGAAGATAGCAGTCTAAGTTGTTTAACTTGTCAGACTGTCTGTATTTAGGATTTCTTGGTGATCAATAAAATTCTTCTTTCGATTAAGTCATTGTTCATTTATTTTGAACTATTATAAAGGCTTAAAAATAAGAAGATTTAATCAATCCAACTTAATGATGTTCATTTATTTTGAACAAAGAAGTAATCGATCCGAAAGCATTCGCTTCAGAGCTCTTATCAAGACTGGTTAAAAAGACTTAGAAGCTAGGTTTTGTCATCATCAAAAAGGGGGAATTTGTTAGTTCCGGACCTTATCGATGAGATTTTAAAGATGACAAAACAGTTCAGACCGGATCGATAGAAATCAGATTGACCAGATCGATCGGACTTAACAGAGCAAGATGGCAAAGCATTTCAGACCGGATCGATGGAAATTAGGCATACCAGATCGATCGGACAAAACAGAGCAAACTGATAAAGAATATTACATATCAGACCGGATCGATGGATTCCAGACTGACTAGATCGATGCTTCAGATCGATCTCAACCTCTATCAGATCAGAGCAGTCAAGGATACATATAAGATGGCTTCTCAGTCCGAATCATCAACGGTTATTTATTGCAGCATTTAATGCTGCAATTAATGCTACAATGGACCAAAGACTGAAGATTGCCATAATAGGTAAGAAGACAAAGAAGAGCTTACCTGACAGTCGCCGAAAGCATATACCAGAACGGCAAGTATCCTGAAGAAGAAGACTGTAGCTTTCTTAGAGTTTAAAAAGAGTCATAGTTGCACATTAAGGGAAACAATGCCGTTGCTACCTTCAACTATAAAAGGATGCAACAAATAGAAGAAAAAGACTCTCGACTCTACAACTCACGCTGATCAATTGAAAAATATACTAGAAAGCAAAACAGCACACGCTTACAAAGTTCAGAAGCTTTCGAGCTGAAGTTATTTATTTAAGCGCAATTACTTTGCAACATTTGATCATTGTAGGATCACTGTGCGCATTGTGCATTGAAAAATAGAAGTGAGCAACATATTGTAACTGTCAGACAGAGTGTGTCTGAGCAGGTTGAGTGACTAGGAGTTTCAGACTGGTAGTGAGGTAAATCCAGCCTGAATCGGGTTTGTACAACAGGATTGTATAAATCAAAGTCTTCTAGTATAAACCTTCCTTAATTGGAAGAAGGGGAGACGTAGAAGGATTACACCACCTTCGAACTTCCAGAAACATATCCTGTGTTTTATCATTCTGCACTTAGCCATCGAGCTGTTCTTACTTATACAAGAGCAGACCGTTTCCGCACTTACTTCTTAGTGGTCTGTTCTGTTCAAAGAGTTGATTAAGTAACAGATTTCTTTCACTAATCCGAAAGAATTCACAAGGGATAAATTTTGTAAGGAGTGTTCATTCACCCCCCCCTCTAAACACTCCGGACCGATCCTAACATAAGGTGTATCAAATAAGAGAGTACAATGGTACGCACAATTAAAACTTCTCTCGTTGCATGATTTCTTCAAACCTTGTTCATTTTTTTTCCAAGGTTTAACTCATTTCTTTTCTTGTTTTGCATTGGCTCCCCTTGGAGTCATATTTTTAGCAATTTTCTCAAGGCATGCCTTTTCTTTCATGCATTCCACTCTCTTGACAATAAAGTTTTCAAAATATATGAATAATTGAATACATAAGTGCATGTAAATGAAACACATCATACTCCCTTCAAAGTATGGATTTAAATCTTATTTAGGCTTATTAGAGAAGGATGATAAGCTAGTCAAATAATGTTGAATGGGGGTTGTTTGTATGCTTAGCATACAACCATTCTTTTGAATTAAGGTTCAAAATTGGTACTAGTGATTGATTTTTTAGGCTTGAAAGGCTCAAACACATCAAAGATCGACTATGTCACTTTCATGTCTGCAAGTAGTCTAGACATACGCCTCAAAGAGCATGTAGTTAAGTTCTAGCATGTATCAGAGACTCCCTAAGACTATCACAAAATTCACACAATCTTCACTAAGCTATAAACACTTCACAAGTCATGACAATATCGTCCTCAAAATATTCAACTATTAAGTCAAAGCAAAATTTGTATTAGAAGGTTAACAATTCACCTATGTTCAAAAACATGCATGCCACCAATTATGTTTCATCATGGGCTAGTGATTCTAAGCATGCGTTTATTACTAACTATGAGCTCAAAAAATTTCAATTTTTTGATTTTTTTTGGATTTTTATAATAAGAAAACAATAAACACACCACTAATTCATCCCCCATACTTACATCTTACACTGTCCCTAACGTAAGACAAAATTGTAAGTAAAGAGAAATTAGACTACGAAAGCAATAAAAAATAGAAAAGAAGGGAAACTAAATCCCTTGGGTTGCCTCCCAAGCAGCACCTCTGTTTAACGTCGGTGGCTCAGTCCTTCATCATGCATCCCCAGGTGGGTCGTGCGATGCCACTTATCCTTCATTCTCCACCTCAATATCTTCTTTACTCCTCGGAATTTTGGTTTGTTCGTTTTACACTTCTTTGAGAGGTCACTTTCATTCTTTGTTTCTCCTCCATCTTTTGGTGGCTGCTCGGTCGATCAGTAGAGTATTGCCTTGCAACAGTAGGATCTTGCATGCGAGAAGATAGATAGTAAGCACTATCATGAGAAGATAAAGCAGCAATAGTATGAAAATAATGCATAAGACTTGAATCCGTACCTCCTTTATCCACAAGGCCTTCAGTACCCTTTCCATCTCATACAAGTCATCATATTCAATTTCATAAAATCAAGTTTGTCATTGATATTAGTACAACTAGACTGCTCATGAGTTTTAATGGATTCATAGATATTGAATCTCACAATCGTACCATCAAACTCCATTGTTAATGTGCCATTTACATTTATGCCTGGTTTTGACGTTTTCAAGAATGGTTTTCATAATAAGATGGGGCTAGATTGGTCACCATTTTTCATGTCTAAGACATAGAAGTCAGCGGGGAAAATCAAACATGCACAAGTACATCATCTACCCTGCCTCTAGGATGGACTGTGGACCTATCCGCTAATCGAATAATCACACCAGATTTGCTCAAAGGCCCTAGATTTAATGAAGCATATATAGAGTAAGGCATGCCAACGATTGACACTCCTAAATCTATCATGGTTGTTTCAAGTCATGTTGTGCCAATAGTGCAAGGGATAGTAAACATACCTGGGGCCTTGCAGTTGGTTGGTATCTTCCTTTGGAGCACAGTGGAGATGTTCTCTCTCAACTCGATTTTTGTGCATCCCTTCAACGCATGCTTCCGCTTTGCAGTGCATAACCCCTTTAAGAACTTAGCATAGCGAGGGATTTGCTTGATAGCGTCTAACAGTGAAATATTCACTTCGCATCTCTGAAAGGTGTTATAAAGCTCTTTGATGCTCTCATCTTTCCTATTTTCCTCCAAAGCAAGAGGAAAAGGGGCTTCAATTTTATATTCAAAAGAAGGAGAGGGCTTACCTCGAGGTTCCTCATCTTTCATGGACTCTTTCTCCTTGGGCTCAAGTCCTTGCTCTTCCTCTTCTCATCCGGGTGGCATCAATACCCTTTTCTCCATGGTCTCTTCTTCACCACTCTTCAATGTGATGACACTCATGTTCTCCCTTGGGTTCACCACTAGTTGTGAAGGCAACTTGTGTGATCCTTGAGTTTCTACACGATTGAGTGTGGTTGCCAGTTGACCCACTTGAGTATTTAGGCTTTGAATGCTCGACCTCATCTCCTATTGAAATTTAGTAACATTATGAGCAAGATCTTATATAATATTCTCAAGTCTATCAGGAGTAGTAGGAAATTGAGTATTTTGTGGGGGCCTCTGAAATGGTGGTCGATAGGGTGGTGGAGTGGACTGGATTTGGGGTTCAGCTTGATTCCCATATCTCAGATTCGGATGATCATGCCATCCTGGATTGTAGGTGCTAGAAAAACGGTCATATCTCTGTTGTGGTTGTCCCAGAAATCCGCCCGCGGCATTTGCTTGTTCATTGGGTGTCTCTTGAAGTGAGGGACATGCATCGGTTGTATGTCTCATCTCTAAACAAATCCACATGGTTTTACGTTTTGTCCATTCCCACCTGACATCTGTCGCACAAGAGAGGTTAAGCTTATAACTTGTTGTTCGAGATTAGATACGTTTACCTCAGTTTGCTTCTTATGGGCTGGTTCAGCTATAAAGTTGCCAAATTGCTGTGAATTGGTTGCCATGTTTGCAATCAAATTTCTCATCTCTTCCGGTGTTTTATCTACAAAAGCACCACCGTTCGCAGCATCTACCAGATTCCTGTCACTAGATAACAAACCTTCATAAAAGTATTGAATGAGTAATTGTTCACTTATCTGATGTTGTGGGCAACTTGCACACAACTTTTGAAGCTTTCCCAGTACTCGTGAAGTGTCTCTCACGTGTATTGCCTAATGCTGTAAATCTAGCAGCTGTAAGACCCCAACGTCCCAACACGTCAATAATGCAATTATGACGTCATTGTGTATGCAAAAAATTTCATTCTTTAAAAGAATTATTACATCCTTCACATATTCCCCATGACTTTATAAAAATTTGGGCAGAGTCTCCCCATAAATTGGGCTATCCCAGAAAATACACAACTATAAACACCCTCAATATAAAAACACCATAATCTAAGATAAAAGTTCCCAGCCAGGGAAGTCACAATACTAGCAGCAAGATATGAATTTTCGTCATCACTAAAGTCGTATAGCACATGCTCCTCAAAATAACATGCACATCAATCAACTATATAGAAAGAGGACTTCAACACTTATACAATCCATATACACGCATCCAGGTGCTCACATACGAGCAACAAATCAATGAATCAATTCAATGCGTAACTGATATGTACCTTTAACCGATACTTATACCATAATCCTACGAGCACTATTTTCCATGGGTTCAAGCTTTCTTCCCGATACAACGTTGTACCTGTTACACCTGTTTCATTAGAAACAACCCCTACAAAGGGTGAGCATACTCCAACTCAATAATCATTCACACATGAATATACGAAACTGTAATACAACAATTTAAATTATTCAAAACCCATAACATATACTTCCTGTACAATAACCAGTATAGCTTTCACAAACTGTTCCTGTTTCAATCTTATACACTTTCGTAAACATCAAGTTCAATATCGTTATTCAAAACATGATACTCATCAATGCAATAAATTCAATAAAATCACAATTCATCAATACATGAATACTGGAATATAAAATAATTCATCTTACACATGCTCGTACGTCACTACATACCTTGAAATATACAACATGATAGGCTATCCCGCCATCCGAAGAATCATGAAGAAACTATATTGAAATCATCACTCAATATTAGATCATTTACAATCCAATCGATATCGTTCATATCAATTCAATATCTTGATTCAACAACTCAATATTATGAACTTGTTACATAATCAAGGTATTGATACTGTAAGGCCTCTCTACCTTAACAGTGTAATAAACAAGTAAATAGGGCCAACATGCATTAAAAGATAAGTTATGGTTCCGGTTGTAGCCTTGAGCTAACAGGATTACAGGCTAAAAAATAAAACTCCAAAAGTTAATTAATTACATTCCCAATAATGAATGTTAATACTACAGATTTACACTACTATTGGAGTAGAGACTATCCAAAATCATGTATCCTAATTCAACAATGCCCCTCGTTGCTCACTGCCTCAACCCGGTCCATAGCCATTTAAGTCCAAAAGTGTACCTACAGGAACAACTTACCATGAGCATATACATCACCATTCAACAAAATCCAATCACAATAACATAATCAATTGCATGAGATATGTATGTATGCTCCCTGATTCACCACATTAGCACATTTTCATTGTTGTTCCTGTTTCATAAACTCATGCACAAATCATTAGTTCACAATATAATGATCGATACCACGTTCCAGTCATAACCACAATAATCCACATTAATCACTAGAAATGTTACTGTTCCGGTCCTGTTACAACAACGGAATTTTAGGACCCATCGCTTCGACATATAGCGGCATCATATGATATCCCTCGCTTCGACAATGACAGCGGCATGTACATCGCTTCGACATGACAGCGGCAAATATCATATTACCATCGCTTCATATGACAGCGGCAAGTACCTCCCTCGCTCGTATATAACAACCACCGGAACAATCAAGCATTTCTAACCACATGTACAAACATAACACTTGAGTCCACAATCATAATGCATCACCATTATTTCAATATATCAACACATTTCATAATCCACACTTGTCCACAATATATATGTAGCCAAAAGCATAAGAACACATTTTACAGTCCGATGCCCGTACGTCTCACTACGTACCTTAGTCTCAAAAGTGGAGAAGTTGAATAACTTTATCTCCTTGACGTTGTTGGTACCTGGGATGGTTCTACACAACCATACAAATCAATATTAGAAGCCAATTATAGTCCAATATCCAAAAATTCCACAAAATAATCAAAATTACACTTTTATGTGTCTCGCGATCGATCGCCAAGATGTCCCGATCGATCGCGAGATCACACTGCCCGTTGCTGAATGTTTTTGTCTTCGGCGATCAATCGCCACATTTGGCGCAATCGATCGCCAGCCTCACCGATCGATCGCCCAAAAGTGGCAATCGATGCCAAGAGTTTCTGGAGCCTACTGTTGGCTCGCGATCGATCGTCAGAAACGGGCGATCGATCGCCAATCCCTGCACATCGAAAATCACCATTTTTGCACATTAAATCCTTCACCAACCTCAACAACACTTATACCAACAACTCAAAAACATAAAAACACTTTAAACCTTCAATTCTCACCATTAAACAACCCCAAAATCCTACGCCCCAACCAAAAATCATACCAACCCAAAACAAACCCATTTTCAACTCAAACATCAACCCAAAATCAAAATAAACTACACAAAAACAACAAGGAATGATATATATCCTTCCTAGGCATCAAATCTTACCAAGAATCACAAGAATAAAGTTTTTGCAAGAATTTCTCTTCCACCTTGGAGCCCAACTCGAAAATGAGAGGAAATTGTAGGGTTTGGAGAGGGTGTTGGGGATTTAATAAAGTGAGGGTTAAAGTGAAATAAAAAGGGGTATAGTGGGGTTATAAGAGTTGTTAATTAAATTTGCACCCCATTAATTAACATGATGTATAAAATACCCCAACATGGTATTTTAAAAGCATTTTACAAAAATGCACCAAACTTCCACTAAACCCATATTTCCACATAATTAATAACCAATACAATTTAATCATGTTAACACCCCATTTCCCAACATGCATAACATTCACCCTGGAATGCAACCCCCCCGGGTCATGCCTACCAGGTGACTAAGCATATCATCAAGATAATTAATCCCAACACATAAATCAATTATCACCATAATTAATCACGTAAACATAATTAACGCCCAAATTGCATTTAATCATTTCGGGGATATCACAGATACTACTCTGAGCAACTATATGTTTAGTTCATACCATTGTCATTTATATACTCAATCTTTCAATGAGGAGATTCATCACTATAAATCAATAAAGTCCATACTATTTTCTCATGGTATTATACATCTTGTTCATACAATTTTATCCAACATTCCCGTCATTTTGAAGTTAAACTCCACTCGTGCTTGGAACTATTAATTCACATACGAAGTAGCTAAAACTCATACACAGCCATAAAACTCACATATACTGCTGTAAATACGTACACACATAGCAAGAACACACCACACACACACACACACACACATATATATATATATGCTGCATAAATCATAAAACAATCGAGCCAACATTTAACCATTGATCAATCTATCTAAAATACAACCCAACCCACGTAAAAATGACCAACTGGGAAGCTAAGTTCATGGTTACAGCAGAAATCAAGGGAACAAGGCTGGAGACATCGAGCAAGAGGGGAAAATGGAAACTAGAAGTTCACCCTAGGCATAACCATCAAGAAATAGTAAACCATCAACACTATGTTCAGACACAACAACAAAGATTACCCAATACCACAACAAATTCTTGCACCAGCAGCAAATGCGATCGGCGCAGCAAGAATCAAACCCAACCAAAAATGCAATTCACAATTCATAAAACCCTTCTACACATTATTTATCAAGAAAAAATATGAATAATCGGTCAAATGAGAATCAAGAACCTCAAGCCCAAAAATTCGATCGATTTATTCTCCAAAATATCAGAATTTTGAACCAAATTAACAACAAATTTTGAAATAATTAGCAGCATAGTTTCGTCCAAATAGCAGCAGAAAAATCGTTCCAAAAAACGCCTGAAAAATCGTCCCAAAATGCATAAATCGAAAAACATGAAGAGTAATAGCTAGGAAGTTGCGACATTCATACCCATATGAACCTTTACGAGAATCGAGTCTTGAAAGAGGGAAGAAAATTGCCATGTCAGCCGTAGAAGGGAGAGGCGGCACGAAAATGGACTGAAGGGGAAGAAAATCGTGAGTTTAGTATGTGTTTTTGGTGTGGTGTGTGTTTTACTCCAACCCTAATTTAATTTAAAACATACACCACTTAATTCAACTCCACCCCTTACCATTTCACTAAAATCTCAACTTAAATAAATCTTATTATTAATAAGAAGAATTCCCTCGAATTCTCTACACTATAGACTCAACCCAGAATTATTTATACTAATCCCGGACCAAAATGACATTCCCAAAAATTTAAGAATCTCCTTGAATTTAATTAACATTATAAATTCAATCCCGGAATCATTTATCCCAACTTCGTTCCAAAATCTGATATTCAAGAATTAAATCCCGACATATCATATAAACACAATAATCAAATCCAATAAACAATTATTAATTATTCCAGACCTCACAATTCTCCCCAACTAAAAAGAAATTTCGACCCTGAAATTTAAATGCATGCTTACCATTAAAAGTCAACAGTAAAATTTACGTACAGTTATACAGCTCAAAATAGTGACTTGACCATCTGTAGGATGCCAGTGAGTCGAATCATCACGCCTCACACATGTGCCCCATTATAACAACGATCGCAAGACTGCAAATCACATCACTTTATCATATCCGAACATTAGCATCTAATGTGCTAACATATATTAATACCATGTCAATTAAAACATTACGATATTAATCTTTATCATATTTTAGCTATCCAGTAACATCCACTACTGTAAGTTCAGTTATCGTTTACTCGCATACATGTATAATCCATCAACTAAAATTAGTATCCACATACTAAAAATTATCAAAGCCATTATCTGTACTTTCTCAATCTGTACATATGATGTAATATTAAATTATGCTTCACAAATAGGTGGCATCTATAAGAATAATACATCATGTACTCAACAATTATCTCAAACATTAACAATCTCAAGGTGATATTAACCTCGACTCATAAGAGTTCGAACGAAATCATGTACCTCAACATCAATCATACTCAGTTGTTCACCGTTTATGCCATGAGTTAACTTCCTTAGTATTTTTCGTTACCAAACATAAGTGTATTCTATTAAGCAGTCTCAATAATCATTTATGTTCATTCCTCAAATTAATTTCATGACCCGGCATTTATTCTTATCTACTAGGATAAGTTATCTTGTATTATCCCCCGCTCCTTACAAATTACTTGTATATAAACCATTTAAAACAAGGCATCAACATAAATATCAAATAATTAATCTCATACCTTTGTAGGTAAAATCATTTACAATGTACAATAACATCATAGTATCATACTTATCACAATACTCACATGCTCTTAAGCATCAATCTTTCCACATTTCATCACCCAACTTTCATCTGGTATGGAACAAGTACTAAAAAGAAACTCATTAGTATTTCTCATATAATCACGCACCTTGTCATTTATGCATCCCCGATATTCATAACATCACATTCATTAACATGAATATCCCTACGTCAAAAGGTTCACACCTTTCCATACACCATGTTACAGCATGCTATGACATATTTGTGTGGTTACTTTCAATACAAGAGCAATTTCATATTTCATCAACATACTCCCTTTCCAATTATTAACTCAACAATATTCATTATTTCATGAATGGACAACACCTCATAGTATAGTAAATGTTCAGGAATTCTTATACATCAGTCTCATCGCATATCATCATTTCACTATTATCTGGTGCCAAGTAATTATCAACATATTCATTTGCGATTACCACATGCATTTCATCATTTATATGCCTTCTGGTTTCTAACACAATATCGAAATGATCCATCATTTAAATGAATGTTCATATATCCTATGTATTTTCACTATGACATTATTATTTTGTTTGCCACATCGTGTCTAACTCGCCATTAATCATCACATGATTGTTTATCATTACCGTCATTATATATCGGAGAATAAAATCACAATCTCATACTTATTCATGACATTCACGATAGTTCCTCGTCAACCCTTGACGTTCACAATGATCACATGTCCACACGTGACATTCATAGTGATCTCACGTCATCCCGTGACACTCCATGTCATCCCATACATACTCATTATCTCATATCAGCATGGTTATATTCGACTCAACATAACATGATCAATAAGTCATTAGTCTCATAATATACAAAACAATCAAGTTTTCATAAACCAATATCATTCAATCTAATCATCATTACCCCATTGTTATCTTGTCTCTGCCACAATAATCAATGAACGTATCAATATTATATGTTATTTCAATTTCTTTCTCAATTTTTCCTCATCTTTAAATTGGTTCTCATAACCATATCAATAAATCGAGATAATTGCAATCCACATATATCAAACATATTAAACCAAACGAAATGGTTTACCTCAATTCCTCGTTCCCCTGGAACATTCCAATATTCTCTCGCCCACAACTCATGTACCTAAGAAATAACAACATATATGTCATAACAAGGCATTCACCGACATCTGCAGTCAACATGTCATTAATACTCATCGCTTAATAACGATAGTGGTACTAAGATATTCATTGCTACCACAATAGCAATACATCAATATTCATTGCCCTACAACGGTACATAATACTCATCGTCAACACTGGCATACATAATCAATACCCCTCGCTTTAATATGACAGCGGCATAGTCATCGCTTCGCCATATGAGCGGCAAGTATTCTATTCCCCTATATCATAATCACAAGACAAACATCAATGGATGTTCATACAATACATGCATCATAAAATCCACCACATAATCATACCATCATCTCGCCTATAAATGCCATCGGTCTATCGGTGTCAATCATACCCTGCTGTTGCATCACCACTGCAATAAAAATGAAAGAAAACAATAATGTCTCTTCATCCATTCTCTCCGTAGTCGTTTCACCTACATATTTGATCATCAATATATGTTAAGTCAACGAGGACAATTTAAATCAACATATATTCATCAATCTCCCTCTATAATGGAGGCACATATAATACATTGCACGCTCACATTAGCGTCGATCCTGACAATAATCACATCGCATGCTCTCCCTAGCATCGACCCAATATCAATATACATGTCGCATGCTCTCTTTCTAGCATCGACCCAATATCAATATACATGTCGCATGCTCTCTTTAGCATCGACCCAATAACAATATACACGTCGCATGCTTTTTCTAAATCGTTCTTATTCTCAAAATTCACACTTATCCATCCCATAATAATCACAATCTTAGATCGTTATATGATCCACATATCATATTATCACATCACGCTTCGACGGTGACCCGTATATCATATTAACACATCGCACGCTCCAACGACGACCGGCATATCATATTAACACATCGCACGCTCCAGCGACGACCCACAAATCATATTAACACATCGCACACTCGTCAGTGGCGACCCAATCACATCACTCGCTCATCGGAGGTGACCCAATCACATCACTCGCTCATCGGCGGTAACCCTGTCACATCACTCGCTCATCGGTGATGACCCTATCACATCACTCGCTCATCGATGGTGACCCTATTACATCGCTCGCTCATCAGCGACGACCGTGTATCACATCGCTCATCCGTCAGTGACGACCCAATCACATCGCACACTCGTCAGTGGCGACCCAATATCACATCGCTCGTTCATCGGCGGTGACCCAAATCACATCGCACACTCTTCAGTGGCGACCCAATCACATCACTCGCTCGCCGGTGGTGACCCAAATCACATCGCACACTCTTCAGTGGCAAACCAATCACATCGCACACTCGTCAGTGGCGACCCAATATCACATCGCTCGCTCGTCGGCGGCGACCCAAATCACATATATCTATAACATTTTCTGCCTTTAGGTTTAGACTTAGATCTAGCCTACTCCTTATTTTCTTTTTGCTAGATTGATCTTCTGTTATTTCCATTATTCCTATATTGGGACCTCCCCCTAACATGCATGACCTTAGTAGATTTTTGATTACCCGCCCCATGAGCTTTTAAATGTTGTTCCTTATTTTTAGGCCATTTATCATAGTGTCCAATGTAATTTGGTCTCTGCCATACTTAATGGCAGACTTAACATCACCATAGGAATCAAGAATGTCACTTAAAAGGACAAGAGGGGTGTAATCATCAATGTTCTTGTCACCAGTTTGTTTTATATCTTGTATAAGTTTGGTGAACTCATCTTTTGTTCTCATCCACATCTCTATTAAGGTCAAGCTTAAACCTAAAGAACTTTTCTAGCAATAATAGTTTCCTAGGTAGGGACGTCTCAATGTACAACTCTTCCAATTTATCTCATAGGGCTTTGGAAGAACTTAGTTTACCTATTTTCCTGAGCACAGAGTAAGACAAGTTCAAGATAATAGATGAATAAGCAATTTCA
This sequence comes from Haberlea rhodopensis, assembly GCA_907163345.1. Lineage (NCBI taxonomy): Eukaryota > Viridiplantae > Streptophyta > Magnoliopsida > Lamiales > Gesneriaceae > Haberlea > Haberlea rhodopensis. The sequence continues at coordinate 789,098 of CAJQUN010000020.1, read as the reverse complement.
TCCATCTCAGCCTTTTTATCAACAGATTCATCAGTAGGGAATATTACCATTTACTGATTTAAACACTTTTTAATGAATTAAAATCCCTTTCATATTTTGTTGCCATATGGAAAAATCAGATTTACCACTAAAGGGTTGTAAACCATAACCAGACATGGTAGCCATCAATAAGACACACAAGTTGAATAACATCACAATTACAACACTCAAGGTATGCAGGGAAGCTATATGAGGAATAACAGAAAAAAAATAGAGGATTATAATGATCAACTGTAAGCTAAGTTAGTAGATGGGTCGATCTAGACTCAAGAGTCAAGAACCCCCAAGAACCAACAGGATTCCGCCACACTCACGGTGTAGGGTCAAGCGGCTTAACACAAGGGGATATCAAGGTCCTGAGTATGATTCCAAACAGAGGATGAAAATAACAGTAGGTAAGCACAAAGAAAACCCTAGGAGTGCTAACATGCAGAAAATTAACACATGAGCAATTAAATTGGTCACAAAGGCTACCAATTAATATCACTATGGTACCACACAGTACAAAAGTAGGAGATTAGGGTTTGAGCGATCTTACTCACAACCAGATGTTGTCTCTTAAGTCTTACCAATGCATATACCAGGTCACCGAGACACCAGATCTCAAGATTCACCAAGAATCATCGGAAACACAAGATTCACTAAGAATCACCGGTGGCTAACACCAGAGCCAAGAAACCTGGCTCTGATACAACTGTAGTATCTTGATCTAGCCCTGGTTTAGCCACAAACTCACCAAGAGCATGAAATATATATGCAAGAAACTCAGAACAACAACGTTAGTATGTTAGTATATAAACAGTAACAAACATAAGATTGGCTCAGCTAAACACGTCTCAACGTATTGATCGTGTACATAGCAAGCTGTTGTAAAGAACTCAAAGTGAAACACCGGAACCAGACTCTATGCTTCGGAACCCCACACCGTATAAACTCACACAGAATACGCAACGGAAGGAAACACTCGGTCAGCCAGAGACTAACACCAATAACAAAGCTTCGAACACTCTCAATACACAGCAAGCTAGGGTTTTGAGTAGAGAGAAGACGAAGACGAAGACTGCTCAAATCGCTGAATAAACTAGGGTTCTGACAAGATGATATACGAGGAAAGTTCCAGAGACTAACCCCAAATGGATGTCCTCGATTTAAGCTAAGATATTGACGGACAAGATGATATACGAGGAAAGTTCCAGAAACAACCCGAGGCCCAAGATATACATTAGGTGGGCTAAGGAAGTGAAATGGGCCTGCAAGTTTATTGGGCCACATTACAAAATTACTTTTATGGAGTTTAAAAGTATAGACGTATTCAATCTAGACTTTTATATACTCCATAGAAGTCAATTGGTATTCAAAATAGACTTTCGCAGAATTTTGAAAAATGAGGTGGTATTCAACTTGATTTTCTAAAACTCTATAAAAATTTATAGGTATCCAAAATTTCATAAACTTTTAGTGACTTAATCTGTAGGTACAAACTTTAATACCCCATGTACATCTCTAAAAAATAAAAAAATTCTACCACTTCTAATAAAGATTTGGAATGAATTTTAATTCATAATTACCCTCATATCTCTTTACTCTTTACGTCTATTTTCATTTTCGACATGGTCACCTCCCCCCATTAACTTCTCCTCCCATGTTTTCTGCATGTAACCTTCTTTTTCTTGAGAAGTGCATCCGCAGTCGTCCAATAAGATTTAAGTATAATATATCCCAAATGTTGACCAATAAACACCCCAAGAAGAGCAGGTGCAGCAAACAGACCAATAACCAGCCATGGACTTGAGAGACATGGCATTTGGGGAAGATGGAAATATTTATCGAGCATATTCACATAGGATTGATACTGAAACATGATAGAACCAATGATATAGGAGTGGGATAACCACCGATCACCACTGATGTAGCCCATATCAAAATAGATTGCAATATCATCGAATTGTAAAGCTATTAGCAAAGCGTTGGCGAAATGTGATCATGTATGCTACCTGAGATAAGGAGTCTGTATTCATTAGATTATAATACAATGAAACTAGACTGAGTGGAAAATATATTACTCCATCCACCCATTTCTGAAACTGTCTGCTTTGGAAAGAAGTTAATAGCAAGAGAATTAGAGATACCAAGTCAAAGATGTTAGTACTATTTTATTTAAATCGAAAGATTGAATAAGTTTAAACAGTTTTAATAATAAGAGAAATTATACTGTAAACAAACATCAAACAATCAAACTACAAAAACATTAGACTTACAGCAGCAGTTATAAAATGAAGACTTAATCAACAAGAATTTGGAAACAATTCTGGACAAGGCCACAGCAAGTCGTGTGCCGGTAAACTCAAATTTGTCCGCTTATGCTTCTGGCCTCCTGGACAAGTGAGTTCCAAGGTACAACGCCTAATCACCTCTGTTCGGATTGAAGCAAAACTCCGAGCAGACTACATCGAACACTAGCAGTGTGCAGTACTCTCAAAGCAAAATGCTACACGTATGTATGCAGATTTTCGGAATGAAGAAAGCATAGAGCTGGTGCAGCTTATATAGCTGAGCAGCAGACCTATCCAAAGGCCACAAATAATTAAATGTAATGTTTAGCGGGGTTGATGAAAAGTCTCAATACTTACATCAGATTAATTTGGATTTAAGTCTCACACTTAAATCTGAAATCAATTCTGCGGGTATGTGAAATTCTCAAACTTAACTCAACAGAATATGAAAAGTCAGGCATATGAAAAGTCATTTAAGAAATATGAGTAGTAAAAAGATAGGGCTGTCTTCGCAGCAGCGACACGCACGACGCGACATCGCGTCGCATCACGGCACGGCGCAGCGGGTCGAGTCGAGACGAGACAAGCGGAGCGGACGGATGGACGGCGCGCGAGGGGCACCCATCTTTTCTACTTAACTACACACTATTGATTTGTATCTCATTATAAACAAATCATAAGTGTCTCAATTTCTCAATACGGGATTTCTTTACCTAATTGACTATTCATAGTTAACTTACCTTAATTTTATTCTCATTAACAAAATTATACCAAATTATTGGGATTTTACTCATTAAACCCAATAATTAATCACAACAATCCCTCACATGAATGCAATATGGCGAAAAAATTGCACAATGCACCTAGATGAAGATTTGAGAGTACTTTGAGAATTCACTGCATCATGATAGATGGTGGTTAACCATCCTTAGTAAAGTATCATCGGATATACTTGTCAACCAGTGGACGTGATGCCTTGAACTGTTCGACGTTTTATGTATAACAAGACAACAATACTCACACAACTTCATCTTCACATTATTATTGGTTCTTTCGTTGTTGTCCATTTTGGCCCTGGACTGCCTTGGATGTTTCATCGAATGCTCTAGAGATTTAGCCCTCAGATCATCTCATAGAAGTGGCCCCTTCAAATTCGATATAGGCAATTTCTCCTAAAGAGTATCCTGTCATACCCCACTTTAATATCTTGATATAGAAGAATCATTAAGAGCATGAGCTCAGCCTTCCCAAATACAAGTTTATCACTCTGTCATCACAGGAATAGGAAAGGAACTCAACTTCCCTAGTGATTTGTTCGATCCCCCCCTCCCCCCTACAATTTGGTTTTCCCATTAAACCTGCATATTGGACTTTACAATTCAGATTGGGTTGCTGATCGCTTTTATTTTAAACAATTAATCCAATCTAGCGATTTTAGACCGCAAGTGCACGGTGTCAAGTTTTAGTATAGATAGGAAGATACGGATTGTCGAACCCACAGGGACTAACAAGTAAGTACCAAATAAGACACTTTTAACTATATTTAACCTACGAAATTAATTTATGATTAACGACTAATTAATTAAAATAAACTACTAATCCAACCAAGTCAATAAAAGTAAACGAGAAAAATTCACTAGAGAAGATTATCGAGACTTGGGCTCACCAATGCAATTCCCTACAATTCTCGATTGAATATTCAAATATTTCTAAGGTGACGAGTTCTCCAAATTTATCTAATATACTCTCTCGAGCTATATTAAACCTAATATCAAATTGTAGTAAGTCACTCTCGTGCACTCATTGAACAACTCGATAATGCATAAGATCCATGAAAACTCCTAGCTTTCGATTACTAGAATCTATGGCTGTCACGCATGTATTTGACGTCATCTCTCGATCTCGGTCTTAAATCCATGGTATGAGTTATTTATTCAGTATCATAAAATCATCTCTCGATCTCAATTACGATACTAATATCATTCAAAGGTGATCAATCCTCTAAAAGCATGAAGAACATAAAACATACGCAAAGAACTATACGAATTCAATCATTAAATCATCAAATCGAAGGTTCATAACAAAGGATCGCCTAGCCTCGATAAATAAACTTAGTTCAACATAGTAACATGAAAAGCAAAACAAAACTAAGAATTAAAGACAAAGAAGAACTCCCGATGTCGACTCCGTTTGTAGATCCTTGCTTCCTCTCTCGCTTCCTTCTCAATCGTGTTCTTCAATCGCCTTGTTGGAGATGTTCCAAAATCGTAGGGTGAAAGGTTGAAGGTTAGATGGATGGAGGCTGGACGTGTGTATGGTGAGTGGAAGAATGATGGAGGCCTATATTTTGGATGGTTTTGGGAGTGAAGGAAGGCGTGGGTTTTTTGGATGGTGAATTGGGTGTTGAAGGAAAGGGGCTGTGAGATGGAGGCTGTATCTAGGGTTCAAAATCTGATATTTTGGTTGTAAAAACAGTTTGTAATATATAGGGGAAGGGAATCAAGGACTTCCTTGTTGGAAACAAACTCTATAAGGAAGGTATTTTTATGAAAACTCATCGTCCCGATCGATCCGAAAAAGTGGCCGATCGATCGAGCCTTCCAGTAAGAATTTCGCTCAGTTTTCAGCCTTTCTCGATCGACCGAAATGGTTTCTCGATCGATCGCCCTTCACAGTAAGTTTCTTCGCCTTTTTCAGCTTCTGGCGAGTTTTGTATTTTGGCCGTAACTTTCTCATACAAACTCCGAATTTGATGAATCAGCTGTCCACGCGAAGATAAGAGAAAGTTCTACAACTTTTATATGGACCACCTTTCCAAAACATGGCTCGAACATATAGTAATTTGAGGAGAAATGAGCAACATGTGTCTTGGATTCTGGTTTCTTCCTCTTTTCTTCAAATTAATTCATTTTTTCATCATTTTAGCTTGATTTCTTCCCTTTTTATGAATTTCAATATTGATTCCTGAAATAGAGAAATATATACCATAAACCATAAAATTATCCAAGAATCAACACGAAAACATATACATATCATAGCATAAAAACGCGTAATATCCAACCCTATCAACTCCCCCAAACTTATCACTTAATCGTCCTCGATTAAGCATTAAAATCACAAGGTAGAGTTCATTCTTGATACTTGAAACAATTATTTCATGACTTATTTTATTCTCAGAAATCTCATGCACATATACAAAAGTTGACAAGACATGTTTTCTCCTAATTCAAGCAACATATCTCAAAATCGGAACGTGTGTGTGTGATATAGTCAGTCTCAAGTTTCATGCACATATTCAAGATCAAATCATGTTAATCAACTCAAAGTCGAGATTATTATCAAGCACCCTATAAGCCTATTTTCAAACAACTTCTCCACTAATGATAGTTACTCCCTAGACTTGGATCAAAAGGACTTTTTAAGCTTGTAATGTAAGGCCTTTGGTGTTGGCTTCAAAGAAAAGATAGGATAAGCGCAAAGAAGAGAGTATAATCATTTACAATTCAAATTTTTCGCACACATCGAGCTTCTCTTCTTTTTCTTTTATAGCCTTGGCCACTTTGGGTCTTATTTAGTCAATTTTTTTCTCAAGGCTTTTTATCTATCTTTTTCTTTTCTCATTCATCATTTTTTTCAATAAGCTCATCAAGATATAAGAATTCAAGTGCATCGAATGATATTCCTTATACTCCCTTAGGGTAAGGATAACTTTTTTTCATTTAGGCTCAAATAAGGGTAAGTATAATGAGTTTGCCAAGAATGTCGAATGGGGTCTAATTATATGCAATGCATATACCATTCTTTTTTCAATAAAGCTCAAATGGGACACTAGGGATTGATATGAATCATGGAAAGCTTGAAAGGCTCAAACGTTTCAAAGATCGCCTAGATCATTACCAAGTCAAGTTTGTAACTATAAAATTTCGCCTCAAAGTGTCATCATCAAATAAGTTCTAGGATAACTCTAAAATGCTCAAGACAAATCATCAAGTTCACAACAATTATCACTATTCAACATGCAATCCACAAGATCATGACTCATTGTGCTCAAAGTATTCCTCATTCTTGACATGCTAACTCAAATTAGGATATTCATGTACAAGTCCAATCACAAATCAAGTTCATATGCATAGTGAGATCAAAATCCTCATTGAATAGTCACTACTATCATTCATTCTTTTCTCAACTTTGAACTCATAAAAAAAAAATTTAGCTAATAATAATGGGACGATTCAAGTGTCATTTAAGCACACAACATGTGGTTAAAACAAGTAAAACATGCAAGCTACTACTCCCCCAAACTTAAACCAAACATTGCCCTCAATGTTTAAAAGAATCAAAAGGGAAACAGTGAACTCCCCTGATCAAGACGCTTGCATGAGGGTTGAGGAAGATTTGCTCTTGAAAGCTCCACTGTTGTAGGGGTTCATCGCTCCAACCAAGTACCTAACAAGAGAAGAATGCAAATGGTAAAATATTCGACTTGAGAGATAAACAAAACTAAAATGCAAAAACTGAAAAATAAAACACAACTAAATAACTAAAGGATACGCTTGGGTTGCCTCCCAAGAAGCGCTGATTTTTGGTCTTCGGCTTGACCATCAGAAGCAACCATCAAAGAGCGGCTGCCGCCCATAGTAAGTATCGTATGATACCACTAATGGGTCTTCATTCAGTATGCCCTCAAGATTGGCAAGATTGTAGCAGTGTAAGCTCGTCGCTCCAACAACATTCGTCTTTAAATGGCAGGCATGGGAGAATGATTCTTGATTTGGCTTTGCATTTTGGAGGATGTAGTGCGGTGAAGTTGGCATCGATGGAAAATAAGGATCCACATATGGCATAGAACATGTCTCCATCGATGGGCTCAAATCAGAATCTTCGAACATCTCTTCCTTCTCCAACATCACATTCGACTCATCTTCACATGGGAACTCCTCGGATAACATCTCTGAAGTAAGCTCAATCTCTTGTAGAGGCTCAAGTTCCCTCGACTCTTCCACACTAGTAGGATCACTCCCCCAAACTTGGGGTTGAGTTATCGTCATCATATAACCAAACTTGATTCGTCGCCTCTTGATTTGTAGCCCTCATCTCTTCATCTTGGTAGCTAGTTGAAATTGTTTCCATGAGGACCGTCATTTGCTGCTCCAGGTGACGCATTGTGTTGGTTTGGCACTCCAAACCGTTCTCTGTTGATGCCAAGAATCTTACTAAGGTATCCTCTAACTGAGTTATGTCATCTGCAGAACTATCTCTCCTCTCTTCGTGATGTACAAATGGTTGTGGCGTATCAATAGGGTAGTGAAGCTCCGGTGGGTATTGGTGACTCCAACCTTGTAGTGAAGGATCACAATGCCAATGATGATCGAAGTCCGCCATATCATTGAACAGGTGCACCACACTGTCCTCATCTCTATCAACCAGGGGACTCCCAGTCACCAGTGCTCCGCTCAATACCCATTCTCGTGTCTGTGCATCCAACCCGTTGAAGAAATATTGCAAGAGAGTATAGTTCGAAAAGTTGTGATACCGAAATGTGTTGGCCAATTCATTGAATCTCTCCCAAACAGCGTAGAACGGCTCGGAACGTTGTTGGGAAAAGCTTGTGAAGGCTTGTTGATGTAGCATCTCCAAGTACCTCACAAGACAAATAAACAAAAATAATATAAATATATACAAATCCCTTTTTTTTTTCTTTTCGAAATATATAAACAAAAAAAATGGTTAAATTACAGTCAAAGAACCTAGTATGATATTACTAAAGTTAATCCCCGGCAACGGCGCCAAAAACTTGATCGCTTTTATTTTAAACAATTAATCCAATCTAGCGATTTTAGACCGCAAGTGCACGGTGTCAAGTTTTAGTATAGATAGGAAGATACGGATTGTCGAACCCACAGGGACTAACAAGTAAGTACCAAATAAGACACTTTTAACTATATTTAACCTACGAAATTAATTTATAATTAACGACTAATTAATTAAAATAAACTACTACATGTCAATAAAAGTAAACGAGAAAAATTCACTAGAGAAGATTATCGAGACTTGGGCTCAGCCAATGCAATTCCCTACAATTCTCGATTGAATATTCAAATATTTCTAAGGTGACGAGTTCTCCAAATTTATCTAATATACTCTCTCGAGCTAATATTAAACCTAATATCAAATTGTAGTAAGTCACTCTCGTGCACTCATTGAACAACTCGATAATGCATAAGATCCATGAAAACTCCTAGCTTTCGATTACTAGAATCTATGGCTGTCACGCATGTATTTGACGTCATCTCTCGATCTCGGTCTTAAATCCACGGTATGAGTTATTTATTCAGTATCATAAAATCATCTCTCGATCTCAATTACGATACTAATATCATTCAAAGGTGATCAATCCTCTAAAAGCATGAAGGACATAAAACATACGCAAAGAACTATACGAATTCAATCATTAAATCATCAAATCGAAGGTTCATAACAAAGGATCGCCTAGCCTCGATAAATAAACTTAGTTCAACATAGTAACATGAAAAGCAAAACAAAACTAAGAATTAAAGACAAAGAAGAACTCCCGATGTCGACTCCGTTTGTAGATCCTTGCTTCCTCTCTCGCTTCCTTCTCAATCGTGTTCTTCAATCGCCTTGTTGGAGATGTTCCAAAATCGTAGGGTGAAAGGTTGACGGTTAGATGGATGGAGGTGTATGGTGAGTGGAAGAATGATGGAGGCCTATATTTTGGATGGTTTTGGGAGTGAAGGAAGGCGTGGGTTTTTTGGATGGTGAATTGGGTGTTGAAGGAAAGGGGCTGTGAGATGGAGGCTGTATCTAGGGTTCAAAATCTGATATTTTGGTTGTAAAAACCGTTTGTAATATATAGGGGAAGGGAATCAAGGACTTCCTTGTTGGAAACAAACTCTATAAGGAATGTATTTTTATGAAAACTCATCGTCCCGATCGATCCGAAAAAGTGGCCGATCGATCGAGCCTTCCAGTAAGAATTTCGCTCAGTTTTCAGCCTTTCTCGATCGATCGAAATGGTTTCTCGATCGATCGCCCTTCACAGTAAGTTTCTTCGCCTTTTTCAGCTTCTGGCGAGTTTTGTATTTTGGCCGTAACTTTCTCATACAAACTCCGAATTTGATGAATCAGCTGTCCACGCGAAGATAAGAGAAAGTTCTACAACTTTTATATGGACCACCTTTCCAAAACATGGCTCGAACATATAGTAACTTGAGGAGAAATGAGCAACATGTGTCTTGGATTCTGGTTTCTTCCTCTTTTCTTCAAATTAATTCATTTTTTCATTATTTTAGCTTGATTTCTTCCCTTTTTATGAATTTCAATATTGATTCCTGAAATAGAGAAATATATACCATAAACCATAAAATTATCCAAGAATCAACACGAAAACATATACATATCATAGCATAAAAACGCGTAATATTCAACCCTATCAACTCCCCCAAACTTATCACTTAATCGTCCTCGATTAAGCATTAAAATCACAAGGTAGAGTTCATTATTGATACTTGAAACAATTATTTCATGACTTATTTTATTCTCAGAAATCTCATGCACATATACAAAAGTTGACAAGACATGTTTTCTCCTAATTCAAGCAACATATCTCAAAATCGGAACGTGTGTGTGTGATATAGTCAGTCTCAAGTTTCATGCACATATTCAAGATCAAATCATGTTAATCAACTCAAAGTCGAGATTATTATCAAGCACCTATAAGCCTATTTTCAAACAACTTCTCCACTAATGATAGTTACTCCCTAGACTTGGATCAAAAGGACTTTTTAAGCTTGTAATGTAAGGCCTTTGGTGTTGGCTTCAAATAAAAGATAGGATAAGCGCAAAGAAGAGAGTATAATCATTTACAATTCAAATTTTTCGCACACATCGAGCTTCTCTTCTTTTTCTTTTATAGCCTTGGCCACTTTGGGTCTTATTTAGTCAATCTTTTTCTCAAGGCTTTTTATCTATCTTTTTCTTTTCTCATTCATCATTTTTTTCAATAAGCTCATCAAGATATAAGAATTCAAGTGCATCGAATGATATTCCTTATACTCCCTTAGGGTAAGGATAACTTTTTTCATTTAGGCTCAAATAAGGGTAAGTATAATGAGTTTGCCAAGAATGTCGAATGGGGTCTAATTATATGCAATGCATATACCATTCTTTTTTCAATAAAGCTCAAATGGGACACTAGGGATTGATATGAATCATGGAAAGCTTGAAAGGCTCAAACGTTTCAAAGATCGCCTAGATCATTCCCAAGTCAAGTTTGTAACTATAAAATTTCGCCTCAAAGTGTCATCATCAAATAAGTTCTAGGATAACTCTAAAATGCTCAAGACAAATCATCAAGTTCACAACAATTATCACTATTCAACATGCAATCCACAAGATCATGACTCATTGTGCTCAAAGTATTCCTCATTCTTGACATGCTAACTCAAATTAGGATATTCATGTACAAGTCCAATCACAAATCAAGTTCATATGCATAGTGAGATCAAAATCCTCATTGAATAGTCACTACTATCATTCATTCTTTTCTCAAGTTTGAACTCATAAAAAAAAATTTAGCTAATAATAATGGGACGATTCAAGTGTCATTTAAGCACACAACATGTGGTTAAAACAAGTAAAACATGCAAGCTACTACTCCCCCAAACTTAAACCAAACATTGCCCTCAATGTTTAAAAGAATCAAAAGGGAAACAGTGAACTCCCCTGATCAAGACGCTTGCATGAGGGTTGAGGAAGATTTGCTCTTGAAAGCTCCACTGTTGTAGGGGTTCATCGCTCCAACCAAGTACCTAACAAGAGAAGAATGCAAATGGTAAAATATTCGACTTGAGAGAGAAACAAAACTAAAATGCAAAAACTGAAAATAAAACACAACTAAATAACTAGAGGATACGCTTGGGTTGCCTCCCAAGAAGCGCTGATTTTTGGTCTTCGGCTTGACCATCAGAAGCAACCATCAAAGTGCGGCTGCCGCCCATAGTAAGTATCGTATGATACCACTAATGGGTCTTCATTCAGTATGCCCTCAAGATTGGCAAGATTGTAGCAGTGTAAGCTCGTCGCACCAACAACATTCGTCTTTAAATGGCAGGCATGGGAGAATGATTCTTGATTTGGCTTTGCATTTTGGAGGATGTAGTGCGGTGAAGTTGGCATCGATGGAAAATAAGGATCCACATATGGCATAGAACATGTCTCCATCGATGGGCTCAAATCAGAATCTTCGAACATCTCTTCCTTCTCCAACATCACATTCGACTCATCTTCACATGGGAACTCCTCGGATAACATCTCTGAAGTAAGCTCAATCTCTTGTAGAGGCTCAAGTTCCCTCGACTCTTCCACACTAGTAGGATCACTCCCCCAAACTTGGTTGGTTGAGTTATCGTCATCATATAACCAAACTTGATTCGTCGCCTCTTGATTTGTAGCCCTCATCTCTTCCTCTTGGTAGCTAGTTGAAATTGTTTCCATGAGGACCGCCATTTGCTGCTCCAGGTGACGCATTGTGTTGGTTTGGCACTCCAAACCGTTCTCGGTTGATGCCAAGAATCTTACTAAGGTATCCTCTAACTGAGTTGTGTCATCTGCAGAACTATCTCTCCTCTCTTCGTGATGTACAAATGGTTGTGGCGTATCAATAGGGTAGTGAAGCTCCGGTGGGTATTGGTGACTCCAACCTTGTAGTGAAGGATCACAATGCCAATGATGATCGAAGTCCGCCATATCATTGAACAGGTGCACCACACTGTCCTCATCTCTATCAACCAGGGGACTCCCAGTCACCAGTGCTCCGCTCAATACCCATTCTCGTGCCTGTGCATCCAACCCGTTGAAGAAATATTGCAAGAGAGTATAGTTCGAAAAGTTGTGATACCGAAATGTGTTGGCCAATTCATTGAATCTCTCCCAAACAGCGTAGAACGGCTCGGAACGTTGTTGGGAAAATATTGCAGTGGTAATATTCAACCCTATCAGTTGCCATCATGGTTGGAAATCAATTTCATGGGCTTCAACCCCATTCCCCTCGATGAAATCTCTACTCGGTCTCTCGTTAGACCTTTGGTAAATGGACCCGTAATATTTTCTTTAGACATCACATAATCTAAAGAAATAACACCGGGTTTCAGTAGATTTCTCATGGATTTATGTCTCCGACGTATATGTCTAGATTTCCCATTATACACATTGTTTTGTGCTCTTCCCATAGCTGACTGACTATCACAGTGCACGGTAATTTGTGGCACATGTTTTGACCACATTGGAATGTCCTCCAAGAAATTCCGAATCCAATCAGCTTCTTCTGCTGCAAGATCTAAAGCTATGAACTCAGATTCGATAGTTGACCTAGCAATGCACATATGTTGCATGATTTCAATGAGACAATTGCACCTCCAATTATAAAGATATATCCACTCGTGGACTTTATATTCTTGGAGTCTGAAATCCATTTCGCATCTGAGTACCCTTCAATTACTGCTGGATATCTCGTATAATGTAGTCCGTAGTTAGTAGTGTATCTTAGATATCTAAGAACTCGAACTACTGCTTTCCAGTGCTCATAACTGGGATTACTCGTATATCTACTCAATCTGTTGACTGAGTTAGCTATATCAGGAACTAATGCAATCCATGAGGTACATTAGACTGCCTATGACCCTAGAGTACTCAAGTTGTTGCACACCTTCTCCGTGATTCTTGCAAAGATTTGACACCACCTCCATAGGTGTTCTCACGATGATATTATTTCCCTTGTCAAACTTGTCAAGTATTTTCTCGACATAATGACTCTGGGAAAGAGAATATCCACTTCATGTTTGGTGATCTTCATCCCAAGAATCACATCTGCAAGACCTAGGTCTTTCATCTCAAATTTCGTGACAACATTTTCTTGGTAATTTTGATGTTTTATTGTTATACCAACAATTATCATGTCATCTACATAGAGACATACTATCACATAGTTCGTACTGTCTTCTTTCACGTAGACAAATTTATCGCATTGGTTTGTTTTAAACCAATTTGAAAGCATGACGCTATCAAATTTTTTGTGCCATTGTTTAGGTGATTGTTTTAATCCATACAAGGATTCACAAGTCTACACACCTTCGTTTCTTTACCTGGAACTACAAACCCTTCAGGTTGGTCCATGTAAACCTTGTCTTCTAACTCTCCATTTAGAAAAGCCAATTTTACATCCATTTGATGGATCACTAGATTATATAATGCAGCAAATGCAATTATTAACCTTATCGACGTTTTCCTGGATACTTGAGCATATGTGTCGAAATAATCAACACCTTCAACACCCCCTCGAGTAAAAGCTTCCACTGCTGGTTGGCCAAACTGAGGATCCCAAATTGCATGAGCAATAGGTCTTACATGTAAAGGGTCATGTACCCATGATTCAAAATTTCCTTGCCAAGCTACATGAAACAGATTTCCGGAAGTCCACATAAAAATTATTGCTAATTGACCGAAGTGAGAAGCAAAAATATTCTGATAAAGACGTTCCTCTTGAAGATCCAATTGTGGCCTAGTGGTTTACAACCTGCAGGAAGATCCACTAGTTCCCAAGTATGATTATGTAAGATAGATTCTATCTCACTGTTCACCGCTTCGTCTTGTGAAGACATTGCTTCCTTGAAGGTAGTCGGATCCTTTTCCAACAAGTATGTTAGGAAATCCAAGCCAAAATACTTCTCTTTTCTAGCTCTTTTGCTTTGTCTAGGTGATTCTACACTCTCTTGAGAATCTATATCCCCCACATATCTCTCAACATTGGTTTCAGTCAATGTCTGAGTTTTGTGTGGAAAGATTTTCTCAAAGAATGAAGCATCTCTAGCCTCAATGATAGTATTTACATGCATTTATGCATTATCTGACTAGTGTACTAGAAAATGATAGGCACTACTATCTTGTACATATCCGATAAATACACAATGTCTTAGGTTATATCCTAGTCCATTTAAGAAGAGGAATTTGTACCTTTGCTAGACAGCCCCAAACCCTTCAAAATTTGTAGGTAGGTGCGCGACCTTTCCACAATTCTTAAGGCGTTTTATCCAACTTTTTATGTGGTACTCTGTTTAGCACATAGTTGGCGGAAAGCAGAGCTTCTCCCCACAAATTCCGAGGTAAGTTGGAACTTATAAGCATTGCATTCATCATTTCCTTAAGCGTTCTATTCTTCCTTTCAGCAATACCATTTTACTCGGGATAATAAGGCGCAGTGGTTTGATGAATAATGCCACTCTCAGCACATATTTGTGCAAATAGTGACTCATATTCACCACCTCGATCACTTCGAAGAATTTTAATCTTTTTATCAAGTTGATTCTCAACTTCATTCTTATAGTGAATGAACATATCAATTGCTTCGTCTTACTTCTCATTAAGTAGACATAACAATATCTTGTACAATCATCGATAAATGTTATGAAATATTTTTTATCGCCTCTAGATTTTACATACTTTAGATCGCATACATCCGTATGGATCAACTTTAACGGTTCGGTGCTTCGCTCAATTGAGTGGAATGAAGACTTGGTTAATTTGGCATCTACACAAGTCTCACACTTGTCTTTATGATTGATCTTAAATTTAGGTAATAGATTAAGATACATCAGCCTTTGTAAGGACTTACAATTCACATGTCCCAATCTACCATGCCACAAATGTAAAGACTCACAAGAATAATCAAACTTTAAAGTTTTATTAGCCACATTGGCAACAGTCATTACATTATTTTTGCTTGTGCTAGCCTCATTTGCTGCATTAACATCAACCTCAACCTCTACACTAGACTTAGCCTTAGGAGCTAAAGTCATTACACTCATCTTGAAGATGTTATTGGCCAAGTATCTTTTGCTCAAAAACATATCACCCTTGGACATAATGACTTTGTCAGATTCAAACAAGAGCCGAAAGCCTTTCTTGTTCAGCACTGCTCCGTAGATGAGATTCTTTCGGATCTCTGGCACGTGGAGCACCTCGGTAAGAGTCAACTCTTTGCCGGAAGACATCTTTAGCACAACCGTTACTTTGCCTTCAACTTTTGAGACTGCTGAATTTTCCATGTAGCAGTGCTCGTCATTGACTAGTTGATAGGCCTTAAACATCCATTTGTTGGCGCATATGTGGCGAGTAGCCCCAGTGTCCACCCACCATTCCTTGAAGTTCCCACCAACAAGGTTCACCACCGACACCACTGCAGTCAGATGCATGTCATCCATGTCTGAACTCAGGTTGTCCTCAACAATGTTGGCATGAGCAGGCCTCTTGCTTTGCCTTTGTTTGGGACTGCCTTCCTTTTCCCCTAACTGATTTGGCGTTGAGTGCAGTCCTTGGCCTTATGGTTAGGTTTACCGCACACGTAACAGTCACCGGTGAACCTCCTGTTCTGAGTATCTCCCTTGGAATCAAAAGTGTGTTTGTGCTTATTCCCGCGGGAACTGTCCTCAACTTCAACCACGTTGACCTTGGAAATCATACCGATTGATTTCTTATCAACTTTTCGGTTGTCTTGCTCGATGCGCAGCCTCCTGATAAGATCCTTGTAAGGCCCTGATGCTAATTAATCCGGATTAACGATGATTAAGCAAACCCGGATAATTAAAAGTGCAACTTTTAAATTAAGATGTCCCGACTACGATGAGTCAACCAACTAGTGGAACATGTTTTTAGTGCATGAGCATGTGCATGATCACATAGCACTTGGAGAACACATGTCACTAATTAATTTAATTCATGTTTAATACATGATTTGGACCTTTAATCTTGCAAGATAGTGATGTATTGACACATGAATTCCACAATGCATCAAATATATTAAAAACCATGCAAATTAGCATGGAAAGCCACACCCTTATCCTACATTTTCAGATTTGATTTATATAAAAAAAATTAATAACATGCAAGATCATTTTCTCTCTCTCTTCAATCACCAAAATCCTCCGCCTTCTCTCCTCCATATTCTCGAAAATAATCAGCCTTCTCCGGTTCTCCCACCAAAATTCTCTTGAAATCTTGAGTGCTTGTTACATGCAATTAAGGATTTAGAAGCTACAATGTGAGGGCCCGTTCCTAATGTGGTGTTTAATTATCACATAGTGATTAATTTGTGTAAACAGCGGAAGATTAATTTCAAATGTCTTGTTAAACGGCCCTAAAAATTTTCGCGTTTAGGTGATACATATATACTGATACTTAAAATATGTAATTATAGTTTCCAATTCAACATGTTGATCATAACATAAATTATCAAGTATATCATCAACCAGTAGTAGAATAATTAAAATACAGATACTCGGGGCATACCCCGGTAATTTAAAACATAAGTAAAAATATTCTAACAACTACTGGGACACAAAACATAAAATATAAACCTGAGCTCGCTCTCAATGAGCTCAAATATCTCTCGATGTGTCGCTGTAAGCATCGTCACCATGTCCTCCTGTAAAGCCTGTCATGTCCAAACAATAAAAGACATGACACCCCCACAAAGGGGGTCAGTACCCTAGTACGAGAAATAAATAAATCATGTCAAATGACAAAGTATCATGCAATGCATACCATGTATGAATGCGATGTATGAATGGGTACAAGGAATCGAATATCAAGATACCAAAATCGGAGTCCAAATGAAGGTATCATCAAATCATCAAAGCTCGAGCAGAGGGTGACAGTATACGTACATTGCGCTAGGAAAACTCATCCTATGTACGTTACTGCATCCAGCCCTCGTGTCTAGGTCCGGTCGCACCTGCACGTGACTACAGTTACTACCTATACTGCATGTCATCGCCATGCTCGTCGTACCCGACACTCAGAGTAAGTCAACTCAGTCAAAATCATGGATATCAAGGAAACGATAGCTCAATATGATATGCCCATGAATCATTATGCATTAATGACATATGCAACTCAATATATCATGCAATCATATGTGAACATAAATCCATGTCAAGTAATCTCACATATCATGAAATCCAAACCATCAAATCATATAAGACATCATATAGTGACAATTAATTCGATTTATCAAGTAATGTCAAAAAGGTCATACAATAGTATCATTACACGCCTTTGCCAGACGTCATGATACAACTCATTTCAACGTACCTCGGACCAACTTTACTTTACCGAGTGCTCCTCAATAATCCCGGAATTAATAAACCTGGTCATATACTATAAATATTATCGCTAAGTGTTTAAATGACACAAAAGCTAAAATATGTTTTTAAAGGTGTTTTCCTACTGATTTTTCCTTCAAAATCAGACTGACCAGGTTTAGTAGAAAATTCATAATAAAATCATATGACTTTCAAATGACCCGATTCCAGTGCTCGGAGTTCAAAAACTCAAAGGAATTTAATTTCTTGTCTAAGGCTGCTGAGCTAATTTTTCCATTAAAAGTAGTTAAAACGCCAAATACATGGCTTTCAAAATTCAGCTCGAGCAGTGTTTGTAAAATCATCATAACATTTTCATTTTACATCCAAAATGGCTAATTCCGGTGGCAAAAGATCAAAACCGCAAAGTACTAAAATACTTATTTCTGGAGAGGTTTCGAAATTCCTAACCCAAAATGCTCAGGAACTCGAAATATACACTGCATAGGATTTTCGCCACATGCAGAACATGATTTGCACACTTAACTTATAAAATTCATAATTAATTGAAAATAAGTCCAAAACAAGTCATATTGTTTTTTAAATTCAAGAGAAAGAAAAGATCTACTCAGTCATATAAAAACCGACATCAAAATAGACAATAAACTTTGTGAAAAGTTCGAAATTCCACACTGCATGTGTATTTCCAGCACATGCAGAGTTGAATCTGCCATCAATTAGTAAAATGAGCATATCTTCCTCATAACAATTCCAAATGGTCTCAAATTTCAACCATAGAACCACAGCTCATATATCTAAAACTTTCAGGTTTTTGTCAAAATCTGATTCGAAAGTTAAGGAACTCGAAAATATGAGACAACCTACTGCGTGCAACCATAGTTTCTGCTGAAACTTAGGGTAGCATGAGTTACACTTCTTTTTCAAAACAAAAACTTTAAAACTTGACCCCAACCACCATAATTCGAATATTAAAAACAAAAAGGGAAAGATATACCTTCCAAGCTTTTAAAAACACCCAAAGCCTTGAAGCTCTTCTCAATTCCTACTCAAAACCAAGCTTGCATGCAAGATTTGAGCAAAATTGATGAAGGAAAAGAAGGTGGAGCTTTTTCGAAATTTAATGGAGGAAGGAGGAGAAGATGGCTTGTTTGTGGGAGTGATAAAGATGATGGAATATCAGAATGACAAGCACAAGCAATTCTAAACCATAAATAAAGGAAAGAGGCGTGGGATACTAGGCAAATTTATTGAATTTTTTTTAAAAGTCATTTCATGTCCCAATATACCCATGTGTCTCAATTATAATTTAAGTGATATATTTTGCATGTCTTGGCCGAAAATATGGCATGCAATTTAATAATTTGTTGTATTTTAACTTAATTATGATTAGGTGTTGTGATCCGGAACACTTCATCTCGAATTCTTCGCTTTTTAATGACCCGGGTTTACTAACTCGAGGTTAAGCGTATTTAATTTATAACGGGGCCTTACACTTCTTTCCCTCTTAAAAAAATTTCATCCTCGAAATCGCAAAACTGAGTATAACTCAATAAATCAAAACATATGAGATGTCTCAATTTCATTCATAGATACATAAGGATCATCATGTATCAATGACAACTGTTGTGGTCGTCTCAACGATCTACCACTTAATCAAATTTCTCTATGATTCCACAAAGTTCAAAATATCGAGGCAACATCAAACCTCACTTAACGAATCATATTGACCATCACAAATGTAATATCTTCATATTTACTTGATTCTCAACTTGATAGTCTAACGATATATTTCTCTTTGGCGTAGCAAATCTGCTCACCTCAAGCCAAATTTTAATCGTTTCTGGCATTTTTCTCAATAATCTTAAGTTATGCCAAATTTCTTATCAATTTTCTATCATCATATCAGCGATCGGTAATTCTGGCTCTGTAAAACCTGAACCGATGCCATCCCAAAAGTTGTCTGAAACTTAAATTATAGAAAAATTCTACTGGTGAATAGTGATTTCTATCAATTCCCACTAAATCGCCACTATTAATTGAGACATAACTTCCAAAATCTGGATATTTTCTCAGTTGATCCATCTGTATGGGTATGCTAAGCAATACTCATTGCTAACTTAGTATCCATTATATTCTGAAAATAGCTTCGAATTCTGATATTATCATCGGATCTCAATCAGATACATCTATTACAGAAACTCACTGTAACTAAACCACATTATCCATATCTTAAACATGTCGTCTTCTCATAGACATATAGACTATCACATGAAATCAATATCTTGTATTGAATAGTCAATCAATTTCGATTCAACTTGTTTCACAATCTATGTTTGTAAATATTTGAGTTATAAAACTCAAAACTAGAAATCCCAAATTCGTTGTGGTACTTACAAATCCTGTAATATCCCACTAAGTCTCGTATTTTTATCTTGACCTGCTGGCATGTCAAACAATTTTGCCACAAAATTCAAAAATTTCTTTCTTTATACCATCTCATCATAAATAGGATCTCGAGAATGATACATCTCATCATTCCCAGAATAACACTATGTTCTCTATAGTGTGCTTTCTGTTGTAATACGTCTTTCAAATCAGTAAAATTCGATGTTATATACTGATTTTTCATTCGCAACCACCACTAAATGGCATACTAATTTTACTTGGTTGATAAGACAGAACCAATTTCTTAACTCAATATCTGTATGGGTCTGTCCTTCGAGTCTTTCCGATCGTCAAAATCAGAGGTTATCAAACTGCAAAGCAAACATTGATGCTACCATTGCACCTTGCACTTTTAGGTTCAGTGCATCTGCTACTAGTTTCATTTTCCTTGATTTATATTGACTATCAAAGTCAAATTCTTTAATA
The DNA here is from genome assembly GCA_907163345.1 of Haberlea rhodopensis. Taxonomy (NCBI): domain Eukaryota; kingdom Viridiplantae; phylum Streptophyta; class Magnoliopsida; order Lamiales; family Gesneriaceae; genus Haberlea; species Haberlea rhodopensis. The sequence continues at coordinate 768,739 of CAJQUN010000020.1, read as the reverse complement.
AATCCAGTCATCGCTTGTATCTCAAGAATATGCAATCATCTTTTCATGATACATTAGAACATATCTTAAAATCTTTGACATACGTATTTGCACAACTACATATCTCCCTGTACCAGTTAAACCAAAACAACATTGGGTTGTAGTCCATTTCAGTTTCAGTTATGAAAACTGCTTTCTCATTCATATGACCAAACGAATATCAAATTTCTTCTTGGTCAATTGGTTCATCCTTCCATAAAGCCTGTAATGTCTGGCAAAACTCATAACACCTTGTATCTTGAGTACTTTGGTTGGTATTGGCCAAATTAGTACTACATTTACTTTACTGGGATCAACAAGTATCCGGTGAGCAGATATCACCGATCCCAAAACAATACTCGATTCAACCAAGATTTACACTTCGATAACTTGGTACACAATTTGAGCTTCACGAAGCGTCTGAAAATCAATCACAGATGTTCTGTGTGGTTCCTCCTGAATCTCGAATACACTAGTATACCACTGATGAATATGATTACACTTCCGCCCAAAAGTTACGGAAAATTTTCTTCATCAAATTCATAACTCTACCGGTATAGTTGTCAGACCACACGACATTTCCAAAAATTCAAAATGCCTATATATATTTGGTTTGACCAATTGCCTAGAGAACATTTTCTCTTCTGACTCGAACTGATGGTAACCAGAGTGAAAATCGTTCTTTTTATACATCAAAGTTCCTTACAACTGATCAATTACTTCTCGATCTTAAGCAGTGGGTATTTATTCTTGACAATAGCCCGATTCAAATGCCTTAATCGAGCCACATCTTCATAATATCATTTTTTCTTCTTCACGAACAATGCTGATGTTTCCTCAAGTGACATACTCAGACATATGTATTCATATCAAGGACATTCTGCAACTATTTTTCTGCATTTGTCAAATCTGTTGATGGCATTCCGTACGATGCTTTTGATATTGAATCTATTCTTTGGCATTAACAAACAGTTAACATCAATTCCTTCTCTAGTGAAAATTCGTTTATTTCTTCAGGAAAATTTGATAAGTTTCTTACCACTAGGATATCAGTCAACATCGATTCTTCCTGATCAGCATTAACTGCTTATGATCAAATATCCTTCTTTTTCCAAATATTGCAACCACAATTATTTCCATAGCTGACACTATCAGTATCTTAGCTTGCTATTCATGGCTGTAAACATTTCATTTGTAGTCACAATGCAGTCGAAAATTCATTATACCCTGAAATCAACTTACAATATCTCAAAATTTATCAGAGTATCCATGCCCTTGATATAATCAAAACCATCTATGGCCAACACCATTGAATTCGAATCCACATCACTATCATTAAAATTGTAAGCTACAGTTCACTATTACAAGTGTGGATAGTATAATTAGCACTGCTGATGTATTTTCCAAATCATAATAACTGATGCACATTTTTTTGTCTCAATAACACTTGTGCAGTGTGATCAAATACATGACATGTATCTGTGATCACTAGTATTTAAGCATCTCTAACCGTATCCTCTATCAAGGTATACTCTCTGGTCTGTTGGGAAACCAAAAATAACTATCAGGTATTACCTCTAGTCTGCAGGTAATTTACTGCTGCTGGAACTGAGTGGTCGTAAAGAATAACCACCATGATATCTACCCCTAGCTCAGGGTATTTGTTGTTATGGCTGCATCTATTCCCGAGTAGTAACAGACATGCTCTGACTGGCCACAATCAATATCAGTTCTTATTATTCTTTCAAATAGATCAATAGATATTTACATCCACAGTGACCTCAAAAGATTTGGTATTCTACAATCTCACAGTCCCTTTAGAACTACTAGAGCTGGATAAATTTGAGTGATGCTTCTGAAACTTTGACTACTTGGATTATCCCAATGATAGTCACTTCATTAATCTTTAATCCACTTCGCACCACATTGGTGTCTTATTCCTTAGTCAAAATCTAATCTCTTCACTAGTGAATAGCTATTGAGATTAAGCAGATATTTCCATTTCTCAAGTCCACGATAATCAATTAACGTTTTCTATGTCATCAACATGGCATTCTCGTAAACATATTTTCCCGTAACAGAAAGAGGAAAAATCGTCATCTAAAAGAGTTTAGAGTGAAGTTTTTTATTCATAGTTCGGACACATAGCCTAGAACTAAATTACGACAGTCTCCATTCAAACCAATTCTCGTTGTTTCTCACAACAACTATACTCGATCCTTCAATTGGAAAAAAATCGCTAATTTCAAATTCTCAAGTTCTAAATTCTCATCTTGGCATACATAGGTTTTGACGTAATACGTATAACCTTGGTCTTTCAGACTTAAATTCCTGATGTCAATCGACAAAAAGTGTTTTAAATAATTCTAGTGGCATCCACTAATCATAAGGATTAAATCCCAAAGTGATAAATATAATTTCCAATAATGGACACATTCTCACTAAATTATAGTGCAATTAACAGTTTATAGTGTCTACAGATTCAATAGTAGCTCTTAAAGCCTATATCACAACTACCTGTCCAAACACTAACTGTTCACCATAAAATCAAAACATCATATAAAATCTCAAGTCACAGATGTTCTCATCACTTATTCTACATCATCATCCGGTCAGCAACTATCAGTGCTAACAAATAAAATTCTCAAATTCTCTAGAACATATGCAACTCAGCATTCAAATTCTCTAGATTATATGCAACTCAGCATTCAAATTCTCTACATTATATGCAAATCAGCATATTAAAATATTCAGAGATATGACATCTCGCTATCCTTGCTTAATAATCCATTACATGACTAACATTTCATTATCTAACATGTAATCATAGGAGGAAATAGCATATAAAATCACATAGTCAGGCACATGCACAAACAATTCATTTGTGTCCATTCTCAGTGTCCTAACTCTAGTTCGAGCATATCCCAGATATATGCTCTGATACCATGATGTGAGGGCCCGTTCCTAATGTGGTGTTTAATTATCACATAGTGATTAATTTGTGTAAACAACGGAAGATTAATTTCAAATGTCTTGTTAAACGGCCCTAAAAATTTTCGCTTTTAGGTGATACATATATACTGATACTTAAAATATGTAATTATAGTTTCCAATTCAACATGTTGATCATAACATAAATTATCAAGTATATCATCAACCAGTAGTAGAATAATTAAAATACAGATACTCGGGGCATACCCCGGTAATTTAAAACATAAGTAAAAATATTCTAACAACTACTGGGACACAAAACATAAAATATAAACCTGAGCTCGCTCTCAAGGAGCTCTGGTATCTCTCGATGTGTCGCCCTAAGCATCGTCACCATGCCCTCCTGTAAAGCCTGTCATGTCCAAACAATAAAAGACATGACACCCCCACAAAGGGGGTCAGTACCCCAGTACGAGAAATAAATAAATCATGTCAAATGACAAAGTATCATGCAATGCATACCATGTATGAATGCGATGTATGAATGGGTACAAGGAATCGAATATCAAGATACCAAAATCGGAGTCCAAATGAAGGTATCATCAAATCATCAAAGCTCGAGCAGAGGGTGACAGTATACGTACATTGCGCTAGGAAAACTCATCCTATGTACGTTACTGCATCCAGCCCTCGTGTCTAGGTCCGATCGCACCTGCACGTGACTACAGTTACTACCTATACTGCCTGGCATCACCATGCTCGTCGTACCCGACACTCAGAGTAAGTCAACTCAGTCAAAATCATGGATATCAAGGAAACGATAGCTCAATATGATATGCCCATGAATCATTATGCATTAATGACATATGCAACTCAATATATCATGCGATCATATGTGAACATAAATCCATGTCAAGTAATCTCACATATCATGAAATCCAAACCATCAAATCATATAAGACATCATATAGTGACAATTAATTCGATTTATCAAGTAATGTCAAAAAGGTCATACAATAGTATCATTACACGCCTTTGCCAGACGTCATGATACAACTCATTTCAACATACCTCGGACCAACTTTACTTTACCGAGTGCTCCTCAATAATCCCGGAATTAATAAACCTGGTCATATACTATAAATATTATCGCTAAGTGTTTAAATGACACAAAAGCTAAAATATGTTTTTAAAGGTGTTTTCCTACTGATTTTTCCTTCAAAATCAGACTAAGTCCAAAACAAGTCATATTTTTTTTAAATTCAAGAGAAAGAAAAGATCTACTCAGTCATATAAAAACCGACATCAAAATAGAAAATAAACTTTGTGAAAAGTTCGAAATTCCACACTGCATGTGTATTTCCAGCACATGCAGAGTTGAATCTGCCATCAATTAGTAAAATGAGCATATCTTCCTCATAACAATTCCAAATGGTCTCAAATTTCAACCATAGAACCACAGCTCATATATCTAAAACTTTCATGTTTTTGTCAAAATCTGATTCGAAAGTTAAGGAACTCGAAAATATAAGACAACCTACTGCATGCAACCATAGTTTCTGCTGAAACTTAGGGTAGCATGAGTTACACTTCTTTTTCAAAACAAAAACTTTAAAACTTGACCCCAACCACCATAATTCGAATATTAAAAACAAAAAGGGAAAGATATACCTTCCAAGCTTTTAAAAACACCCAAAGCCTTGAAGCTCTTCTCAATTCCTACTCAAAACCAAGCTTGCATGCAAGATTTGAGCAAAATTGATGAAGGAAAAGAAGGTGGAGCTTTTTCGAATTTTAATGGAGGAAGGAGGAGAAGATGGCTTGCTTGTGAGAGTGATAAAGATGATGGAATATCAGAATGACAAGCACAAGCAATTCTAAACCATAAATAAAGGAAAGAGGCGTGGGATACTAGGCAAATTTATTGAATTTTTTTTAAAGTCATTTCATGTCCCAATATACCCATGTGTCTCAATTATAATTTAAGTGATATATTTTGCATGTCTTGGCCGAAAATATGGCATGCAATTTAATAATTTGTTGTATTTTAACTTAATTATGATTAGGTGTTGTGATCCGGAACACTTCATCTCGAATTCTTCGCTTTTTAATGACCCGGGTTTACTAACTCGAGGTTAAGCGTATTTAATTTATAACGGGGCCTTACATACAAGGCTAGGGAAGAAGAACCCATCAAGAATTTTCTAATTTGGAGCAAATTGGAGAAGTGAAAGCTTGGTTTGAGCTAGGTTGATGGTTTGTGCATCAAATCTTCAAAGAGGAGTGAAGGTATAACACTTTTATTGAGTTTTATATACCTTGGTGTTGTTTAAGGATCGAAATTTATGAGTCTTGGCATGAGAAATGTAGAGATAACTTGCTGTCAAAAAGTGTGCAACAGATTTCAGCATGCATGTATCTGTCATTTCGAATTTTGGGTTTAGTAAAGTTTTGAATTTGAGGTTGAGATTCAAATACAAGTTGTAGCTTGTTGGAATACCTTCGATTTGACAGCAAATTCGACTAATTTGGAGTTTTGATGAAAATGTTATGGTCATTTTACCAATATGTGTAAAATCTGAAAATTTAGTGCATGCGAGTTCAGTTATGTTCTGTTCTTCGAGTTTATGGGTAAATTGTTTTCCAAATTTGATGTTGGTAATCAAATAAAAAGTTATAGATATTTGCGTTTTCTTTATGTGACCGAAATTTGAGACAATTTGGACTTAAAATGAATGAGTTATGATGTTTTTACCACAATGTGCACAATCTGGGACATGCATGTAGGCTGGTTGCACATGCAGTGTGTTCTTGGTAAATCTGGGCCAAATGTGCTACTATTTTGACCTTGGTGTCCGAATAAAAGTTGTAAATTTTGAGTTATCTTGCATTACAAACTGGCCTCACATGATTTGGAGTTTATTTGTACAAGATATGCACTTTTTCCTAGAACTGCTCACTCTGTCAAAACATGGTGTATAGGTATTTTTAAAACTGTCATACTTTGTTTTGCATGTGCCTCTAGATGAGCGAACTAGCTTCTGTACTTCAAATATGAACTGTATTACTTTGAGTTTTCGTGATTTTCCCACTAGCCTCAAGTCATTTGGACCTCATATGAATATATTACGATTTTTATACAAAAATGGGCCAGGCTGAAATTTGGTGAATTGTCCTGTTTTTCCAGCAGATTGTTCTTGGAAATTTTACCTAGGCTAAATGAACGAATTTGAAGATGAGGTGAACTGATGAAATGTTCATTTTTGAGTTAGCTTTGAAAATAAATTGGACCCATGTGATTTTATTAAGTATCAGACAAGTTATGAGCCGATCTCTACGATTGCGCAGGTTGAAATTTAGAGAATTGGTTTTGGGTCTAAGTTTGAGTTTTATTTTGATAAGTTTAAGGCTAGTATATGACATTATGTTGTATTTGGAACTGTTATGACCAGGTTTATTAATCCTGAGATCGATTCAAGGATCACTTGGTAATTAGCTAACTGTGTGAGGTACGTTGAAATGAGTTGTATCATGACGTCTGACAAAGGCGTGTAATGATACTACTGTATGACCTTTTATGCCATTTCTTGATTGATATGATTTTATTGTCACTATATGATTCTGATGTGACTATATGACATGATGAATGTCTTGGATTACATGATATGTGAAATTACATGATTTGTATATACATTCACATGATTGCATGATATATTGAGTTGCATATGTCATTTAATGCATAAATGATTCATGGACATATCATATTGATCTATCATTCCTTTGATATCCATGATTATGACTGAGTTGATTCACTCTGAGTGTCGGGGACGACGAGCACGGTGATGACAGGCAGTATAGGTAGCGACTGTAGTCACGCGCGTGTCACCTGACCTAGACACGAGGGATGGACGAACACAGCACATAGGATGAGTCTCCTAGCGCAATGTGCGTGTGTTGTCACCCTCTGCTCGAGCTGCATTATTTGATGATACCTTCCTTTGGACTCCGATATTTGGTATCTTGAGATTCGATTCTTTATACCCATTCATACATCGCATTCATACATGGTATGCATTGCATGATACTTTGTCATTTGACATGATTTATTTATTTGTCGTACTGGGGTACTGACCCCCTTTGTGGGGGCTGTCATGTCTTTTGTTGTTCGGACATGACAGGCTTTACAGGAGGACATGGTGACGATGCTTACAGCGACGCATCGAGAGATACCAGAGCTCCTTGAGAGCGAGCTCAGGTTTATATTTTATGTTTTGCATCCCAGTAGTTGTTAGAATATTTTTACTTATGTTTTAAATTACCGGTGTATGCCTCGAGTATCTGTATACTGGTTGAGTTATACTTGGTAATTATGTTATGATCAACATGTTAAATTGGAAACTGGAATTATATATTTTCAGTATCAGTATATATGTATCACCTAAAAGCGAAAAAATTTTAGGGCCGTTTGACAAATTTGAAATAAATCTTCCGCTGTTTACGCAAATAATCATTATGTGTTCATTAAACACCACATTAGGATCGGGCCCTCACAATCCTCAAGACTCATCATCTTTTGGTTGTGCTTCAGGTAGCTATTGAAGTCCTTCCAAGATGGCGGTAATTTTTCAATCATCATCGCCACTTGGAGGGCATCATTTGGCCCCATACATTCGGCAGCAAGTTCATGATATATCAGCTGCAGCTCATCGCATTGCTCAACAACGCTTTTGCCATCTACCATTCGATAGTCATGGGATCGACCGGCTACAAATGTCTTTGCGCCTGCGTCGTCAACTTTGTATTTCATTTCTAACGATTCCCAAAGATCCTTCATAGTTTCTTTGGGGGAATACACATTAAAAAGTGCATCATCAAGAGAATTCAGTACATAGTTACGACAGAGGTAGTCGACACTCAGCCACGATTCGACTATTACAGCAAATTGAGGATTCTCTTTGTCCTCCACTGGTTTCTCCTCTTTGAGAAACCTGGTCAAGTTCAAGGTAGTCAAGAAGAACATCATCTTCTTCTGCCAACGCTAAAGTTGGAACATTTGAACGTTTTCGGTTTCTCAAATTGAGAGAACGACATTGAGTTTCTCAGAACTGGCATAACGACCTCAGCGCCGCTAGCTTTCACGACTGAAATCTCAGTATTCTCAGCAATTCGATTTTGAATCTGGTCAGCCATTAGCTAAAACAGAATACAAACAACACAAGAAAAATAATATCAAATTAGTTTGAAAAACAACAGTATAAAACCAACATTTGATAGTGCTCAAACATTGATTGTTTGAAAATTCGAGAATTATTTTTTATTTTATTTTTTTCGAAACTGATTCAACTCCAAAATTAAACAAAAACACAAAAAAATTGAGTTTACGATTGTTATTACAGTTTTATTTAAATCGAAAGATTGAATCAGTTTAAACAATTATAATCAAAAGAGAAATTATACTGTAAATAAACATCAATCAACCTACAAAAACATTAGACTTACATCATTAGTTATAAACTGGAGACTTAATCAACAAGAATTTGGAAACAATTCTGGACAGGCCACAGCAAGCCGTGTGCCGGTAAACTCAAATTTGCCCACCTAAGCTTCTGGCCTCCTGGACAAGTGAGTTCAAAGGTACAACCCCAATCGCCTCTGTTCGGTTTGAAGCAAAACTCCGAGCAGATTACCTCGAACACTAGCAGTGTGCAGTACTCTCAAAGCAGAATGATATATGTATATATGCAGATTTTCGGAATGAAGAAAGCATAGAGCTGGTGCAGCTTATATAGCTGAGCAGCAGACCTCTCCAAATATCACAGATACTTAAATGTAATGTTTAGTGGGGTTGATGAAAAGTCTCAATACGTAACATCAGATTAATTCGGATTTAAGTGTCACACTTAAATCTGAAATCAATTCTGCAGGTAGGTGAAAAGTTTCAAACTTAACTCAGCAGAATATGAAAAATCAGGTATATGAAAAGTCATTTCAGAAATCCGAGTAGTAAAAAGATAGGGCTGCGCCACTACGGCGGCGAGACGAGCGGATGGACGGACGGCGCGTGAGGGGCACACATCTTTTCTACTTAACTACACTTTTTTGATTTGTATCTCATTATAAACAAACCATAAGTATTTCAATTTCTCAATGTTGGATTTCTTTAGCCTAATTGACTGTTTATAATTAACTTACCTTAATTTTATTCCCATTAACAAATTTATACCAAATTTTGGGCTTTTATTCATTAAACCCAATAATTAATTAAATCGTAAGATTGAATCAGTTTAAACAAAAGACGGATAGTTAGCTACCACATGAAAGTTTTCTGGGCCAGAGCTTCCCCACCCTGGAAATATTGGCAACAATCAAATGCTCGATTCTTTGGCTGATCAAATATTTAGCTTGGGAGGACATGTAAATTAGTATCCTTCATTAAAGAACAATGAAATTTGTTTACGAATTATTTTGAATTATTTTTTAATTTATTGAACTAGTGTATTAGCTTTATATGTGTATGTGCTTCTATCATTTTTTGAAAAAGTCACTAAGTCAATAAATCAATAGAAATCTATTGAAAAAGTCTACAGCACTCTATACAAATATTTTTATAATTTCATAGAATTTTATAAAAGTCAATGAGATTTATCAACTCTATAAAAATTTATCATTTAAAAAAAATCATTATAAGTGAATAAAAATCTAAATTGAATACAACCCTAAATATCGCGACGTCTCTATTTATCCATTTACAATTCCTTCCTAAATTGAATAAATCTATTTTGTGTTTCAAATAAATCTAAATCGAAAATTACAAATCATCCTGTAGTTTATACCAAATTTCACTTTGCAACTATTATTTGAAAAATTACAGATTGCATCACAACTTTCATAAATTGTAACACTTTACATCCTGTTGACTCATTTTGGTGTTTTAAACGAGATTTTTCGCCGCATTCCATCGTCGTCATATATCCTTAAATTTTGAATCCCTTAAATTAGCTATGCAAATTTTAAAATTATTCAAAATAAAATTTTTGGGTGTTAAAATTCTATTTTTTTTCAAAATCATACAATTACATAATTTTGATAACCAAATTTATTTTTTATTTTTTAAAAAAATTACAACAATTAACTCAAGTGGCTCTAAGTTGACGATGTAATGTGGTGATAAACCTTCATGGAAAAATCAAATCGAGTCAAAAGAATATAAATTGTTATAATTTATTAAAGTTGAGGATATAAATTATAATTTTTTAATTAATAGTTGTAAAATAAAATTAGAATCAAATCTAACTTACTGTACAAGCTACAAAGCTCCTACCATAACCCGAAAACCTGCCACCATCACCGCCATGACATCAAAGCTTGTTGCCGCCGCCATCCGCCGGAACATCCACAAACCTAACTGTATCCCCTTCGTCCGCCTTACTCTTTCCACGGCAGCCACAGCTGCCGTAGAGCCTTTAGAAGAAGATTCAAGCGGAATATCAATGAAAGGCGTAAAAATCTCTGGGAGGCCTCTCTATCTAGATATGCAGGCAACATCTCCGGTGGATCCTAGAGTTCTTGATGCTATGCTCCCTTATTACCTTTCCCTATTCGGAAACCCTCACTCCCGCACCCACCTTTACGGGTGGGAATCGGAACGGGCCGTCGAGGCGGCCCGAGCTCAAGTTTCGGCCCTGATCAACGCCTCTCCGAAAGAAATCATCTTCACCTCCGGCGCCACCGAGTCTAACAATATATCGATCAAGGGCGTTCTACACTTTTACAAAGAAAAGAAGCGCCACGTTGTCACCACCCAGACCGAGCATAAATGTGTATTGGATTCTTGCAGGCATTTACAACATGAGGGATTTGAGGTCACTTATCTTCCGGTGAAGTCCGACGGGCTTGTGGATTTGGAAAAGCTGCGGGCTTCCATCCGGCCTGATACCGGCTTGGTTTCTGTGATGATGGTTAATAACGAGATTGGTGTTATTCAGCCTATGGAGGAAATTGGGAAAATATGCAAGGAGTTTAATGTTCCTCTGCATACTGATGCTGCACAGGCATTGGGGAAGATTCCCATTGATGTGGATAGGATGAATATCAGTCTAATGTCTTTGAGTGGTCATAAGATTTACGGGCCGAAGGGTGTTGGGGCATTGTACATGAGAAGAAGGCCGAGAATTCGAGTGGAGCCCCAAATGAATGGGGGTGGACAAGAGAGGGGGATAAGGAGTGGGACTGTTCCTTCACCGTTGGTTGTTGGGTTCGGTGCTGCTTGTGAGCTAGCGATGAAGGAAATGGAATATGATGAGAAAAGGATAAGGGCGTTGCAGGAGCAGTTGTTGGATGGTATAAGGGGGAAGTTAGAAGGAGTGGTTGTGAATGGAAGTGCCGAGAGCCGGTATGTGGGGAATTTGAACTTGTCATTTGCTTTTGTGGAAGGGGAGAGCTTGTTGATGGGGCTGAAGGAGGTGGCTGTCTCGAGTGGCAGCGCCTGTACCAGTGCGAGTTTGGAGCCATCGTATGTGTTGAGGGCATTGGGAGTGGAAGAAGATATGGCGCATACCTCAATTAGATATGGAATCGGGAGGTTCACTACCGAGGCAGAAATAGATATGGCTGTGGAGCTCACAGTAAAGCAGGTGGAGAAGTTGAGGGAAATGAGCCCTCTTTATGAGATGTACAAAGATGGGATTGACATCAAGAGAATCCAATGGTCACAGCACTAAGTGGTTGGAGTATATGGGTATTTTGTAATATGGACTATAATTTGAGAGAAGCTCCTGGAATTTGGAGCTCCAGGCTAGTGGGCACAATCTGCTAGCTTAGCATGCGGAGTGCCATTTGTATTACCAGGTTTTATCATATATCAGCCTGCACAGGCTTCTAAAATCGGTACATAGTTGTTCTGTGTCTGAATTTTGTTAGTTGATTGTTATTTATATGTACTTAGTATTAACTAGAAGGATATACAATCTGTTTCTAATAAATGGTGCATATTTATATGTTCAACACTCAAATGGTACCTTTTGCGGTTATTATTGCGTGACTACTTGTGTTCTTTGGTGCTCAATTGACTAGTTTTACTTGCTTGTTGTTCTATAGTTTTATTTGATTGCTTTTGCTTTGTAACAACTAAACATAATGTTTTTTGATAATGCTATACAAGACGTTCAAGCAAAACAAAATTTAATCTGTCGCAATTTTCTATCTCAATTATATTAGTATGAATGCTTTATTTATCCTTGTTAGTTCAAAGGTTTCCTCCATCTTATGTTACATGATTATGCTTTCATTATAGATCAATCACACTTGCTTTCTTGGAATTTTTTAGTTAGAAAATTTCACAATTTATTTTGAGCTCTCTGCTACTCTTAATGATTTATATAACGAATTACGCCTCATCTTAACCCCCATTGTAAAAACTGCTGTAACAATACTTCACTGATGCATCCAAATATATGAAGTTCTTTGTGTTTACAATAGATGCTGGCAGAAGATGGACCCTTAAAGATGATTAGACTCATATTTTCAGTTCCACGCCCCTCTAGGAGTTTGCACTCCGTCGTAGCTTTGGAGTTGTTTCTCATCTCTATCTAGATGATAATGAAGATGTTCCTATAAGTTTTTGGAATGATAACATCTATCTATCTCTTTAGTCCTGAGGCTAGCGCCAGCAACGTATCTAGACTCTTAGTCAGTGAGTTCCTTTTCATGCAGTCATGCAATATGCTATCTGCTATCTTTGAGAGTATGTTTATCTTGACCTGGCACTCAAGACTATCCATAAATTGTTTTTTAGAAACTGCGCTTTTTCCACTTAAAATTGTGTCACAATTTCGGGATTTTTAATTAGGGAGTTCTCAGTACTGATTTTTTTCTTTTTGGATCCATTTACCGTGGGTTAATTGCTTGTTCTTTAGTGGGAGATCACTGGTTAGCAGGCGGGCATGTATATTTCCATCTTTTTTATTTCTTTGATGAATACTAGGCTTCACTAGTTTCAGCATTGTGCATAGGACAAATGTATTCTTGAGCGAGAGGAGGTGAAACACAAGCATTTTCACTTGGGATGTAACCGGCCCACTGGAATATCAAAGATCTGGAGTTCACAAAATTTATGGTATTGAACTGGAGGAACTGGTATTTTTTTTAACTTTTTTCATCAGAATTCAATATATAAAACCTTGACTTAGAACTTTTGTCATGGACCTTATTTTCTGAACATGTTCAAAAACTGAACATTTTCGAGAACCACTGTTTTGCTCCATGAATTAAATTATTCATTTTTCTTTGATATTACTCATAAGTTGCCGGAACTTTTTCCTTAGCAACCTACCATCCAGGTTGTAACTGGGGTTTGAGTGGAGAATGATGATGGTCGCTGTACATTGAACCTAAATTCTGTATTGAGGTCTTTCTTACCTTTTCTTGCATCACTTGGTCATGCTCTGTCTAATTTGGTCGTGAGCTGGTGAAGCTTGAGTGAATTCTCCATGCTGTTATCCAGTCGCTCGGCTTTAAGATCACTTGTTTGTATGTGTAATGGTAATTTAGTTGGTTTTAGATCTCCTTGTTGTGTTTATTCATAGAAATCTTGTTTTTAATCTTGATCTTTCTGCTTAGCATCGACAACCGATCCTTTTTCTTGATCAAAATGCTTTGTCGCAGTCGCAGGCTAACATGTTAGAATTATTTGCTACTCTTGGATTAATGATTAGCTGGGGAATCATGTGAACCTTTGAGCTCGTGTAGAGTTTCTTTTTCCTTACCCGATTTCTATGTTTTGTGAACCTGCTAAAACCAATTTAGAAATGTTCTATGTAATTTAAAAAAAAAAAATTGGACCACACATGAATGAAAAGAATCGGTTCGTGGGATTTTGCATTGATCTGGGTCATGTCCAACCTGCTCAAACATCAACCATTGGATTCATCCAAGATAATCCAAAGATGAAAGGCTATCACACGATGGGTTGATCACAAAAATGATTCTTTTGCTTGTGATTGTTTGATTTCTTTTTTGAAACAACTGATGGGTTTCAAGAATGTGAAATGTTATTGCCAGATCAATTTTCAATAATTAATATGAAAATCGTTTTGACAGCAACATTAATTGCTCTGGTAATATCGTAATGATTCAAGAATAGGTGAGTTTTGTCCTCAACAACTAAAGATGGAAAGATTTGAAAAGGGTTCCGTGAGAAAATAATAGCACAAAGATTTTGTTGCGCAACAAAGATAAAGGGCTTTGGGAGTCGAAGCGCCTATGTTGAAATAAAAGCTTCGTCTTTATTATTATTTTCACCCTTTGCTTTTGCTCGTCTTGATCGAGCATTTGAGTGATTCTGTAGAATAATTGTATTATAATATCATGCATTCTAATTCGTAATAGATATATAAAAAATTATAATCATCTCCTCTATGATTTGACATAAAATATATAGTAGATGAGATAGACATTATTGCTTAAACTATAGGGATGAAATTCGTTTTGCTCAAACTATAGGAGGAGCTTATAGGCGATTCATCCTTTTTAATTTAAAAGGACGTCTTGTTATTTTAGTACACAAATAAATAAATACAAATTAGCTCGTGAAATAACATTTGAAACAACAGATGTAGAAGGAATTGTGCTTGTTTCTCCAATTTGGTTGTGGTTTAATTTGATTGCATGTATCGGATTCGTAATAAAGATGTCACTCGATCCTACATAATTTTTTTTTAATCTAATAGAAAGTAATATATTACATTTATTTTACCAAGTGCCCCAAGTAATTGTAGCTCTCATATTAGGTCGAGAAAATATTTGTATGGACCATGCTTGAGTCATAGTTATTGACAAACTCAATATGATGTGTACTCTCATATTAGGTTGAGAAAATACTTGTATGGATCATGTTTGAGTCTTAGTTATTGACAAACTCAATATGATTTGTCTTAAATTGTTAGTATGTTAATTTATGCATCTTTTATTTTAAAAATGTTATGTTTTAATATCGTATTGGTGTATAAGTGATATCCAAACCTTATATGTATTTTCCTATTAGGTCGTATAAGACTTGACCCAATTAAGAAGATAAGGGCAATATAACACGATTTTTTTATTCAATTTCAATATAATCAAAGCATAATCTATATTTTTTTTAGAAATTTTAATTTCATCTAGATTCATATACTGAAATTCAGGTGAAAAAGGCATTTCTCCTAAAGTACAATATTTTACATTTCAAATTTGTAAATATTCATAAATATTTCGAATAACCCTCTGAATTGTAGCAAGATTTTCAACCGAACGTATGAATTTGTACTTTTGATTAAGATTTTATTGCGCACATATGGATAAATCTTATATGGATCGAGTATAAACATCATGTATGAACCAATATAAAAAAATCAGTTTATCATAATTTGATTAACCTTGGTTGGTATCTCCAGTTTAGTTCATTTCTTTGTATTATTGCATTTATGAAATCCACACCTCTGAAGTTCATTTCTCCAGATTTTATTGCGCATATATAGAACTTGTTGGGAACCAATATAAAGAATTTTTTTATGAAAGTGAATTTAGTGAATGGTCTATGAAATGTCCCATCATCTAATATTCGAGATGGCAACAACAGATTCAGCAAGCCATCTCTGATCTCTCCCCAAAATATATATTTTTACCTGTTTTGACAGACGGATCAATCTGTCCTCATTTCTTCTTTCAATCAATCTCGCCAGCACCTCTACATAAAATACAAAAAGAATTCTAGTTTCATTTCATTTTCTTTTGTGGGGTAGGACAAATTTTTTTATTTTTTATTTTTTATCGTTCGACGGACTCGAACTCAAACGCTTTCATGTAGATTAAGCCCACGAGCTCCATATCATATTTAATGCACAATTAATTATAAAAGTATTAATAAAATTTAAATACTACCCCTTAAAAAACTTATCTTTTAAATTTGTGTTGTTTCCATCATATATATGAATGATGCCGTCGTTGAGAAAATGATGCAGACAAAAGGGAACACGTTATGAGAAAATGCTATTTCATGTTAACATTGCTCGAAGATAAAAGTGCTTGTTATTTTAATAAAAGTTATAGCTTGTGTTACCTATACAATTTTAACCTTTTTCAAACTGTACTACAGTCCAAATATAATGTTTCGATCACTCTTCCAACAAAGACAATTATTGGTTCCCAACAAGTTCTATATAAATACTTGCGCTACTCACAACTCATAAGAATCGGAACGTGGTATTGATTATGGTAACAATTATATGCTCAAGTATTTGTCGTTTTATAAAAAAATATTGCTAGTCATACTTGAGCACCTTATATTTTTAAAACGTATAGTCGTCTAATCGCCACGTTTCAATCACTGTACCAACATGACAGATATTGCTTCCTAACAACATGCATTGTTCTGTAGGGCTCATGGAATAACATGCACACAATTATTTTAAAATACATCAAAGATATAGCTTCATATGTCACAGTTTGGTATCTATTTTGTCTATCTAAATGTAGAGATTGGGAATTGAAGCAAGTAAACTTTTTGGGGATATCTTGTTAATTTTTCCAAAAACGACTCTCGACTGAATAATGAGGTTAGTTTGATGTTGTTCTTAAGGATATCATAATCATCGTCGATGTTGAATATCCACATCAATTAAAAAAACGACTGACAACCCATTACCCAAATGAGCTAGGCCAATTTGGGTCCACATCCAACCAGGTTGGAAACACCTCAACCCGAAGTTATTTATTAGTTAGGAGGGTTAACCCCCACCAAAAAATAAAAAATTATTAGCTTTAATTAATTAAAATTATAAATTAATTTATAAATTAATTAAAATATCAGCCACGAGCCACCAAACCCAAACAGGTCCAACCATGCATATTTGGCGATGAAGTTGAATCAACCCGTTTTGACAGCTCAGGCGAACACGAAATAGTTGGTGAGATAGTCCGTGCAGCATTAAGTGCAACACATCTTCCAATGGCCAACTATCCTTCCATAATTCGTTAGGTACCTCGAAATATTATCAAGTGAGGATTTGGTTTTAATTTTAATTACGTTAAACATGGATACATTTTTCAATCAATAATTATTTTAGTTACGTATATCAAAGATTAGTCATCGATCTACTATTAATTTAATTGCATGAATTATAGTTGAAGCTTATTATCTAAAATTTGATTTTTGAAAATATTGATTATAATTTTTAAATAGAAGAAAAACATAAAAATAGTAATTGTAAACACCACAAAATGATAAAACGTTATTTATATATTAAATGGTATCATTAAACATGGAAAAATATTTCAATCATGTATATAAATTTTATCACTAAAAATTAATATGATGTATTACATTTATATAACTCATTCCTAGTTATTTGACAACATACAACTTCAACCACTTATTAATAAAAGGTTGAAGTTTAAAACTAATTTAATCGATAAAGATGCACCTTAAACAGCAATAAAAAATTAAACAATCTTAGTTTTGAGTAATGATTTAGTATTAGTGATAAGTGTGATTTTTACACTTAATTTGATATAAGATTAGGGGCGTTTTTGTAGTGATTCCTGGAAAATATTACTCTTTTTGGTTTATATTTGTATATTTCAGGAATCCAGGGCCAAATGCATAAAAGTGGAGGAAATAGGCTTAAAATGATGAAAAATGACCAAACTGAGCAAACCTGGAAAAGGAGGGGCAAAATCGTAATTTGCTGAAACAGAGGAGGCGACCCATCGCCTCAAATGAGGCAATCGATCGCCTCCAGGCAGTAGCAAGAGGCGACACATCGCCTCATTTGAGGCAATCGATCGCCTCGACTCGAAAATTCGGGATTTTGTTTCCATCTTGGTTATTTGGTGTCCAAACTTGGTGAAACTCCTCCTACCATAAATATGGACTATTATGGACGGTTTTGGGACTTTTTGGCTCACTTTTGACCTACAATACACAGCCTCCATCACTCATCATCCTCTCCAACCATCCATACACCATAACCATTGAAGAAGAGAGGCATCGGAAGAGACGGGACGACGGAGCAACGCAAGGAGTCAACGCCTCTCGTTATTTCCGTATTTCTAACTTTAGTTCTATATTTTCATTAGATTTTAATGTTTAGAATGTTGCAAAACATGTTTATGCATTGTTATTTGATGGAGATTGTTGGCTAGGTTTGTTATCAAGACTTATGGGATCCTTTGTATGAACCCATGATTTTAATTGAATGTTTTTGATTGATTCTTATTATCTAAGTGCATAGATCATTGTTCTTCATGCTTTTAAGGGTTTGACCATCCTTGAATGATAGTAATTACAATTGAGATCGAGAGATAAAATTGTAATTCGATATAGTGATTTATGCCGTGGATTTCAGACCGAGATCGAGAGATGAAGTCAAATACACATGTGATAGCTATAGATATCTAGTAATCGAAAGCTATAAGTTTTCACGGATCTTAATACAATATTGTGTTGTTAAATAAGTACACGAGAGTGACTTACTACAATTTGATATTAGGTTCAATATAACTCGAGAGAGTATATTAGATAAATTTGGAAAACTCGTCACCTTAGATTGTTTGAATTCGATTCTTAACTAATATGTGAATTGTGGGGGATTACATAGGTGAACCGAAAGTCTTGATAATTGTTTCTTTTGATTTTATTCTTATTCGTTCTTGTGTTTGGGTTGATCTTGAGTTGATTAGTCAATTTAGTTAATTAATCACAACCGGTTATCGTAGACTAGATATAGTTAAACTAGTGGAGTTTGATAATTATTTCCTAGTCCTCGTGGGTTCGACACTCATACTTTTAAAATCATTATACTAAAACTTGACACTGTGCACTTGCGGTAGAGAATCGCTACACTGAGAAATAATTGTTTAAAATAAAAGCGATCAATTAGCTACGATGCACTTCAACACTGACAAGACACGACACTAAAACAAACACGGACATGGCAAGTTTTCAAAATTTTCAGGATACGACACGGCTGGACACACCTGTATATTTTTATATATATTATACATGTACTATATTACAAAATACTAAAATTCACATTTTTGAAATTCTAAAATCATGTCAAAACAACAAAAATATTCTTACAAAATTCAAGAAGCATATAAATGCATGTCACTGGAATAATCATAGTATCACTCATGCTAACACCAAATACTTCAATTAACATAAAATTTAACAAACACAATCCAAATAAAATATAACACCAAAAATATTCTTACCAAATTTTAAAAAAACATATGAAAAATGCATGTCATTGAAATTATCATAGTATCACTCATATTAATACCAAATGTATATTGCTTCAATTAATATAAAGTTTAACTAAAACGTTCAAATTTCATTTTAGTCAATTTTTTTTAAATTGTACATTTAACCCAGAAAGTGTCATTTGTGTGTCGGATAAGGTGCCAACTTTTATTTTTTTAAAAAAAATTAAAAATTAAGGACACACAACGTGTTTTCGACATGTGTCCGAGGTGTATGTGTGTCTAGAAGTATACGACAATGATCGATTAATTTGTAGAAATATCTGTATATTATAGAATATCATAATGTACTCAGTGTTATTAATCATTTGTCATTAATATATGGCCATTTTGGCCTCCAAGGCATTGTTTCTGAAGAGCGGACTAATACGTCAGATTGATTCAATCCTTAATGCATGGGTATATATGCCTAAATTTTAAAAGTTGGGGGCAAGTCCAAACAATAAGATTTGAACCCTCGTCAATTGAGAAAGGAGTCGAATAATAATCTAACAGCCTAAACCTAGATTGTTGGTATATATATTATATTGTATGTATGTAGATGTATGTATGATCAATTATGGAGATAGGGACATAACATTAGCTACCCTATTGTGAGTAGTTTGGGTCATCTGTACTTGATCTGTCTTTCATTTAACAGGACTTGCTAAACATATTTACGTGTCATCCCTTGTTTTTGTTCCTTTCCTTTTATATAAGATAAAAAATGCATGTTATCATTCGTAAAATCTAAAATAAAAATTATGAAATATATATGTTTTTGTTCCTTTTCTTTTATATAAGATAAAATGCATGTTATCACTCGTAATATCAAAAACAAAAATTATGAAATATATATATGATGTGATCCGTTATTTTTTGGGTTGGGTAGAATTAGTGTTGCAGAAAATAAATGAAAGACACCACAATATTTTATATAGAAAACATCCAAATCGAATAAAAAGCCACGGGACCTAGTCCAATATGATATTCACTATGAACTTGTATAGATTTACAAAACTTGGACTCGAATAAGAACTTTCAACAAAGCATAAGAGTAAAAGACGGAACATACTATATAATATACTCTCTTCGGAGTCTTTTTTTGCCTAGAAAGTCCAACCCCTTAAAATGAGACCATCATGATGTATTTAGTGGTGATCCCGACAGTTAATGTGCGTAAAATACGGATCACGATCTCCTCTGATCGTGCCGTTATTGGTTCAAGATGTGCCCGAGAAATCAACCCCCATTATCGCGCATTCGTCCGCGCCAAGTGATTTGTCAGTTATGCACGGGTTTCTCGCAACACTTTGACCAATATGCAGAGCCAGTATTGACGCTCCTATGGGTTCTTCTTGTTTGGCGCTCGCTTGAGATTTTAGCGAAGAAACTGATTCATCCTATGACATCACTTCACCCCTCTGAAGTAAAGCGAGATGAGAGTAATGGAGTCTCGGTTTATCGTCTTTAGGTAAAATCCGAGTTCTGACCTACTCAGGGGGTTTTTCCCGCTCTTTTCTCTCGCACAACATTTCAAAAATGTTATGTGGTGTTTGGTTACCCGAGGCCCATTTGTAACCGTTCATCCGATTTATTTGGACGGCGTTGATCAAGCGACGATTCAGCAGGTCCCCCTATAAATATGCGATCATGTCCCGTCATTTTTTATATTTACTTCCATCCGCTTCCGAGCTAACGTCGAACGAGCGAGCAACTTCTCTTCAAAATTCCTGAATAATCACTTAGCAAGTATGTCTTCTTCCTCTGAGGACTCATCTATGCGAGAAATATATGGGTACGATACTTATATGGGAGAAGGGACTCCCCTCCTCCCTTCCCTGCATTCCTCCTCGGTTAGTGAGGAAACGTTGACTTCTTCCGGTTCTTGGACTGTCCAAAGGGAGAACGCGCAACAATGTATCCAACAAGGCTTGGTTGTAACTTTGAATCAAGTATTCATACCAGTCAACATCTCTCCCGCATTAGAGCTAAATGGGAGATTTTCAGAGGATATCTCCATGATTGTTCCAGCGTCAGGGTCGCACCCTCATTTGCCCCCTGAGGGTCTGTAAGACCCCAACCCATTATTACGACAATTAGACATTAATGACGTCAAATGCACGATAACCTAATATGCAATGCATGGTATAAATAGTCTAAAACTTTCACCAACATATCCCAAAATCGTAATAGGGATTTTATAACATTTTTGGTAGAGTCTCTCCTTAAACTGAACATACCAAGGGACAAACATATCATCAACTACATACTCAAATCATAAATCACATCTCCTCAAAACAACATACATCTATCACACTTAAATAAAAGGAGAACTTCGAATCACACATACAAACCATATACATGCACCAAATGCTCACAGATGAGCAACGAATACATGACTAATCTAATTGCATAAATAGTGTATACCATATACCCACTCTCATACTACGCTTCTGGAAGCATCATTATTCAACAAGGCTCCAGGTTAACATCCCAAAATCGCGTAGTACATGTTATACCTGTTTCAGCAGAAACAACTCCCACACAGGTGAGCATATACCAACAGCATAAACATATGGATATCAAATACGCAATTAATGTTTAAGGAAATAAATGATACAGTATCATAAAGGAATACTTCCTGTTTGTTCCTGAAATAGTAATAGCTTTCTCAAACTGTTCATGTATCACAATTGCACCACTTCATAATCATCAGATCAATATCATTATTTAAAACATGATACGCATCACCGAGATAAATTGATAATTCCACAATACATTACTTCTCGCTCAATCTCGACTCACCACAGATCGAAAGCCATCATGCCTATCAACCACGAAAATCATCCATGATTTCTCATATTCACCCATGCCATAGGCATCCAACTCAAATTGCATACCCGGTTACGCACACTTACATAGCTATCATGCCAAACACTATACTCAACTTCATATTCAATGAATAATATTTAAACATCACATTTAACGGCACATATATGCATGGATATATAACTACTTCGTAGCATACCTGCTAGTACGTCACCACGTATCTTATAGTCGATAACAAGATCAAGCTATCCCAACATCCGGAGAATCATGTAGAATCTATATCAAAATCATCACTCAATATTAGCTCATTTACAACCCATTCGACATCATTCATGCACTTTAAATTTCATCACTTCAATTACAATACAAATGATATCATTTAAATACCTCTCAACTTAATACAATATCCTCAAAGCCATGAACCGACAGTAAGTATTTCATCGGTGCATAACAGGGGAAAGGAATGAAATGCTAACAAGAAATTGTACAAAAATTCAACTAATAATCAGTCATGCCAAAACACAACCCATCAAGGAAATTTAAAACTAAACACTGGCAATACTCCTTGGACAATAATCACAGAAATCGGCAGCAACCATTCGATCAACAAGGGGCATTAAACAAAACAATATAACCCTCCAATACATGAATTAACCAAGCTAAAACACAAATCAAATACTAGAAGCCATTTTTTAGCAGAATCAAAATACAATAACATTGTTTCCCCTCAAAACCACGACCACAATCGAGCCAAACCAGAAATATTTCGGGGAAAGAGAAATCACGAAAATAAGGTAGGATCTTACATTCTAAAGCCGATGAAAATCTCTCAGAAGTTCCCTTGAACCGTCACCCTCTTGCTGCGCGTTTAAGTCGAGAGAAGGGGGAGGAGAAAAAGAATGAGGGGGCGTGAGGTGTAAGTGAGAGCGAGGAGAGGATTTCTTGTTTGTTTTAACCTAACCATGGTTAAATCTTGACCATTCAATTTTCATTTCATAAAAGTAGTAGACTAGTTACTATCATTTTGTCAAATTCTTTTTT
The DNA here is from genome assembly GCA_907163345.1 of Haberlea rhodopensis. Classification (NCBI taxonomy): domain Eukaryota; kingdom Viridiplantae; phylum Streptophyta; class Magnoliopsida; order Lamiales; family Gesneriaceae; genus Haberlea; species Haberlea rhodopensis. The sequence continues at coordinate 745,642 of CAJQUN010000020.1, read as the reverse complement.
AATTTAATTTACTACAAGTTCCAATCCGAGATTAATCATTCCAACTACGGAACAAAATATAATTACCAAGAATTTAAGAATCTCCTTGAATTTAATTTAATACTATAAATTCAATCCTGGAATTATTTATTCCTACTCTGATCCAAAATATGATGTCCAATAATTTAAATCCCGAAATATCATTAAAATACCATAATAAATCAAATAAACAATTATTAATTATTCGGAGTATCACATTTCCTTTTTACATATATCAAATTCGAGGGGGTTTGCGCTTTCCTATTCCTGCTTTCTTCCTGACCATTACGAATTATTTTGTTGTTTCACTTAGCCAATCCCGAACAGTTATAGGTTGTTGTATGGTTTTTTCGTTGTTTTATCTTATTTGGGTTTAGACCCAATTCTAAATTATTTCACTGTTTCTTTCAACTCAACAAGAAGGAGGTGGGTCTTTTTATTTTTCTTCCGGAATAGGGTCGGTTTCCTTAAAAACTACCCATCATCGATAAAGGACTGAAAGAAAATTTACTTTTTGCTTGCCATCTCAGCCTTAGAATTGCCCAATGGTATGGAGGGAAAGTCTCTGAAAAGCCAAATCCATCAAAGGCCTTCTCGAGCCCGAAGAGAGCATCACTACGCATGCCCCTCGGTGAGTGACTAGAGCATCTTCCCACTTCTCATGAATTGTGGCTATCGCTAGGATTGATCTCGTCTCTTTTACGCAGAGGAAAAGATGACTATCACGAAGGGCAAGGCCTCGAAGAGCCAAGCTTTGGAGAGGCATCGGTATCACAGGATCCAGCTTCCTCTGCTGCGGCTCCCCTCGCAGTAGCTAGCCTTATTTCTACGGTTGTAGACATAACCGACCAGCCAGAGGGGGAGACTTTGGCTACTCGTTCCCGTAAGAAGGGAGCACCCGTGGGCCAAGTCTCCTCCTCCAAAACCCCTCCGACCAAAAAGCCACACCATCAACTCCTCCCTCTGTGCCCCCCGAAAAGATGTTCCCCTGGGACTATTCCACTCATGTCTCCTTCATGAAAAAACCTGACCCCAAAACCTTTCAATCCATCATTTCCTTCTCCCCCAATAGTCCAGACAGAAAGCTTCTCGGGGGGTTAGCTTTCAACAATTTGGTGAACGACTTTTCTACTTCTCCGGTGAAGACAAATTTAATTCCTTTCCCCAAATTTCTAAGTATTCTTGTTTATGCTCCTTATGTAAGGACCAAATAGCATAATTTAGTAATTAGTGCATTTATCATTTGTCATTAGAGCATACAATTATATCATTAAGGGATTCTCATATCATGCTTATTAATTATAACATGACTTCCATATAAGTTTCCAAACATAATCCCTCGTAAAACTCTATTTTCGACATAGTTCAATTCATAGATGTATACACTTACTATTGCACTAATCATATTATCAATTCATCATGCAATGCTTTACTTTTAAATAAATTGTATGCAGTGCCCAGATGAAAAGAGAAATCTTAAGATACTTATATAACACCTGTACATATATTATTATGTTCACAGACGAGCATTAATTAAACATATGTATATCTGTGTGTGTAAGATAAGTTCTCAATACCAATACTGGTACCTCGCTCCTAGGAACACCTAAATCAACGGCTCGAACTCATTTCTGGAGCCAACGTAGTACCTATTTTACCTATTTCAACATAAACAACCCCATACGGGGTGAGCATACCAATAACATAATCACATTATCATTGAATACAGAATTATTAGTTTACAGAACGTAAAGCTACAAATTAAGATAATACTCACTGGATCTACCAGAACCATATTGGATCTCTCACGAAGTTCATCTTCTCACAATAACATAGATTATCAACTCCAAAATCAGTTAAATCATCATCACAACAACAAATTGTTGTACTCATATTCAGTAATCATAAGCTCTATAATCAATAATAACTAAATCATTAAAATAATGATTTAATGAATTCAAAAACATCTCAGTCATCAATTCATGGGTTATATTTCATCATAATGCATCGCTCGCTCAATAGCGGTGGCACTATAATCCCTCGCACGCTCAACACTGGCGGCATCATAACCATTAATCGCTCAACAGCGGCAGTATCATAATCATAGCACGCTCAATAGCGGCATCATAATAATCCATAGCATATATTAATTCAACACAACAATAATATATTATTCGTTAACCATAACAATAATATATATACATATGCTCCTACGTCACACGTACCATAAGGTCGACAACTTGATTTTAGGCATCCTTGATAATCTGAGGTTCGTACAGTATCTATATTGAATATCAAGTCAACATTAATTTCTCAACAATAACTCGCACAAATATGCCATATTTATTATGCAAACTCGACATGCTTCCTATCATAAACATTCATGATTTATCGTATTCCTTAAGTTAACCTCAATTCATTTGAGTTATCAGTCAGCCCGATCGATTAGTAAATTCACTTCTAAGGTTCATCATGTAACACCTTAATTCATGGTGCAAGATCTCTTTAAAATATCATAAATATCATTAAAAAAATCATCTATAAAACAACACATTTCAATTTCCACAACTTCACAAAAATGTTCAAAAATTACGGCCCGCGATCAATCGTTATCCAAAATTTCTGCCTCCGCGATCGATCGCCAACGTCCTTGCGATCTATTGCGTCGTATCAAAAAATTCATGGCTAGTCACGTGTGATCGGCCCACATGCCGCGATCGATGGCGACCCGCGGTTTTCTGAAAAAAATTTCTTCATGTAGCACATTTCGAACCTAACCCAAATTCAACACAACCAACACCCATAATAATTCAAAAACTCAACTAGAACACTTCAAAACATCGCAATAATAAATCCCCTTAAAACCCAAAACTCAAACCCACCAAAAACCATAGCCAAATTCTTTAAAACAACATTCAAAACATAGATATCAAAGGATGAAGAAGATTACCCAACAATCTACCTCAAAAATCCACCAAGAATTGAGTCCCCCATCGATTTTCTTCTTGAAAAGGAGAAGAAGAAAAGAGAAGAGAAGAGAAAAGATTAGGAGGATAAGGGAGGAGAGAGGAAGAGCTGGGTGAAATGATTGAACACCGAGTCCAATTGATATATATATATATATATATATATATATATATATATATATATATATATTACCAAGGATTAAAAATCCAGTCTCCGATACTCGTACCAAAAAATATTTCATAACAAAAGTGCTCAATAATTTTTCTCTCACTGAATCAATTACATCTCATCCTCACCCCAAAGCCCTCAAACTCAAAATCCAACTACTAACGATTCCTAGATTCAACCACAAACAATCATAAAATCTAGAACCTTGAATCCAATAACCCCGATACCGGTTTCAAATTCCCGGGATTCATAATTCTGTAATCATTTATAATTATTGCAGTTAAAACAACAAAATGTTATGGTTAAATTTGAGATTACTACAGTTAATTTTTGGATATCACATTTATCCGACACTAATAAAATTTCGTCCTCGAAATCTCAACATGCATATCTATCATGAATGACAAAATAATTCATACATAGTAGAGTGACAAAGGTAATGTCGACATACCGTCGAATATCTTACTGGACCACACATGGTCCTGTCCAATCCAGATTCCAAACATGATGCTCTACATAGGCATCTTACAAATTCCCCTTTTTTGTAACTTTAACACATACAGAATTCAAGATTTCTAATACGAAGAAATCGATAACAACAATCTACAATTAGCATGTCACTTGTTCTCATACCATATCCGAATTTTCTTTTCTCTCAGTTTATTATTGATTCTAGTATAGATGTTTTCTTACATCAATCCAACAAAGAGAAAACCATCACACTTCTCAAGCAAAGACATCCAGATTCTCGTTCGCAACTCAACATTACCCGAAACTCCGCAATTAGTAGGGTTTGTCTAAATAGATTTAAAATCTACAACACATGTACACCAGTAACATTCTTTTGTACCAAACCAACCTCCTAACATTTTCATTTTTACAACTTCAATACATTTAACATCTTCATTTAAGATTTAAAACATACAAGTATCTCATTTGATGTCAATCATTTCCGGTTCATTTTAATCTTCTATTCCACAATTATTTCAACTTTCCCTTAACAATAAATTGTTTTATTATTCAATGTTAGACATAGTTCTTAGAAGATCATGAAAGTTTTCTCACCACATGTTCATGCTCTTTCATTACATACCAGTGGGTATTGCATCTTACACGATACCACATTCCAATTATCACATGCCCCCAACATCTTATTAGGTTAACAAGTCCATAATGACATTATATAGAACATATTTTTGTCTAATTTCCAGTTAATTCATTCATTCGATCAACATCATTACTCATTCAACCACATTCCATTTTTATTTATCATCATAGATTAGTGTCAGCACATTACTAATTATTATTCATCATATCTAATTTCTTACTCACTCATGAGTATATATACACTATCTTTGTTATTCTCTCATGTTACACATTTTCTTAACGATTCTTTATCTTTTATATAATTCAAGTGCGTGGTGTATCAATCACACCCTCCAACTCACTTTTTCTAAGTAATGGGGAAGAGGACCGAAACATGCCACTGGAAGACTATTATCATGCAATTTCATTATCTCCATAAATTCACATCATAAATAAATGAATAATATTCTATTTTACATTTGCCTCATGTAAAGTAATGAACCATCAGAATCCACTCGTTTTCAGATGGACTTCCTATCATTCTTTCCTCAATGTCAACTTTACGAAATTACAATTTGAATAATTTGAATCTATACAGGTATGGAATCAAGTTTTAGTATAGATATAAAGAATACGGATTGTCGAACCCATATGGACTAACAAGCAAGTACCAAATAAGATGATTTAACTATATTTAACCTACGAAATTGAATTAATAATTAAACTACTAATTAATTAAATTAACTACTAATCCAACCAAGTCAACAAAAGTAAACGAGAAAAATCCACTAGAGAAGATTATCGAGACTTTGGCTCACCAATGCAACCCCTACAATTCTCGATTGAATATCCAAATATTTCTAAGGTGACGAGTTTTCCTAATGCATTCGTTATACTTTGGTCCAGTTATAACAAGTCTAATATTAATGTTGCAGTAAACCACTCCCGTGTCCTTATTGAACAATTAATATCAAATAGGATCTATGAAAACTACTAGCCTTCGATTTTGATAATTCTATTGCTACCACACGTGTGCTAGATTTTACTTGGTCCGTCTCAACCTAAAACCCACGGTATAATTTATTATATCATATTGCAATATCATATGGTCAAGTCAATCACAATAAAGTAATCATTCAATGGTGATCAATCCCTCAAAAGCATGAAGATCAATAAATTATATGCAAAGAATTAAAGGAATTCAATCAAATAAATCATCAAATCATAGGTTCATGACAAAGGATTCGCCTAGCCTCGATAATAAATTAGTTCAACATAGTAAATCAAAACAAATCAAAACTAATATTAAAAGACAAGAATAAACTCTCGTTGTCAACTTCGTTCGTAGATCCTTGCTCCCTCTCTCACTTCCTTCTTGATCGTCTCTTGAATCGCCTTGTTGAAGGTGTTCCAAAATCCTAGGATGGTTGATGGATGGAGGTGGATGATGGTGATATGGAGGATGAGTGGATGGAGGCTATTCCTAGGATGTAAAATCTAATAAAAGTCTCTATTTTCGTCCAAGACCTAATATATATAGTGGTGAAGGAGTTTGGTAAAGTTGGACACAAAATAACCAAGAAGGAAACAAATTCTCAAAATTTTCGGGTTTGGCGATCGATCTTCGTAAGTTGCCGATCGATCGCGAAAACATTATGGACAAAATAACCAAAATTTATATATCCGCGATCGATCGCGATGTTTTGCCGATCGATCGCGGAAATCTGGCGATCGAACTTCGTAAATTGTCGATCGATTGCGGACCTCAAAATCTCCAATCTTGCGATTTGGTCCCTCCTTTTCCATATTTAGCTCGGTATGGTCATTTTTCATCATTTTAAGCCTATTTCCTCCACTTTTATGCATTTGGACCTAGATTAATGAAATATATAAAAATATACCAAAACGCGTAATATTTTTCAGGAATCACTACAAAAACACCCTTAATGATATATCAATTTAAGTGTAAAAATCACACTTATCAGTTGTACACAATACTTATCGCCCAACGGCGGTACACAATCAATACCCATCGCTTCGTATAAAAGCGGCAAGTATTCTATTCAATAATACACCTCGCTTCGTGTAACAACGACAAGTATTGTATTCAATAATACCCCTCACTTCATGTAACAATGGCATGTATTCTATTCATCAGCGGCTCAATAAAATTCATCGCTTTGAATTATCGCGGCTCCATGGATATCTCTCGTTTCGACATATCAGCGACCCGCGTTATGATATGACACCGACAATATCCTGATCCATCGTTCGATAAGACAACGACAAATATTCTGATTCATCGCTGCTCAATATATTTGTATCATCATCATGACCTCAATATATTCACATACTAACATTATCAAGTATTCATATATCACGATAACAGTTCAATATCAATGCATATGTATAGTCACATATACCTGCATTCTCACAATCGCAACGTATTCATACCCAAATGTCACATCATCTATTGTCACATTTCAACAGTACCATACTGTTCATCATTCATGTCATCAGACATCATATGTCATTTCTCATTTTTTGCTTTTCATAAAAAAATCGGACTTCTCAACACCGTATACAAATATATAACAGGTGCACAATCTCAATGCAAGTTCATTTATCAACGTCAAGTCACTATTAATTAAGTTACCGGCCTATTGCACTCCTTGAGAATACCACCCTTGGTGCATATGTTCATTGGTATCACCGGTTATTGCTCAATATCATGTTCCTCGTATTTCATATGGTCATGAAACCACGATGGTTAGCCATAACACCAATTTCCATTACTCCTTGAAACACTATGCACATGAGTGTAAAATAATATGTCATACTGACACAAAGCCGCAATCCTACGCAATTTATATCTATTCATTTCTATCAATACATCCCTAGACCCTTAGACAGCCCAAAGAGCAAACTACTGCTCTGATACCACTAATGTAAGGACGTCATGACCTAATCTCATCATTAGTGCATTTATCAGTTGTCATTAGTGCATACAATCATATCATTAAGGGATTCTCATACCATGTTTATTAATTATAGCATGACTTACATATGAGTTTCCAAACATAATCCCTCGTGAAACTCTATTTTTGACACAGTTTAATTCATAGATGTATACAATTACTATTGCACTAATCATATTCTCAATCCATCATGCAATGCTTTACTCGTAAATAAATTACATGCAAAACCCAGATGAAAAGAGAAATAGTAAAATACTTATACAACATGTATACAAATATCATTATGATCACATAAGAGTATAATTAAACAAATGTATATCTAAGTGTATAAGATAACGTTCCCAATACCAATACTGGTACCTCGCTCCTAGGAACATCTTCAATCAACAATTCGAACTCATTTTTGGAGCCAACGTAGTACCTGTTTTACCTGTTTCAACAGAAACAACCTCCACACGGGGTGAGCATACCAATAACATAATTACATTATCATTCGATACACAATTAATAGTTTATAGAACATAAAGATGCAAATTACGATAATACTCACTGGATATATCATCATATGGGATCTCTCACACTGTTCCTATTCTCAGAATAACCAAGATTATCAACTCCAAAATCAGTTAAATCATCACAACAACAAATTGTTGTACTCATACTCATTAATCATCAGCTCTATAATCAATAATAACTAAATCATTACAGTAATGATTTAATGAATTCAGATACATCTCAGTCATCAATTCATGGGTTATATTTCATCATAATCCCTAGTACTCTCAACAGCGGCGGCACTATAATCCCTCGCACGCTCAACAACGACGGCATCATAACCTTTGCTCGCTCAACAACAGCGATATCATAATCATAGCACGCTCAATAGCGGCATCACAATGATCCATAGCATATACTAATTCAACTCAACAATAATATACTATTTGTTAACCATAACAATAATATATATATATGCTCGTACGTCACACGTACCTTAAGATCGGCAACATTATTTTAGGTATCCTTCATAATCTGAGGTTCATACAGTATTTATATTGAATATCAATTCAACATTAATATCTCAACAATAACTCTCACAGCTATGCCATATTTATTATAAAACTCGACATGCTTCCTATCATAAATAATCATGATTTATCGTATTCCTTACACTACTCAATTCATCCATTTTAACCTCAATTCATTTGATTTATTAGTTAGCCCGACCGAGTCGTAAACTCACCTCTAAGGTTCTTCATATAGCACCTTAAGTCATGGTGCAAGATCTCCTTAGAATATCATAAAAAATCATATATAAAATACCACATTTGAACTTCCACAGCTTTAAAAAAATTTCAAAAATTACGGCCCGCGTTGAATCGCGAGGTGCCCAACAAATTGGTGCCAAAATTTCTGCCCTCCGTGATCGATCGTCAATGTCCTTGAGACCGATCGTGAGACCCCGCGATCAATCTATCGCTCCCTCGCGACTAATCAGTAGCACTGCTCATCGTCTCCAAAAATTCATGGCTCGTCGCGATCGATCGGCCCACATGCCGCGATCGATAGCGACCTTTGATTTTCTGAACATTTTTGCTTCACATGGCAGATTTTGAACCCAAACCCAAATCCAACAAAACCAACACCCACAATAAATCAAAAACTCAACTAAATCACTTCAAAACATCACAATAACAAATCCCCTCAAAACCCAAAACTCAAACCCACCAAAAACCATAACCAAATTCTTCAAAACCGCATTCAAAACTAGAATCAAAGGATGAAGAAGATTACCCAATAGTCTAGCTCGCAAATCCACTAAGAATCGAGCCCCCAAAGATTTTCTTCTTGAAAAGGAGAAGAAGAAAAGAGAACAGAAGAGAAGAGAGAAGAGGATAAGGGAGGAGAGAGGAAGAGTTGGGTGAAATGACTGAATATCGAGTCCACTTGGTATATATATATATATATATATATATATATATATATATATATATATATATATATATAGTACCAAGGCTCCAAAAATCCGAGTCTCCAATATTCGCAGCAAAAATTCTTTAATAACAAAATGCTCAATAATTTATCTCTCACCCAATCAATTGTACCTCACTCCAAAGCCCTCAAACTCGAAATCCCACTACTAAACAATTCCTAGATTCAACCCACCAACAATCATAAAATCTAGAACTTTGAATCCGATAACCCCGATACCGGATTCAAATTCTTGGGATTCATAATTACGTAATCATTCATAATTACTACAATTAAAACAACTAAATGTTATGGTTAAATTTGAGATTACTACAGTTAATTTTTGAATATCACATTTATCCCCCAGTAATAAAATTTCGTCCTCGAAATTTCAACACGCATATCTATCATGGATGTCAAAATATTCATAAATAATAGAGTGGCAAAGGTAAGGTCGAATCTATTACCTTTGTCGCTCGATCCCATGAGTAGACGAATAAAATTTAGAACAAAGCTCAAACATCCTAAACACCATAACTTAGGCAATTTTAGGTTTAAACCTAGACCAAACATCCCGATCACATGAGTAAACAAATACAATTATAATCAAGCGTGAACATCCTGAGCACCATCACTTAGACAAATTTAGGTTTAAACATAGACCAAACATCCCGATCACATGAGTAAACGAATAAAACTTAGAACAAAGCTCATCACTTACGTAATTTTAGGTTTAAGCACGGACCAGACACCCCGATCACATGAGTAAACGAATAAAATTCCGAACAAAGCTCGAACATCCCGAGCACCATCACTTAGGCAATTTGAGGTTTAAACATAGACCAATCACCCCGATCCCATGAATAAACGAATAAAATTTCGAACAAAGCTCGAACATCCCGAGCACCATCACTTAGGCAATTTTAGTTTTAAACATGGCCAAACATCGCGATCCACTGAGTAAACGAATAAAATTCCGAACAAAGCTCGAAAATCCCGAGCACCATCACTTAGGCCAAGCTTTAAACATGGACCAAATATCGCGATAACATGAGTAAAAGAAATAAAATTCCGAACAAAGCTCGAACATCTCAAGCACCATCATTTAGGCAATTTTAGGTTGGACAAAACATCCCGATCTCATGAGCAAACTAAAAATTTCAAACAAAGCTCGAACATCATGAGCACCATCACTTAGACAATTTTAGGTTTAAAAATGGACCAAATATCTCGATCCCATGAGTAAATGTAAAAAAATCGAAACAAAGCTCGACATCCGAGCACCATAAATTAGGCAATTTAAGGTTTAAGCATGGACAAAACATCACGATCTCATTAGTAAACGAATAAATTCCGAACAAAGCTCGAACATCACAAGCACAATCACTTAGGCCATTTTAGGTTTAAACATGGACCAAACATTCCGATCGAACATCTTGAGCACCATCACTTAGGTAATTTTAAGTTTAAACAAGGACCAAACATTCCAATCGCACGAGTAAACGTAAAAAATTCCAGCAAAGCTCGAACATCCTGAGCACCATCACGGAGGCAATTTTAGGATTAAACTTGGACCAAACATCCCGATCCCAGTAGTAAACGTATTAAATTTCGAGCAAAGCTCGAACATGGAGAGCACCACCACTTAGGCCATTTTAGGTTTAAACATGGACCAATCATCCCGATCCTATTAATAAACAAATAAAATTCCGAACAAAGCTCGAACATCACGAGCACCATAACTTCGCAATTTTAGTTTTAAACATGGACCAAACATCCCGATCCACGAGTAAACGAATAAAATTCCAAACAAAGCTCGAACTTCCCGAACACCACCACTTAGGTCATTTTAGGTTTAAACACGTACCAATAATCCCAATCCCATGAATAAACGAATAAAATTTTGAACAAAGCTCGAACATCCTGAGCACCATCACTTAGGCAATTTAATGTTTAAACTTGGACCAAACAACCCGATCCCATGAGTAAACGAATAAAATTCCGAACAAAGCTCGAACATCTCGAGCTCCATCACTTATGCAATTTTAGATTTAAACATGGACCACACATCCCGATCCAATGAGTAAAGGAATAAAATTCCGAACAAAGCTCGAATATCCAGAGCACCATCACCTAGGCAATTTTAAGTTTAAACACGGACCCAACATCCTTATCCGATGAGAAAAGGAATAAAATTCCGAACAAAGCTCGAACATCCCGAGTACCATCACTTATGCAACTTTATATTTAAGCATGGACCAAACATCCCGATCCCATGAGTAAACGAATAAAATTCCGAGCAAATCTTGAACATCCTGGGCACCATCACTTAAAGGCAATTTAAGGTATAAACATGAACCAAACATCCTGCTCCCACTTGTAAACGAATAAAATTCCGAACAAACTTTGAACATCCCGAGCACCATCACTTACGCAATATTAGGTTTAAACATGGACCAAACATCACGATCCCATGAGTAAACAAATAAAATTCCGAAAAAGCTCGAGCATCCCGATCACCCTCACTTAGACAATTTTAGGTTTTAACATGGACCAAACATCCCGATCCAATGAGTAAACGAATAAAATTTTGAACAAATCTCAAACATCTCGAGCACCATCACTTAGGCAAATTTTTGGGTTAAACATGTCACAAACATCCCGATCCCAGGATTAAACGTTCCGAACAAAGCTCGAACATCCCAAACACCATCACTTAGGCAATTTTAGGTTTGAACATTGACCAAACATCTCAATCTCATTAATACGAATAATTACGAACAAAGCTCAAACATCACGAGCACAATCACTTAGGCCATTTTAGGTTTAAACATGGACCAATCATCCCGATCCACGAATAAATGATAAAATTCCGAACAAAGCCCGAAGGTACCGAGCATCATAACTTAGCCAATTTTAGGTTTAAACGTGGACCAAACATCCCTATTCCATTAGTAAACGAATAGAATTTTGAACAAAGCTTGAACATCCCGAGCACCACTACTTAGATAATTTTAGGTTTACACATTGACCAAACATCCCGATCACATGAGTAAACAAAATAGAATTTTAAAACAAAGCTCGAACATCCTGAGCACTATCACTTAGGCAATTTTAGGTTTTAACATTGACAAAACACCCAGATCCCATGAGTACAAAAATAAAATTCCGAACAAAGCTCGAATATCCCGAGCACCATCATTTTGGCAATTTTAGGTTTAAACATGGACCAAACATCCCGATCCTGTTAGTAATCACATAAAATTCCGAACGAAGCTCAAACATCCTGAGCACCCTCACATAGAAACTTTTAGATATAAACATAGACCAAACATCCCGATCCCATGAGTAAACAATAAATTTGGTACAAAGCTCGAACTTCCCGAGCACCATCAATTAGACAATATGTTTAAACATGTACCAAACATCTCGATCACACGAGTAAACAAATAAAATTCTGAACAAAGCTCGAACATCCCGAGCACCTTCACTTAGACAATTTTTAGTTTAAACATGGACCAAACATCTCGATCCCATGATTAAACATATAAAAATTCAGAAACAAAGTTCGAACATCCCGTGCACCATCACTTAGCCAATTATAGGTTTAACATGGACCAAACATCCTGATCCCATAAGTAATAAGTAAACAAATAAAATTCCAAACAAAGATCGAACGTCCCGAGCACCATCACTTAGGTAATTTTAGGTTTAAACATGGACTAAACATCCCGAGCCCATGAGTAAACGAATAAATTTCGAACAAAGTTCGAACATCCCGAGCACCATCACTTAGGCTATTTTAAGTTCTAACATGGACCCGATCCCATGAGTAAGCGAATAAAATTTCAAACAAATCTCAAACATACCGAGCACCATCACATAAGCAATTTTAGGTATAAACATCAACCAAACATCCCACCCCATGAGTAAACCAATAAAATTTCGAACAAAGCTCGAACATCCCGAGCATTGTCACTTAGGCAATTTTAGGTTAAAACATTGACCAAACATCCCGATCCCATGAGTAAATGTAAAAAATTCTGAAACAAAGCTCGACATCCCGAGCACTATCAATTAGGCAATTTGAGGTTTAAAAATGGACCAAACAACCTGATCTCATTAGTAAATGAATAAATTCCGAACAAAGATCGAACATCACAAGCACCTTCACTTAGGCTGTTGTAGTTTTAAACATGGACCAAACAACCCGATCTCATGAATAAATGAATAAAGTTCAGAACAAAGCTCGAAAACCCGAGCACCATCACTTATGCATTTTTAGGTTTAAACATGAACCAAACATCCTGATCTCATGTATGTTCGAAATTTTTTAAGAATAAAAAACTGCAAACGTCAAATTTGTTAAGAACTTCATATTATAATTTGTAAATAATATAATAATGATGTAACTTTGTTAAATATAATGTATAAAATTTCGAACAAAGCTCGAACATCCCGATCACCACCACTTAGGCAATTTAAGGTTTAAACATGGATCCCGATCCTAAGAGTAAACAAATAAATTCTGAACAAAGCTCGACCATCCCAAGCACCATCACTTAGGTAATTTTAGGTTTAAACATGGACCAAACATCCCGAATCCATGAGTAATCAAATAAAATGACGAACAAAGCTCGAACATCTCGAGCACCATCACTTGGGTAATTTTAGGTTTAAACAAAGACCAAACGTCCCGATCGCATGAGTAAACATAAAAAATTCCAGCAAAGCTCGAACATCCCTAGCACCATCACTTAGGCAATTTTAAGTTTAAACTTGGACCAAACATCCCGATCCCATTATTGAACGAATAAAATTTCGAACAAAGCTTGAATATTGTAAGCTCCATCACTTAGGCCATTTTAGGTTTAAACATGGACTAATCATCCCGATCCCAATAATAAACAAATACAATTCCGAACGATGCTCAAACATCCCGAGCAACATCACTTAGGTAATTTTAGTTTTAAACATGGACCAAACATCTCGATCCATGAGTAAACGAATAAAATTCCGAACAAAGCTCGAACATCTCGAGCACCATCACTTAGGCTAATTTATGTTTAAACATGGACCAATCATCCCGATCCCATGAATAAACGAATAAAATTCCAAACAAAGCTCAAACATCCCGAGCACCATCACTTAGGCAATTTTATGTTTAAACTTGGACCAAACATCGCGATTCCATGAGTAAACGAATAAAATTCCGAACAAAGCTCGAACATCTCGAGAACCATCACTTATACAATTTTATATTTAAACATGGACCAAACATCCCGATCCCATGAGTAAATAATTAAAATTCTGAACAAAGCTCGAACATCCAGAGCACCATCACTTAGGAAATTTTAGGTTTAAACATGGATCAAACATCCAGATCCGATGAGAAAAGGAATAAAATTCCGAACAAATCTCTAACATCTCGAGCACCATCACTTAGGCAATTTTAGGTTTAAGCAAGGACCAAACATCCTGATCCCACGAGTAAACGAATAAAATTCTAAGCAAATCTCGAACATCCCGGGCACCATCATTTAGGAAATTTTAGGTATTAACATGAACCAAACATCCAGCTCCCATATGTAAACATCCCAAGCACATCACTTAGGCAATATTAGATTTAAACATGAACCAAACATCACAATCCCATGAGTAAACGAATAAAATTCCGAACAAAGCTCGAGCATTCCGATCACCATCACTTATACAATTTTAGGTTTCAACATGGACCAAACATCCCGATCCCATTAGTAAATGTATAAAATTCCGAACAAAGGTCGAACATCTCGAGCACCATCACTTAAGCAATTTTAGGTTTAAACATGAACCAAAAATCTCGATCCTAGAGTAAACGAATAAAATTCTGAACAAAACTCGAACATCCCGAGCACCATCACTTAGGAAAGTTAGGTTTAAACATGGACCAAACATCACGATCCCACGAGTAAACGAATAAAATTCCGTTCAAAGCTCAAACATCCCGAGCACCAGCAACTATGTAATTTTAGGTTTAAACATCGACCAAACGTAGCAATCCCATGAGTAAACTAATAAAATTATGAACAAAGCTCATACAAAAGCAAATTTACTTTATTAACATCCAAAGTACGCCAATAAACATAATCAACTATCAAAACATCATAGAAAGTACTTTTTAAGGTTCTGAACATTCCAAGTTCTTGCCAACTCTCGGCCAAGTTGATTTTCTAGTCTATTTAACCCTTGCCCGATCACCACCTTTATTTTGTGGGGGCCTTCCCAATTTGGCTCTAATTTCTTACATCCCCAACCGGGTTAGTTTTCCATAACAATATATCCCCGACCTGAAAAGCCCATTGGGTGAACCCTTCGATTGTAAGCGTTAGTGATCCTTATCTTGTACATCTCAGTGCGTGCGGTTGGTCTTTCTCTTAACATGTCTATCTGATCCAATTCTCCTCGTTCATAATATTGTACTCGAAGAGATTCTACATTGATCTCAGCGGGGATCAGGGCCTCAGAACTATACACCAGGCTATATGGAGTTTCTCATGTAGATATTCGTGGTGTAGTTCGGTATGCCTATAGTAAACAAGGTAATTCATCAACCCATGCTCCTCTTTCCAACCTGGTTTTAATCCCGTGTAATAGGATCGGACCTCAGCTTGTCCATTGGATTGAGGATAAGCTACCGAGGTAAATATTTGTGTAATTTTCATGTCCTTGCACCAATCCTAAACTCTCTTCCCCTAAAATTGTCTTCCGTTATCTGACTCCAATTTCTTCGGTATTCCGAACCGACATATTATGTTCTTCCACATGAACTTAATCACTTCATCCTCGGTGATCTTGGCAAGGGGCTCGGCCTCTACCAACTTGGTGAAGTTCGGTCGGTTCGATTTTGTAAAAAAATTGGTTTTTTTCGATTTCAGTTGATTTGGTTCGATCGGTAACCGAATTAACCGAATGCTCACCCATAGATAATATTACTGTTATTTGTGGAAATTAATGTATAATTTGTTTTTTACTAATTATTTTGTGTATAATTTGGTAGATATATTAGTAGATAAATTAATGTTTTTGAAAAAAATAAAATATGTATGGAGTCGATCAAAAATATTTTTTAGACTATATAATATAATTCTCTTATAGGCCATAAGTAACCACTGTGACCCAATTTATCTTTTAAACAAAAAATTAACATCGAAACTAAATTTAAAAGCTTGCATATTTTAAAAAATAAAAAATAAAAAGGCTTTTCAAAAACGCGTTTCTGGAATGCGTTTTTACAAATGCATATGTGGAATGCGTTTTTAAAAACCGCATTCCAGGAACGCGGTTTACCTTAGTTCATTGATACTTCATTATCATTTTTCATCATCTAGAATATATTTTGCGGAGAATAATAATCGTTCAAACTAAAAAAGCGATCGAATAAAAATTTGAATTATATTGTTATCACTGGCTATAGCTTTTTATAAATTTACAAATGTTAGATTCTACAATAGGATCTAATTTTTATGCTTTTTAAGAATAAAAAACTGCAAACGTCAAATTTGTTAAGAACTTCATATTATAATTTGTAAATAATATAATAATGATGTAACTTTGTTAAATATAATGTATAATATATGTTTAACTTCATTATATTTCTATATATATATATATATATATGTGTGTGTGTGTTTTTTTTTTTTTTATTAAGGCGCATCCACACTCATTTATTTTTAAAAATTAACGCACTCATGCATACACACACATATTATGTGACTTAGGTCCTCACGTTTTGTTCATCTATTTTTCAATTAATTATTTGGTATGTATCGTTCATTTAATTTTCAAACATTCATATAAAAAAAAGTATCTTTTTGCCCAAAATGAAATTATACTTGTCATATTATATTGTTTGAAATATTAGATTTTTGAATATATATGGCTATTAATTAATATATATATCACGTGTAATATAAACAAACCTGTGCATCAGACGATGCCACATTGCTGTGGTAAGCAAATCAAACTACTCATCCAAACTCAGATTGTTCCGTCAATTTAATCATTGCCCAACTTTTTTATCAGATCCATATTTCTTGCAAATGAAGCAAACAAAGTAGATATTGAATTCATTAAGCATTAAATACTAAGTTAGTTACGATAACTAACTCTTGCGTGTTCAAAGTTGATCCATATATTAGAAAACACAGCTCAATCTGCATTTCGACTCTTGCAAGACGGGTTATTGACAATGAAATTCTATGATTTTTTAGATAGACAAATTATGATATTATACTTTGAAAATAGACAGTTTATCTTTTGTGGTTTTCAAAAAAGCAGTAACCACCTGTAATTTGAAAATACACGGATTTTGCCCCGTGATTTGTAAAAAATAGACAGTTTACTCCTTGTAATTTATGAATATGTATAAACACTTCCTCTGTATATGATGTGTTTTGTAAACCATAGTGGATAAAACATATACTTTAAAAATCATAAGGTAAAATGTATATTTTTAAACCATAAAGGGATAATTACACTATAAAGAATAAAATGTATATTTACCAACAAAACCTCTCAGTTAAAGTACCGGTACTCCCTTGAAAACACACAGTAAAATTTGTGTTTTTCACAGTTAAACAAAATCTTTCGTCTTCCTGCTCTAAGTTACCACCGCCACATTCGTTAATCATCTGCTGTAATTTAATGCTAATGCAAAAACCCAGAAATCTGCACAGCCTCGCATTTACTATGACTACTGCACTACTGCTTTGTACAAATCAGAATCTCGGTACAATATCAAAAAAGCTATGAAATCAGAGCTTTAAGGTATATGATTGCCTTCATGTATTGAATATAAATTTTAATGCATATCAATGGCGTAATAATTGAAGATTTCACACGGCAGATGGGGAAATTTCGGAGATGCCCACAAAAAAAAGACGGTGATTTTTCCTCTTGGGTGGAACCAAGAAGGACTACTTAGGTGAACTGAACCATGGTTATCAATGTCATTCGCCTTTTAGAAAGTGTCATGATAATAATAAATTGATTAATTATGTACAGAATAAGGTTCAGAATTTAAAATTTCAGAGAAAATTATGGGTTGAAAATGAGGCCTCCGCATTTGCACTTCCAGCTCATTGGCTTGTAGTTTGAAGTGTCGTCACCTCTAAAGTAGGCTGCGGCGGCCAAAACTGCGGCGGAGACGTTGTTGATTCCGTTTCTTGTTTGAGGATTTGTGGGAACTTGAATGGCTTCACACTGGGAGCAAGAGATGCACCGCCGCTCGCAGCGCGGCGGCCTGGAACCGATTTGTCCTCGCAGTATTGCTTTATCTTCATTCACCGTCTAAAATTGTAAAGAATTCACTTTCATCAAATGTTTATTTTAAGCATGATGATGAAATACAGAAGGAGAATGGACAAATTCTCACCTCGGAATTGTCAGCTGTTTGTGCTAGTTTTCTACCTGAAACATGCACAAGATCGGGACTTTCAACAAAGAAGTATTCCACAGAACTAATACTATGTCGCATTAAATCCAAGAAATTACTAAATGGGGAGCCACCAATTACCTTCAGTATTGAATAATAATCTTGACTGGGACGAGATTAAAACCATGCAAACAATTAAAGAAATGACGAAATGTTGAATCCTCCGGCCAAACATCAGATTTTTACTGCATCCCATTCTGGGATTGAGAGCTGAGTAGCTAGATCCAACAACAAGAAACCCCTTTTCCTTTTGTTTTCCAAAACCAGAATTCGAATTCGATGATTAATTTCTCGCATCAACTATGTCTCCAAGAAGAGCATGCTTTATATATAAACACAGTTTTGAACCCAAAACTAAAAAAAAACCAACAAGTTTGATGGGGTACATTCACTGATTGAGTGAACAATTTGCTCTACAAATGACAAAACCACATTGTCACATTTGTGAATCTTTATCTAATGAATGAGTATGGAGGGTGGCCTAGTGTTGTTTTCTTTCTTTCTTTTTGGCTTTTTGAAGAAGTTGAGGTGATGGGACGTGCAAGGACAAATGAGTGAAGAGACTAAAACAAAAAAGCACACAAAAATGGGAAGGAAAAATTAAAATAAACAAGCTGGAAAAGGGGAATTGAAGGCAAAAAAATTGGAGTATATAAGCTAGGGAACCCCGTGGAATGAACACTTTTCAAACAAAGAAACATATGAATGAGATATCGCTGTTACTATATTTGTTATTATTATACTACAATGTAAGAAAGAGAGGGAATTTCAAACGAGAAGGCAGTAATAACGATAGAGAGAAGAAAGGGAAATCAAGAAGAAGACAGCAAGAAGCCACGGAAATTGCAGTAAAAGGGGAGGAGTCATTCACATCTGAATTCATATATACAGCTGGTCTTCGATTTGGGCTTTCTTTTTAAGATTTGCATTTTCATTATTTTTAGAAATATGACTTAATAAGTTAATATACTGCTTTAATATTTATCTGATAATCTTTGTCACGCTTTTTATTCATACATTCGATAGTTATTTTATGTCTTTTTCATCGTCCAAATTTTATTATTATTATTACTATTATTATTATTAAAGTATATTCTAATCCATAATATTATATATTTTTATAACGCAAATATCCTTATATATTATTTATTTTTCAAATAGATTTATATGACTATTTTATGTAGATAATAAAATCCTTGTCACCTTTTTAAAATTACAAGGGAAAATACATTAAAATGTTTTTGTAGTTTGAATTCATTTACAGTTTCCTAAAATTTTCAATGACCCGATTTAGTTATTAAAGTTTTAAAAAATTTCTCTGCCAATCCCCGATGTGAAGTCGGCCGTGTGAAACAAATAGAGAATGACTGATTCGAGAATATTTTAAAACTCCAAAGATTGAACTGGGAACAAACCAAGGTCGGTTTAGTCCCAAAAGTTTTAAAAATATTCTCAAATCAATCATTCTATGTTTGTTTCACACGGCCGACTAAATGTCGGGGACTGAACTGAGAAATTTTATAAAATTTTAGGACTAAACCAAGTCATTGAAAACTTTAGAGACTGAAACGAGAATGAAATCAAAGTGTAGGAGCGCCAAATTATATTAAAATTGTAGAGTATGTATTTTACTAAATTGAAGTGGGTACATAGTTTTAAGTGATTTCTTGAAGTGGTTGGTTGCAGCAAGGATGACCAATTCCTCACGCCATATCCACTTCTCTTCTTTTAGAAAATTTGCAGTGATCTCATAGATTACCAGTACTATTTTTCTTTTTATTATGCAGCTACTCACGTAAACCAAAAGCAAAAATAAATAGAAAAAAGTCTCGAAATCTTGAATTTATACAAGCAATCATGACAATATTCTAAAATATATTTGCCAATGACAGAAAACTAGTACATATAGAATTTACTTTTTTCTAAAAAAAATGAATGACTAGATATATTTTAATACAGTTTTGAACAATAAGTACTACGGCAATTGCGGAACGAATTGGGACGTCTTAGCCCAGCATGATAACAAAAGTATCAAGTCCAGTTAAAGGTTGTCGGGCCACAGAATATGATGTAACATTTGGGCCCTAATAGAAATAAAGCAAATGGCCCAAGCAGTGGCATATGTTGCGCAAAGTGCATGTCGGCACAAATATACCTGTGTAAAATAAATTATCATTTCAACCCCTATATGTTTTTTAAAACTAAGTGTTTAAACCACTATAATATTAATTAGTATTTAAACTCCTGTGTTTTTAAAACATAAGTTAAAAGCTCATGTTTTTAAAATATAAGTTTAAAATCCCCGTTTTTTAAAACATAAGTTTAAAACCCGTATATTTTTAAATCAGATCGATTTTGTAATTTTAAATATGTACACTCTAAATGCATCGGATAATGTGTATTCCACATTTTATTCATTTATTCAATTTTGACATTTAATTTAAACACTGTAAACATTTCATTTTTGCTTGAAAGAGATAGCTATCATGTGACATTCTATTATAAAAATTTTATTACGATCTATCTATTTACATTTTCAGAGGGACCTCCATTCGCATTCGGTTCATTCATAGTAAAATAATCAAATAAATAAAATCAAATGTCAAAAAATGAATAAAATGATAAAATGTGAAATACACATTTTCAGATGCATTTAGAGCATGTGAATTTACAAATACAGAATCGAGGTGGTTTAAGATTATGTTTTTAAAAACACAGGGTTTTAAACTTATATTTTAAAAACACATTGGTTTTTAGCTTATGTTTTTCAAAACACGAGGGTATAAATGCTAATTAACATTATATAAGTTTTTATTTTTTTAGTTTTTAGGGGAGGGGAAGAACCCTAGACCAACTCCGGGGAAAGGAGAATGAGAAATCGTTGGGGCACTGCCCTGGTTGTCTTAACATTATATAAAATTTAAATGCTTATGCTTTAAAAAACACAGGGATTAAAACACTAACTTAAATGACATGAATGTATTTATACCTATTTCGAATTTCATAAGGGGATGCATGCACTTTGTTCGGCATATGTTACATACATGTAAATTAGTTTTAATAGCTTACAATATTTTTCGATGGCATGGATTTTTGGATAAAAAATTTAGAATTTTTTTATTAAATTCAATAATTTCAAAGATGATTTTTCACATGAAAATAATTATTTTAATCAGTTAATTTTTTTTATTGCTATTAAAATTTATGTTGTTTTATAATAATTTTTTTGAATTCCTTAGATTATGGATGATATGGTCATTTTATCATTTTTTTTATCATGGAGAGGAGAGTTTTGTTACTTACAAAACTCAAACTTTAGTGAATCCTACTTTGGGGATGATGACAACCATTAGGCTAGATCTATGATGTCGTCATTTTATCATTAAAGCATGCTATCATGAGTAGTGGGTATAAACGAACCGAATCGAGCCGAATATGCAGAAAATTTTGAGGTTCGAATTCGGCTCGAAATAGTTATGTTCGAGTTCGATTCGAAGTTCGAAAAGTTTTAAAAATTTGACTCGAGTTCGGCTTGAATCAAAGTTCGAGTTCGGTTCGAAAAGAATCGAACATGATCGCGAGCTATTCGAAATATTGCTCGAAAATAAATACCCAAAATGTTCGAAATATATTCATTTAATATATAATTATATATAGATCCTCTAAACTCAATAATTATTATTTTAGCCATTCTAATTTAGAAAACAAAATCTACCTTTCTTGCTGTATAAAAAACCTCTAACGCCCTTATATCTTATCAATTAAAATATCTCTAAAAATTCAATTAATACAACACAACATATAACATAGTGAGTCCATCTGTTATTGTTTAAATTAGAGCTCAAAATCGTATTAAAGTTGTTCTACGTGGGAGATAACTGCAATTGTCTTTATTATTTTAAATAAATTTAATATTTATCAATACTTCAATTAAAGAAAATAAATTGAGGAAATGGTTTCATTTCATCGTGTTGTTTGAATACAAAACATCTCTAGGTATATATACAAGAATACAATTAATAATGTTTTGACACCTGTCTCTAACTAATTCTTCTTGTTATTACAAATCTAACAGATTTGTCCGAAGATATATTCATCCTTCACGTGTAATTCCAGAAGCATTGCCATGGTTTGTTAATTTGCATGGGCTTTTGTTATTGGACTTGGCAACTGAATGATGTCGAAGGCCTCTTTATATCTTGGGCTTGTGATCCTTTATCATTCACCTCAAACTAACAGGGGGGTGACATGCCATGTTGAGTTTGGACCTTAGACGAAGAAAGGAAATAGCGGACAATGGTTTGTCAATATATCAGCAGTTTGATTGAATGAAGGACATACATTGATGTATATGATTCTTTCTCGGACAAAATGGAGATCAAGTTCAAGATTCTTTGTTCGTGCATGAAGGATTGGGTTAGCGCTGAGAGCAATGGTGCTCATATTATCACATCCATAGTATAGGAACATGAGACTGAGAAACACGCAATTCTGATAACAGCGACTGAATCCATAATAATTCAGAGGTGGCATTAGCAAGGCTATGATATTCCGCCTCCTTACTAGAACGGGAAACCATCGTTTGTTTCTTGGAGCTCCAAGATATTGGAGAATTACCAAAGAACCAACAAAAACCCGATGTAGACCTCTGATCATCGGGATCACTACCCCCAATCCGCATCATAGTAGCCACAAAGATTGAAGTTGGGTGATACTCCAAAGACGAATTCAAT
The DNA here is from genome assembly GCA_907163345.1 of Haberlea rhodopensis. Taxonomy (NCBI): domain Eukaryota; kingdom Viridiplantae; phylum Streptophyta; class Magnoliopsida; order Lamiales; family Gesneriaceae; genus Haberlea; species Haberlea rhodopensis. The sequence goes on along the minus strand of CAJQUN010000020.1, from coordinate 722,249 downwards.
AATCAAGTTTGCCATGAACATATCGAAAATTCTTTTAACGGATTTCCAATGAGAATGCAAAGAGTTTTGCATTAATTGGCAGACTTTATTGACGCTAAAAGATATATCAGGTTGCGTTATGGTTAGATATTGAAGGAATCCAACAATGCTTCTATAAAGTTGGATCTTCGAACGGATCACTGTCCTTGATGGATAACTTCATGCCAGTGGCCATGGGAGTAGGGAAATACTTTACTTGATCCATCGTAGTCTTCAGTAACAAGTCTCGAGCATACTTTGTTTGAGGACGGAGAAGCGTGGTATCAGAGGATTTGACAACCTCAATGGCCATAAAGCAAGACACATCACCAAGATCTTTCAGGGAGAATTGATGGTGCAGCTGATTGATCAATGCCTGAATTTGAGTATTATTGTGATTTCAAGAGTTTCGTGTTTTCTTATAACTTGAAAGTGTATGCATTTAATCCTAAAATTTATATATCATTTTATCCATTCTTTGACTTGAACTAATAAAATATATTTAAAACTCCTTTTTATGCTTGTTCAAATCCATGTGATGATGCACGAAATGACTCCATGATTCGAGTAATTATATGTTGGACTGGAGGAGTCAGAAATATCACAACCCGAGCTTCCGGCTTTAGCCGGAGTGTATAAACTCATCTATATTTTTTTGGGGAAGACTCGAGTTCGAGTCGCGCTAGCGCAAAAAATTTCGTCCACCCCCCATAAAAAAGAGAAGAAGAAATGTCACAATCTAATAAATAATAAAGTGAATGACGAATTACTAATGTAGAACTTTTAGTTTAAACAATAATAAATTTTATCCTTATAATTTAAAATAACATATATTTCTCATGCTATGTATTTTTATGTCAAATCATAAGGAAGAAAGTTATAATATTTTATTTATCTATTAAAAAATAGAGGGATAATATTGTAATGCAGCTATTTTATAATGGTTACATCCATTATTTCAAACTATTAGTTAAATATTGTGTTGTAATAATTCTTTTTTATTCCTAAAGTAAATAAATAACGAAATCCTGTCCAAAACACAACGTACAAAAATCTGGCACCGAAAGATAATTGTAAGATTCAATCCGAAAAAACCAAGATGATTCATGCCTTTTTTAGTAAATAATAATTTTAGATACCGATTATTATCAATCATCTTCCCATGTTAATAGCGACTATATTTGTAACCTATCAACAGTATAATTGAAACTAGTTGGGTTTTAATCACACGTAGTCAGAAATCAATATTACATGTGGTTGGTCGGATTAGGTAGTGCTAGAGGGCTGCGAGTATTTAGAGGATAATGCTAAAAAATAAAATTTCTGAAAATTAACAATAAAATTTTTTCCCCTCTAAAATATTGCATGGGACCCCTAGTCCAAGGGTGGCTCGCCCCTGGTCACTTTTAATATACCTGATAGATTGTGTTTTTAATGCTTAGAGATTTATGAATAATGCATAGTTTTGTGATAAACTGAAATAGAAATACAAGATATATGTAGAGGTTATGATCCAGAGATCACATTTAATATTACATTCTTCTGGGTACTATCGTCTCAGTGATAATAGAAAAAATATTTAAAAAAAAATCTCTTTGAAATGTTTAGATATGAAAGACAAATCGTATGAATCCAAAATTATCAACTACATATATTCAAGAAATCAAGCTTTTGGTTATTATTATAAATTTATTGATGATTATATTTAAGAGTGTTCTGGATTATACTTTTCATATATTACATTTATCCAACATATTTTTCTAACCTCAGTTATGCGACCTATTTTTAAGGTTTTATACATGCGGAATACCTCAAAAAATATTCCAAATATTTGTATTTAGAGATTTAAATGTAATTTCCTTCTTTTTTTTTTTTTTTACACATGAAACATGATATATTAGAATAACATCAAAGTACTACAGAAATCTAGCCTAAACCACCAGAAATAATACATCCAAGCAAGCAATCGTAAACACAAGCAAACAATGGACAACAACTAAGGTAACATGAGGCACATTTAGGGGTGTGTAATCGGTTAAAACGAACCGACCGAATCGAATTTACAAAAAATCGAACCGACCGAAATTTTTTTCATCCAACCGAACCGATCGAATTTTATTCTTAAAACCGAACCGATTAAAAATCGGTTATTTCGGTCGGTAACCGAATTAACCGATTTTTTTTTAAAAAAATAATTTTTTTATAAAAATAGATAATTTGATTTTAAAAATTAAAAAAATTAGATATTTTGATTTTAAAATTTAAAAAAGTTAAATTTAAATAATAGAATGATAATAATTGATTTTTTTAAAAAAATAAAAAAATGTAATTTATTTTAATTTTTTTTAAAATATTAACAAATTAAACATTTCGGTTTATTCGGTTAATTCGATTAACCGATATTTTTAAAATGAAAATCGAAACCGAACCGAATTAACCGATTTAAAAAAAAAATCAAAACCAAATTTCCAAAATAACCGAACCGATTTTCTAAATTAATTCGGTTTATTCGTTTGTTCGGTTTAATTGAACTTTTGCTCACCCGTAGGCACATTAGTAGACAAGTTGGACCATAAGATGACATAGACTGGATCCAATCTAGGTACCCTCAAACCATATAACCGATAAGGTCGGACAAGGGGACTGCCTTCCAAAACTGAAGGTACAAAGATGTTGGTCGGTGGTTTGACTACTATTCAAATGGTGGCTTTACTATTCATATGGTAGCTCTTTTATTTCTCATTTGGTGGCTTGAAATTCAACAAAGGTAGGAGTAGAAGTTGCCATGAAATTGTCCACTGGAGGTATTTATTGCCTATATAAACCCATCAACTCTTCCTCAGAAAATCATCCCTCGATCTGAAATAACTTCTCAATATTAAGCTATTAAAGCTTATGTGTCTGTTTCTGTGAGTTGTGAGGTGATCTTGGAGAGTTTGTAATTCTCGATCTGAAATATTCAATATATTGTGTTTGCTTCCCGTGGACGTAGGCAATTGCTGAACCACGTAAATATTCGTGTTCTTATGTGTGTATGATTTTTACACTTTATTTTGGGTATTCTGGCACAACAATTGGTATCAGAGCCATGTGTTCGTGAAAATGCCCGAAAACTGAAAGTGTCCGAAATTGATTTCTGATCATACTACTAGATTCGTCTCGTCGACGGGAGTCCGGAACAATTTTCGATTCTTAATTTTGACTTCCGAGTCAACGGGAAATCGAATTTAAAGTTTTGGAAAAATTCTGAATTGTTTACTCAGTACGCGCATGGCAGCTGATTTAATTGGAGAAGAAAGGCTCCAATTCCACATCTGAACCGGGTCGGCCAAATGGACACGACCCGAACCCGCGTCCAAGCCCGAATCAGGCCCAAAGTTTCGGCCCATTTTTGGTCCAGCACTATTTATCAGCCCATAACTGTTCATCTGCCCGCTACTATTCATCAGTCCATAACTATTCACGGTCCGTCACTATTCACGCCCATCACTATTCATCAGAACAGAAAAGCCCGGTTCGAATCATTTTTCACCCGTTTTTGCCAATCCAGAACTGGTTCCCCACTATTTTGACCCTTCCGGACGCAACTGTAGCATCTGTTTCTGCTAAAAAGATACCCAAAAGGTCGAAGTAATGGATGAAGAAGCATCCACTAGCGGTTCAGTGCGACGAACCATGTTATCCAATGCGAAGTTCGAGGTGGAGAAATTTGACGGAACCAACAACTTTGGCATGTGGCAATGTGAAGTATTAGATCTCTTATTCCGTGAGGGATCTAGTATAGCTTTGGAGTCTAAACCCAAGGACATGTCACCTGAGGATTGTAACTATGTCAACCGGCAAGCCTGCGGGACGATTCGGCTCTGCTTATCCAAGGAGCATAAGTATTTTGTCATGAAAGATACGTCCGCAACGAGTCTCTAGAAGAAGATGGAGGACAAGTACATGACGAAAAGCATAGAGAATCAGCTTTATCTGAAAAAGAAGCTTTTTCGTTTTCAGTATAATAAAGGTACGCCAATGATTGAGCATCTTGATAATTTCAACAAAATTATTGCCGATCTGCAAAATTTTGGAGGTTGAAGTTCAAGATGAAGATATGGCGTTATTGTTGTTAAATTCCCTGCCCGAATCTTATGATCATCTGACCACGACTTTGTTATACAGCAAAGACGATGTCAAATTCATGGATGTTTCCAATGCGTTGGTAAATAATGAATATCGGAGGAAAGACCAGCATGATCATAGAGACACCATGTCTGAAGCACTGATGGTATCCAGAGGGAGAAATAACAATAGACAATCTGTCAAGGGAAGAGGCAGATCCAGATCAAAGTCCAGAGGAGAATCAACACGGAGACGTCCTACAAAGGATGAATGTGCCTATTGTCATCAGAAAGGGCACTGGAAGAAGGATTGTCCTAACAAGGATAAGTCAAATGCGAATGTAGCACAACAAAATTCTAACAATGAAGATGATTCGGCATTCTCGGTTTCATCATCTTCATTCAATTCATCTGATAGATGGATTCTGGATTCGGGTTGTTCTTATCATATGTGCCCACATCGCCAGTGGTTCTCAGACTTTGAAGATATAAATGGTGGAGTTGTCCTCATGAACAATGATAATGCCTGTTAGACAAAAGGCATCGGTATAGTCCGCTTGAAGATGCACGACAGTACGATCAAACAACTTACAGAGGTGAGATATGTTCCTGATCTGAAGAAGAATCTGATCTCACTTGGAGTCCTCGAGTCCAATGGATACAAGATAACCATGGAGGGCGAAATTCTAAAAGTTGTACGAGGTGTACTCTTAGCGATGAAAGGTACTCGAGAAAGAAATCTATATTTTCTGGGAGAGCTGCAGTCTCCACTAGCACTGTTGAAGATTCAACTGATACCTCATGGCTCTGGCATATGCGCTTGGGACATGCCGGGGAGAAGGCTTTGCAAAATTTAGTGAACCGAGGTGTTCTTAAAGGTGCCAAAAGTGGAAACTTGACTTCTGTGAACATTGTGTTTTGGGAAAGCAGACACGTGTCAAGTTTGGTACCGCTATCCATCGTACTAAAGGGATACTGGACTATGTGCACACCGACGTTTGGGGACCTTCTCAGAACGTTTCATTGTGAGGTAAACGTTGGTTTGTTACTTTTATAGATGATTTCTCGAGATATGTCTGGGTGTATACTATGAATCATAAGGATGAAGTTCTGGACATCTTCCTCAACTGGAAGAAGATGATCGAACCCAGACCGTGAGAAAGATAAAGAGGCTCAGATCTGATAATGGTGGAGAATACAAGTCAGACCCATTTCAGAAACCTGCCAGAAAGAAGGGATAGTCAGACATTTCACCGTACCAGGCACGCCACACCAAAATGGTGTAGCAGAACGGATGAATCGTACTCTGATTGATAAAGTCCGCTGCATGTTATCCCAATCTGGACTGAACAACACATTATGGGCTGAAGCCTTGTCATATGCCTCTTATATCATCAACAAGCTACCAACATCTGTACTAGACAGAAAAACTCCGAAGGAGGTATGGTCTGGACGACCCGTTTCTGATTATGATTCTCTGCATATATTTGGGTGTCCCGCATACTTTCACGTCAGAAAATCAAAGTTGGAACCTAGAGCCGAGAAAGCTGTTTTCATGAGCTTTAGTGAAGGAGTTAACGCATTCCGTCTATGGAACCCCGAGTCAAAAGATTGTCTTGAGCTGAGACGTTACCTTTGACGAATCTGTAATGCTGAACAGAAAGAGTCAGAGATAGAGAACCAAGATCCGCGTTCTCAGTTGCAGGTGGAGTTCGAGATTCCCACAACTCCAGACCAACCTGTTCAGATTGATGATCATCTTGAAGAAGACTCTGACGATCAGATTGATGACTCTGTTCAAACGGAGGTACCCGATTCAACATCAGTACCTGATTTTATTGCTACCAGTAAACCAAAGAGAATTATCCGGAAACCTACTCGGTTTACTGATATGGTAGCGTTCGCTCTTCCAATTGATCAAGATGGTATTCCGTACAACTACAAAGAAGCTATTTATAAAACAGAAAAGGCCATGTGGAAGACGGCGATGGATGAAGAAATGAAATCGCTTTATCAGAATAAAACATGGAGGCTGGTTCCACTTCCTAAAGGAAAGAAAGCGATTGGATGTAAGTGGGTCTTTGCAAAGAAGGAAGATGCATCAGGCAAAGATAGTATCAGATACAAAGCTAGACTAGTAGCAAAAGGCTACGCATAGAAGGAAGGAATAGACTATGATGAGATTTTCTCACCTGTTGTAAAGCATTCGTCTATTCGACTTTTACTAGCTTTGGTTGCACAGTTTGACCTCGAGCTAGCCCAGCTTGACGTCAAAACGACATTCCTTCATGGAACATTGGACGAGGAGATCATTGTTGTTTAAGATGGATTTAAAGTTCCAGGTCACGAAAATTGGGCTTGTAAGCTCGACAAATCACTCTATGGTCTCAAGCAGTCACCAAGATAGTGGTACAAACGGTTTGACGGCTTTATGAAGAATCAGAGGTACACACATAGTCATTTTGATCATTGTGTATACCTGAAGAAACTACAAGATGGTACATTTATCTATCTGCTCTTATATGTTGATGATATGTTGATCGCATCTAAAAGCAAGATAGAAATTGATAAACTAAAGGCTCAGCTCAACTCAGAATTTGAGATGAAAGATCTTGGAGAGGCCAAGAAGATTCTTGGAATGGAGATCAAGAGAGACAGAACAAAGGGCACAGTCTGTCTGACACAGACTCAGTATCTGAAGAATGTACTCCAGAGATTTGGTATAGATGAAAATACCAAACCTGTAAGTACTCCGTTAGCTTTGCATTTCAAATTGAGTGCATCAATGTCTCATACTACAGATGCCGAGATGAGACAAATGGATAGCATTCCTTATGCAAATGTTGTCGGAGCTCTGATGTATGCGATGGTGTGTACGAGACCTGATATTTCTCATGCAGTAAGCATGGTGAGTCGATACATGTACAACCCTGGTAAAGAATATTGGCATGCAATAAAGTGGATTCTACGGTATATTCAGGGTACCGTAGATGTTGGTCTGAAATTTCAGAAAGACGAGATCAATCTTCTAGTTGGATATGTCGATTCTGATTATGCTGGTGATCTTGATAAGCGTCGATCAACTACTGGTTATGTATTTACCATGGCAGGAGGACCAGTGAGTTGGATATCCACGCTACAGTCTACAGTTGCTTTTGTCTACTACAGATGCAGAGTACATGGCGATCACAGAAGCATTCAAGGAAGGCATCTGATTGCCTAATTTGGTGAAAGACTTGGGTATCAGGCAGAAAAATACAGAGATTTTCCGCGACAGTCAAAGTGTCATATGTCTGGCAAAGAACCAAGTCCATCACAATTGCACCAAACACATCGATGTTCGCTACCACTTTGTTCGGGAAATAGTAGAAGAGGGAGATATTCTACTCAGAAAAATCGGGACTGCAAACAATCCTGCAGACATGTTAACAAAGGTGGCGACATGGATCAAGTTTCAACACTGCTTGAACCTGATCAACATCTCTCGAGTATCCAACGCCTAGGGCGTACTGAAGGAGGCAACACATATTGACTGGAAAATCGCCAAGGTGGAGATTGTTGGCCGGTGGTTTGACCACTATTCAAATGGTGGCTTTACTATTCATATGGTGGCTCTTTTCTTTCTCATTTGGTGGCTTGGAATTCAACAAAGGTAGGAGTAGAAGTTCCCATGAAATTGTCCACTGGAGGTATTTTGTGCCTATATAAACCTATCAACTCTTCCTCAAAAAATCATCCTCGATCTGAAATAACTTCTCAATATTAAGCTATTAAAGCTTCTGTGTCTGTTTCTGTGAGTTGTGAGGTGATCCTGGAGAGTTTGTAATTCTCGATCTAAAATATTCAATATATTGTGTTTGCTTCCCGTGGACGTAGGCAATTGCCGAACCACGTACATATTCGTGTTCTTGTGAGTGTATGATTTTTGCACTTTATTTTGGGTATTCTGGCACAACAAAAGAAAGAAATACGGGAGACGAAACTGATAGAAGGCAACAAACGTGCATGCTCCCGAATCCAAATCTCACACCAGAAACCAGCGTCCGAAAAACATCACTCGATGGCGCACGAAACCAAGATTTCTTGTAGGCACGGCCAAACTTCACAGTGGCAGTGAAAATGAAATCAAATCCACCACCAAAGAGGCAACTGAGCATCGAAACGAATAGAACACCACCACACATTATAGATGACAACAAGAAAGAGGTGGTAATATATGTAGCTGGCTAAATCAATCCATCACGCAGAACAACATAGCAACAATGAGGCCTTAGATCGCAAAAGAGGCTCCAAACATAGACAACACCAAAACAACAATGACCAATACAACTATAAAACATAGAGATGGAAAAGAGCACAAAAGTTGGGGACAACTCACGAATAAACATCTGTAAGCAATTTAACGCTGGAGGTTCCCCCAATTCCCAGGCATTCTACCCCTCTATAGTCATAACGAGCGGCGGGGTTGTTGTGCAAACACCGACAGGGAAGGGAAGACAGATACCGAAGAGGCGTGAACTAGCATCTGGAAGAGGATGGATACAGAGAACCCCATCACCCCTCAAATGTCGTCGGTGCACCAAGAACTTGTGAGATACGTCGTTGGTATCACAACGAACACAACCAGGTCGGAAGCCCATTTAGAACCAAAAAGCATGACTATGTGAATCAGCGCAAGATCCCTCCCGCACATATTATTTTCTTGACACAAATACCATGTAAGTGCGGACACACTATAGAACCCGGGAGCCAGAGGAGTTGTATTTACCAGAGTGGTGTGGAGAGAAGCAATCGGCAGCTGCCAAAATAGGAAAGGCCAGAAAACACCACTAGTCGTTGTCTACAAACAACAACAGAGAAAGCAAGATCACTGAGAAACAAACCAACATCATACATAGAAACATGAAACAAATAGTAAAAAAGCCAAAGATCGGAGGAACTGGAGAAAGCTTAGTGTGAATGTCGTAATTTCCCTCTTAATGGGATTTAAAAATATGTTTTTTTTTGTTAGAACATGACATATATGATAACGTACTTTTTAAAAAACAATCATACTATTTGAGGGAGGGGATCTTAAAGGGATGATTTGAACTTGAGTCTCTGTGTTTGTAAGGTCTCGCTACCTTAAACGTGATTAAAAGCATAAAAGAGCTATTCATTTATCAGAGTAAAAGGTTTATGTTGAGGTACTGAGCATTGAGGGCTATCACAAATCTCAAATACAAAATAATTACATTCCCAACAAAATGAATGTTGTCACTAACAGATTTTTACACTACACATTCGTAGAGACTATACAAAATACATCCTCACAACTTCAACCCATGCCTTAGCCCTCCTTACCAAATTGGAGAGAAATTTTTGGCTTTGATATGCAATTTTCTTTCTTTCTACAAATTATTCACAATAATATATCAACAAAAAAAAATCCACACTAGCTGCACAACTAAATGAAGATTTTTTTTTGGTTTTGCACGATTCATCATCAATTATTCAAGCGTCACAATCGTTTCGTAATTTATTATATTTTCTGTTTTGCTGTCAAAGTTAAGTCGTAGTGTATTAATTTTGTTTTTTGTTTTTAATCTTTCTTTTCTGAGTGTCAATGTTGCAACGGAAATTACTGATGTGACATTAGAAAATATTGATGAGGCGTTATGTTTGCATTCCGACAAAATAAGACTAAAAAAAAAAGTTGTTGTACTAAAACTTAAATTTGATAAGTTAAAGGACGAAAATAGAAAACAAGTTAAGTTAAAGCACTAAATTGACTATTTTCTTTTCTTATTCGGTCTCGTTACATATTAAACAAGAGCATGTTGGTCATTCAAATTAAACAAAGTTATTATCAAATAGATGCAACATATTTGAAGGGGTCTGAATATAAAACCAAAAAGAAAACTGTGAATAAAATGAATGTAACTTTTCGTTCAATTTTGTTGAATAAAGCTACGAAGATCGAAGCGAATGCGGGATTGACGATCTCGACGAGCGGAGATCGGATTAGTCTTCTTTCTTATCTTTTATTTATCGTTTTTCGTAGAATATATGTAGCTAGTTTTTAATTCTTGGTTGAGGAAGACAAATCCTTGGATTTATTTATCTTGGGAGATTCTTATGCTTCAATTATCAATTTTATTGAGTATCAAGAGCTTTTCTGATTTTATTGATATGCTTGTTGTTTGTTTATTGGATTGACAACAATAACTTGCATGAAATCTAATGCTAAATTAGATATCAAATACAGAATTGTTTGATCCCTCTAATTTACGAAGCAACTAAGATTGATGAATTTCCGCTTGTGAGTTTGTTAAATTCTTAGGAAGAATACTTGACTAGATTAAATATACGCTTGGATTATGTTGTTTAGCTTCATTGATCTCCTTAGTTCATATGCTATCACCGATTTAAATCTTAATCGCTTGTATTTTGCTTGATTGTTTGATAAGGGTTAAACTACAACACTTGGGCTACTTAACTAAACGTAAGGTGAGATATGACTTTGATTATTGGATTAAACGTCCAACGATGAATATTCATATGAAAAATTGTGTTAGGATCGATTCCGGGGGTGGGTTGCCATTCCACGCCCGAGTTCAACCAACTTGAGCTTTAATAGCTCATGTTCTTGAAATAATTGCATCGAGAGATTATATCGAGTTCGGTTAGAAAACCGAGCGGAAGACACTCGACATAACTCGATCTGTAACCAATTAACCATTTGAAAGACATTTTCAAGATATGCAAGAAAGTATGTAAAACAGTTAGGTAAATAAATGCAGTAAAGTAAATAACATAAGCATTTGTTTCTAGAAGTTCGAAGCACAACACTTCTACATCTCCCCTTCTTCCATCTCATGGAAAGATGAACTAGAAGAGATTTATACAACTCTTTGTACAAACCTGGTCCAGTTGGGCATTCCCCATCCAACTAGAACTCCTAGCAACTCAACTATGTATGTTCTTTAACGTCTCACATACAAAGACTTCTCATTCAGTTGTGATGAATCACAAACAGTTACAATGGTATTCACTCTTCTATTTTAGCTCACAAATACAATGAATTGAGTGAATACAAATGCACAAATGATTCCATAATGAATCTGATACATCAAGGTAAGAGGTGCCAAATGTTTGGGGAGTGCTCTTCATTTAGTAGCTTTTGTCTTTGAAGTTCCCCAATTGAATCCCAATTGGGTTTGCTTTGGAAGGCTTGGATTGATCTTCAATCAGCTGCTATTGAGCTTCCAAATCATGTATATATAGCTCCAAGTAATGATATATAAGTTAGAGACAAGAAGATAACCGTCCGGACAGTTTTGGTAAGCTTTCAAACATTGCAACGATCATATTCTGCTTCTGGGCTATTTCTGGAAGGCTGCTGCTTTGTTCCAATAGAGCAGGTCTACTTGCAAGTCTACTGGTCGAGTTGTTGACCTCTACTGGTTTGAAGTCTGCTGGCCTCTACTAGTTTGAAGTCCGCTAGCATTTACTGGTTCGAATCCACTGGCCTCTAATGGTTGAGTATACTGCTCAACGTCTACTGGTCGACATCTACTGGTTGGTCGAACTCTAATGGTCGGAGCTTCGAGGTCTGCTGGTCCAAGGTCTACTGGGACTTGGGTGCAGCAGTAGGTTGAGTGACTTGTAGTGTCTACTGGTCGACATCTACTGGTTGGAGCTTTGAGATCTGCTGGTGATAAGTGTGATTCTTACACTTATTTCACAATGATTTTATAGTGGTTTTTGTAGTGATTCCGAGAAAATATTACGCGTTTTGATACATATATTTGTATATTTCAGGAATCTAGGTCCAATTGCATAAAAGTGGGGGAAATAAGCTATAATGGATGAAAAAGGACCAAACCGAGCAAATATGGAAAAAGAGGGACGAAATCACAAGATTGAAGATTTTGAGATCCGCGATCGATCGGCAATTTACAATGATCGATCGCCACCATCCAGAAGATTCCGCGATCAATCGGCAATACATCACGATCGATCACGGATATAAAAATTTTGGTTATTTTGTCCAGAATGTTTTGGCGATCGATCGGCAACTTATGAAGATCGATCGCCGAACCCGAAAATCGAGATTTTGTTTTCTTCTTCGTTATTTTGTGTCCAAACCTTGCAAAACTCTTCCTACTATAAATATGTATTGCCTTGGACTTTTTTGGGGACTCTTGGCTCATAATAAACTCTACAAACTCAGCCACCATCACTCTCCTTAATCCCCAACCATCCATACACCATAACCATTGAAGAGAATATGCATCGAAAGAGAAGAGACGACGGAGCAACGCAAGGTCAAAGCCTCTCGTTATTTCCGTATTTCTAAACTCTGTTTGATTCTATTTGATTTCCTTATGCTTTTGATGTTGAAAAACACAATTTTGCATTTGATTTTGAATATGTTTCTACGCTAAGTTTTGTTGTCGAGACTTAGGGGATCCCATGTTTAGAACCCACAATTTTAATTAAGTTTTGATGGATTCTTACAAATTCTTTGAGTTTAATTTGTTGTGCTCATGCTTTCAATGGATCAATACCCTTGATTGATTATTTATTGCAATTGAATTGACCATAGGAGATTGCGATACGATATAGTAAATTAAATCGTGGATTTTAGACTAAGATCGAAAGATAAAGTCAAATACATGTGTGATAGCAATAGATTTACCAAAATCGAAGGCTAGAAGTTTTCATAAATCGACATACAATATTGAGTGCTAAATAAGTGCATGATCATTGTCTTGTTGCATCTTAGTATTAAACTTGTTATAACCTGACCAAGGTATAACAAGTGCATTAGGAGAATTCGTCACCTTAGAACGTTTGAATTTAATTCTTAACTATAGGCGAATTGTGGGGGATTGCATGGGTGAACCTAAAGTCTTGATAATTGTCTCTATTGATTCTAATCTTATTCGTTCTTGCTTGTTGGGTTGATTATCGAGTTAACTCGTCACTTTAGTTAATTAATCATCACTAATATTCGTATACTAAATATAGTTAAACTAGTGGAGTTTGGTAATTATTTTCTTGTCCTCGCGGGTTCCACACTCATACATAAAATCATTATACTAAAGCTTGACAAGGTGCACTTGCGGTACACAATCGATACAGTGGAATATACTGTTTAAAATAATAGCGATCAAGTTTTTGGCTCCATTGCAGTTGACTAGTTTTAAAAACATCAAACGAGATTAGTTGACTGTAGTTTAGTCACTCATTTTTCTTATTTTTTTTCGATTTTTTTCCATTCTCTCTACTCTTCTACTGTTTGTGTTCTTTTTGGTTTATTGTTACAGGTTGTTATCTCTTGGTTCATGCTAAGAAGTAGCAACCCTACACTTGAGCTCTTTGATCCCGAGATTGAACACACTTGTCAAAGGAGGCTAAGGCAAGCAAGAGCACACATGGGCTAATAACAAGTAGATTCCAGTACCACCAATTGCAAGATCACTCATGGACTACTCCCACCCTGCATCCATGGATAATTGTCGAGTATCCAACCATACAGGCTAACAATTTTGAGATCAAGCCTGCTATCATACAGATGATCCAACATTCGGTCCAGTTTGGGGCGAGCAGCTACTGACGATCCAAATGCCCACATCTCCAAATTCTTGGATATTTGTGATACATTCAAGCATAATGGAGTTACTGATGATGCCATCAGGTTACGTTTGTTTCCCTTTTCTTTACGAGATAAAGCTAAATCTTGGTTACAATCGTTGCCTGCAGGTTCTATTACTACGTGGGATGGAATGGCGCAGTTGTTCTTGTCAAAATTCTTTCCGCCATCCAAGACGACTAAGATGCGGAATGATATCACAACATTTGCCCAATACGATCCAGAGACACTGTATGAGGCTTGGGAGCGCTTCAAAGATCTACTGCGGAGATGCCCACATCATGGCCTCCCTATCTGGCTGCAGGTACAAACGAACTGTTTATTTTCTGATAATCATTCTATGATTGATGCAACGTCAGGAGTAACTGTGATGAGGAAGACACCCGAGGAGCCTTATACGCTGTTGGGGGAGATGGCTGCTAATAACTGTCAATGGTAGTCCGACAGAAACGTGCCAAAGAAGCAAGCCGGAGTACATCAAGTGAGTGAAGTCAGTGCCCTAGCTGCCCAGTTGGAAGCGCTGAACAAGAAGATCGATAGTTTGAGCATGCATGCAATGCAAGTTCAAACTGTTACATGCGAGCTTTGCCAAGGAGGACATCCGAGCACTGAATGCCAAGTAGGTAACCCTTTCGTTACAACTAATGAAGCTGTTAATTTTTTAGGGAACCGACCACCACAGACCTACCCCTACCCAAATACATACAATACTGGGCCAATGAACTATCCCCAACCACCACCGGGGTATGCACCAAAGCAAAGCATGGAGGAGATCTTAACCAAGTTCATATCGTCAGCTGAAACAAGGATGAACAATCACGAGGCATCGATAAAGAACTTGGAAGTCCAAGTGGGACAGCTAGCAAAGATCGTAGCCGCACGAGCACAAGGAGCACTTCCTAGTGACACCGAGACAAATCATAGGGAGCAAGTCTATGCCATCATGTTGAGGAGTGGAAATGAGGTCGCTGAGAAGAAGGATGTACAAGTTGAGTTAAAAGGCGAGGTGGACATCAAGCAAGAAGAGGGACAAACACGCGACAAAGGTAAGTCTACTAAGACCCCTACACCCATCACACCTGCTAAGGTAGATATCCCACCCACATTCCCCGCTGCATATAGGAGACCAAAGTTAGATGCTAAATTTGCTAATTTTTTAGATTTGATAAAGAATCTCCATATTGAGATGCCTTTCATTGATGATATTCGGCATGCCAAATTATGCTAAGTTTTTAAAGGAGATTCTGTCAAAAAAGCGGAAACTGGGAGAGCATGAGATGATAAACTTAACTGAGAAGTGTTCTGTTGTCATTCAAAATGATTCATCTCCAAAGTTAAAGGATCCAGGGAGTTTCACTATACCTTGCAAAATACATTCTAAATCTTTTAATAAATCTTTATGTGATTTGGGGTCAAGTGTCAATTTAATGTCTTTGTCTGTGTACAGGAAGTTGGGCTTGGGAGAACTCAAAGCAATCAATGTTTCACTGCAGATGGCGAACAAATCCATCAAGTACCCTCATGGGATATTGGAGGATGTACCAGTCAAGGTTGATAAATTCACCATTCCGGTGGATTTTATCGTGTTGGACATAACTGAAGATGCAGACATGCCTCTGATTCTAGGGAGACCATTCCTAGCCACTGGAAGGGCATTGATAGATGTCCAAGAATGGAAGTTGATCCTCCGAGTAGGGGGATGAAGTTACTTTTGATTGTTTAAAACTTTGAACACTACAAGCACTTAGAACCGATGTTTTAGTATTAATATAATTGATACACTGTCTGTTGATGCAGTGCAGGTTAAGAGCGAGAAGAATGTGGAGGTCACACCGAAGGCCCATCAAAGAGGAGGTAAATTTCGTGAAGGTGACGTAGTTCGAATGAATAAGAAAAAGATGCGATTATTCCCATGGAAGTCTGACGCACCATGGGCTGGATAGTTCAAAGCTGTCAATGTTCTACCATTCGATACCTTCTCAAACTGAGATATGACCACATGCACTATTCACTATGAAAGAAAAGTGGTTACGACGTTACCACATGGCGGACGAAAAATCGTCTCCCACTGGCCCTTGCGGCACTTGAGTCTACATGGTAAAAAGTCCAGCATGGAGCTATAAATCAAGAACTTTTTTTATCCTTTTGCTTTGTTTTTGTTTTGGTCTGTTTTTGGTTTGTTTTTGCTTTTATTTTTTTTATTTTGGCGAGACTCCATGCGTTCTATGATATGTCCAACACTATACCCAGCTGATGAGGAATTAGACAACGATTACTGACGGTCCTTTTTTGTAAAAGGTAAATGCTTTCTCATTTTCCATGCCTAGTACATTGAGGACAATGCATGAAGTAAGTTTGGGGGAGTGCATTACTGCGTCATGCTTTTTCATTGGAATTGGATCGTTTCTTTAGCACCAACAAAATTTTTTCTTGAAAATGAGTTCATTTAGTAAGATTAGAATGAATCATAGTAGTGGTCTCTATTCCATGATGATATTAGTCTCATTATGCATGTCAACTTGAGTTTTGATGATTGTAAGACTTGTTTGTGAATATCTTGTTTTGAGTAGCATGTCTAAGATGAGGAATTTAATAAGAACATTTGAGTTATGGTCTTGTGAGTTGCATTTGTAGTAGTAAAAATCTTTGTGAACTTGATGAATTGTTTAGAGCATCTTAGAGTACATTAGAACCTATTTGATAATGACACATTGAGGCGAAATTCTATAGTTATGAACTTGACTTGGACATGATTTAGGCGATCTTTGGACCGTCTGAACCTTTCAAGCTTACCATGATATATATCAATATTTAGTGTCCCATGTTGAGCCTAAATGAAAAAGAATGGAGTATGTTTAAAATACTATTCCATTCAACAAATCTCTTTGGCAACTCATTATACCTATCTATTTGAGCTTAAATTGAAAATTTTTATCCTTACCTAAAGGGAGTATAATGAATCTCATTAGATGCACTTGAATTGCTATATTTTGATGAGCTTATTGTAAAAAAAGTTGATGAATGAGAAAAGAAAAGAATAGAAAAAGCCTTGAGAAATATATCCAACTAAGACCCAAAGTGGCCAAGGCTAAAAGAAAAAGAAGAGAAGCTCAATTTTGTGCAATATGAGCATTACATGCTTATACTCTCTTCTTTGTGCTATCCTATCTTTTCTTTGAAGCCAACACCTAGATTTAACATTACAAGCTTAAAAGACCTATTGATCCAAGTCTAGGGAATGACTTCATTAGTGGGGAAGTTGTTTGAAAATAGGCCTATGGAATGCTCAAGGATTCTCTTAACGTTCATTGACTAGCATGATTTGATCTATGAAAACTGCATGAAACTTGAAAGTGACAATAACACACCCGCATGTTCTGATTTGGAGACATGTTGCTTGATCTAGGAGAAAACACAACTTGTTAAACTTTCTGATTTATTCTTGTTCATTTGTAAGTGAGATATCTGAGCTACATGATTGACTATGAATTTGAATCTTCAATATTGAACTCTGCTGTGTGATCTTATTTCTGCTCGAGACGATCAAGTTTATGTTTGGGGGAGTATAAGTGTGATTTTTACACTTATTTCACAATGATTTTATAGTGGTTTTTGTAGTGATTCCTAGAAAATATTACGTGTTTTGGTATATATTTGTATATTTCAGGAATCTAGGCCCAGTTGCATAAAAGTGGAGGAAATAAGCTATAATGGATGAAAAAGGACCAAACCGAGCAAATATGGAAAAGGAGGGATGGAATCGCAAGATTGAAGATTTTGAGATCCGCTATCGGTCGGCATTTTACAAAGATCGATCGCCACCATCCAGAAGATTTCCGCGATCGATCGACAATTTACAAAGATCCATCGCCACCATCTAGAAGATTTACGTTATCAATCAGCAAAACATCGCGATCAATCGCAGATATAAAATTTTTGGTTATTTTTTCCAAAATGTTTTGGCGATCGATCGGCAACTTATGAAGATCGATCGCTGAACCCGAAAAAATCAAGATTTTGTTTTCTTCTTGGTTATTTTGTGTCCAAACTTTGCAAAACTCTTCCTACTATAAATATGTATTGCATTGGACGTTTTTGGGGACTCTTGGCTCATAATAAACTCTACAAACTCAGCCACCATCACTAATCCCCAACCATCCATACATCATAACCATTGAAGAGAAGACACATGGAAAGAGAAGGGACGACGGAGCAACGCAAGGAGTAAAAGCCTCTCGTTTTTTTTCCGTATTTCTAAACTTTGTTTGATTCTATTTGATTTCCTTATGCTTTTGATGTTAACACAATTTTGCATTTGATTTTGAATATGTTTCTAGGCTAAGTTTTGTTGTCAAGACTTAGGTGATCCCATGTTTTGAACCCACAATTTTAATTAAGTTTTGATGGATTCTTACAAATTCTTTGAGTTTAATTTGTTGTGCTCATGCTTTCAATGGATTAATATCCTTGATTGATTATTTATTGCAATTGAATTGACCATAGGAGATTGCGGTACAATATAGTAAATTAAACCATGGATTTTGGACTAAGATTGAAAAATAAAGTCAAATACATGTGTGTTAGCAATAGATTTACCAAAATCGAAGGTAGAAGTTTTCATAAATCGACATACAATATTCAGTGCTAAATAAGTGCATGATCATTGTCTTGTTGCATCTTAGTATTAAACTTGTTATAACCGGATTAAGGTATAACAAGTGCATTAGGAGAATTCGTCACCTTAGAACGTTTGAATTTAATTCTTAACTATAGGCGAATTGTGGGGGATTGCATGAGTGAACCGAAAGTCTTGATTATTGTCTCTATTGATTCTAATCTTATTTGTTCTTGCTTGTTGGGTTGATTATCGAGTTAATTCGTCACTTTAGTTAATTAATCATCACTAATATTCGTAGGCTAAATATAGTTAAACTAGTGGAGTTTGGTAATTATTTTCTAGTCCTCGTGGGTTTGACACTCATACTTTTAAAATCATTATACTAAAGCTTGACACCGTGCACTTGCGGTACACAATCGCTACACTGGAAAATACGGTTTAAAATAATCGCGATCAGCTGGTCCAAGTCTACTGGCCTCTACTGGTTCGAAGTCCGCTAGCCTTTACTGGTTCGAATCCGCTGGCCTATACTGGTTGAGTATACTGCTCAACGTCTACTGGTCGACATCTACTGGTTGGTCGAACTCTACTAGTCGGAGCTTCGACGTCTGCTGGTCCAAGGTCCACTGGGTCTTGGGTGCAGCAGTAGGTTGAGTGAATTGTAGTGTCTACTGGTCGACATATACTGGTTGGAGCTTTGAGGTCTGCTGGTCCAAAGTCTACTGGTCCCCTGCTGGTAGTCCGGTAGATGATCAATTTAGTCAGCAGCGCTCAAGGTCTGCTGGATATATCTACTGGTCCAGTTTTTTCAACCTATTTCTTTTCTAATCATCAAGCTGTAAGATATCATCTATGAACTACAAACTTGATGAAATATGTTAGCAACACAATAACGAGTTTTGTTAATATCAAAACAAAGATTATTCGGGTTTCCAAATCCAACAAATTGAATCTTTTGTGAATCGATGAAATAGATGATAATTCCAAGGAAGAGTCGACTGATACTAAGAATCGCTTTCATTAATTTAATCTTTAGTTTTAATTTAATTAGTATAATTCATTCACAACCCCATTTTTTAATTGTTTTTGTTTTGATTTTCATTAACACAAGAATTCACATCTCCTCATGGGATCGCTTTCATTAATTTAATCTTTAGTTTTAATTTTAATTAGTATAATTCATTCACAACCCCATTTTTTAATTGTTTTTGTTTTGATTTTCATTAACACAAGAATTCACATCTCCTCATGGGATCGATCTCTACTCACACTACTACATTATTATTATTATCAATCTTGAGGATTGAATGGGGTTAATTTGTGCGTACACGATAAGCGCACACCAGCGGTGCATAAAATTTTATCGAATAAATTGACTCATCCTATGACATCATCGGAAAAAAATTCTTATTTTGTTATTGTTTATTGTTATTATTATTATTATTATTGTTTCGAACGTAGATTACTCCAGAAAAAGGCAAAGTAGATTAAGGTGGACCACTCACGGGAGAAATTCGTGCAATCCCCACACTCCAACGTCAATTGTCCTAAATAATTTGGTGGGGTAATTCACGTCTTAACATAAAAATATTATGATTTCAAATTATTTGGAGCCATTAGAACTGAGTTTAGGATAGAACTCCCGAATTTACGGGTATTAGACCTCGATCTATGAACAACACATACAAGAATTTATGGATAATGATATATAGATCGAGATCCATACCCGTTTTCGTTTCATATAAGAATTTCGTCAATTTTCAGCGGTTGAAATTTGGACATGACCAATTATGAATTTGGAAATGACCAATTATGGTGACGTGTCGTCGAAGAAATAAAATCAAACATATCATTAATGTTTACTTTTCAAACTCCATATCTGGACCGTTTATAAAATATTTAGGTTGACTGAGTGGTTTATACTTGATTCGACCAAAGTCCTCTCGAATAATATATTAACTTCGAAAACGAAATCAAAAGCTTTTGATTTTTTGGTTACGAATCATTATTGAAATTGACAATTTATGAGTCGCTTTCATTAATTTAATCTTTAGTTTTAATTAATTTGATAATCTTACATAACGAATCATTATCTTTTGACATCTTTTTTTTAAAGGCTTTGGTGATAATCCAACATAAATTATTTTTTAACAAAAATAATCTCAAAATTATTTAAAAAAAAATGAAATGAACATGTGCTTACGTGAGAAGTTTTGTAGTCTTAGTATCATTTTTGTTAAAATAAAATTTTCATTGAATTATATTAGTTAAAATAATTTATAAATATTATTTTTATTAAAAATTAATTTTTGTGAGATTATATTTATTTAATCTCAAAAATTTGGAACGTAAACTGCACTATCTAGTGTTAGGAAAGCTGCAATAAAAGAGGTAAGAGAACTTGGCTTGACCGACAACATCATAAGGGATCGTGTTGGATTCTTGTAGTGGATTTGCGGAGTAGGGGTCAGATCTGTGGAGGCAGATCCAACATCTTCTGAGGTGCGTCCTAGATATGGGAAAATTTGGCGGAATATAGATCTGCCCCCAACTCGACCTAATACTTAAGAGGTTCAAGAATGGTATTTTGCAAATCCCATAAAATAGGAGATTACTAGATTTGATAGATTCTCTACCATTTTGATAAAGACAAAGTCATAATTTAGAAATTCCTTGAACTATCAGTTTACCTTATAAATACTAAGTTTGTCTAATATATTTTCGTTTTATTGACTTGAGCATCAGAAGGACTATGCTGCAAAACATTCCAATCCCCTTATAATAATTTTATGTGTATGAAAGATAAATGACCAGTTTTTTAGAGCTTTATTGTGCTTGGAAAGACTAATGTTAGTCCTACCACTTTTTCCATGAATAAATATTATATTTCAAATGTTTGATTCTCGATCAAAAAAAAAAAATTTGATTCAATTTTTGAATAACGAATGGAAAAGTATAAGTTGAATAAAACCAACACTTGGTGCATACTATAGGTAATCTTACTCGATTTAGTCATGGAATTGGCAGTCATATCGTATTAATCTACATTCAGTAAAAAAATATACATTTCAATAAAATATTTGACACGGCGTTCAACCAGAAATTTGTTGTCTCATAAGTGGTTGTGGAGAAAAAACTGAAAATTGGAATAAAGTTAACATTATTTGACACCGCCTTCTTTATATTTAATTCCTTATATATTTATATATTTTTATTACTGCTATTATATTTATCTATTTATGTTTTTTAAAAGTTCTCGACGATTATATTTATAATATATTATATATATAAGGACTGTACGGATATAGGAATTTTTATAAATGAGGGTCAAAAATATTAAAATAAAAATGAGGGCAACAAAATTTCTAAGGATCAAAATATAATTTTAGAGGAGACAAGATGTAATTTTTGAGGGATAAATTACATTTTTTGGGAAATAAAATACAAATTTTAAATTTTTTAAGGTAATAAAATTTTTTTTTGGAGTAAGAGTGAGCAAGTGCCCCTGCACTAATGTAAGTTTACCCATATATATATATATATACTTTAAAACAAAAATAATATTATACATTCGCATGATCTAACTACTGCCCTTTATCCAGAGGATTCGAAATTGAATGTGTCTAAATTCGTGTAATTTATTTTAAAAAATAAAATTTAAGACCTTGACGGTATAAAATCACACATTATAATTTATTTCAACTAATTGTACTTAATAAATTCACCAATAATATTAACGACAAGAAAAGCTACATTATATATTGATATCATATGATGGCTAGTTTTCTCAGGTAAAATCTCTTGCAAGTACCGGACAGAAAAAAATCTCGAGGACATAACCCCGAGAACAAGGTACACGAACACCACTAAACCCTGCTCGACGTTTTGGTCAAAACTGCAACAGAAGACCCGGACATAACTGACAGATTAACGGGTGTTGACGAACATGCGTCATTGGCGCGCGAATTTCTCGGATACATATTGAGCCCATGACGCCGTGATCGAGGGAGATCATGTCCCAGTTTTGGCGCTCCTCAACCGCCGTATGTTGCACTATAAATATCGCCCCACCATCCACTTAAAAGAGGTTGGATATTCGGGGCAAGAAATATACTGAGAATATCATAATACAATCTATTTGGTCTTTCTATTTGTTGTTTTGTTACTCTTGTTTAAAGTTTATCATTCATATTTCGTGTTAAAGTCCTGTAACAGATCAATGTTTATAGTGAAGAATTTATACTTGACAAGATCTCGTGGTTTTCCTTCGTCTTGCGGTTTTCCACGTAAAAAATTATGATGTCTCTTATTAATTTTATGTTGCATATACTCTATCCGAACATAGAGAATTTATGATCGCATCATATATAGAAGTAATAAACAATAAATCCCTTAATTAATATTTACAATAATTTAACATAAACCAAAGAAAAAACATAAGATTAGTAAATATCTAAGTTCTATAAACTAGCAATATTTTAATATTTTTCACAAGCCCTTAACAAATTAAAAAAGAGGGTTGTGGGAGAGTGTTCCATATCCATATATACACTACCAAATACTATATGTGTATTTTTATATATAATAATACTCTACAATATGATTCTTGACTAATTGATTAACATGCGGCGGATGGATTGGTGAAGGGGTTGTAGAAGTGCGGCGCCGGAGCCATGGCAAACGAGCTTTTACCCATGCTTTCAGCGGCGGATGCGGAGGCGCCGCCGACCCTTTCGCATGACGGGCACATAGTTAACGTGGCCGCTGGCAGCTGCATATAGAGCGGTTGGGCTAATTTCAGCGCCTTCAAATCCTGTACCTCCTTCTGCAGCCGCCGGTTCTCGTCCGTTAGGGTTTCGTAGCACTTCTTCAAGATTTCACAGTCCATTTCTGTTTGCTTCAGCTTAGTCCTGCAGAAGTATGGGATACATGTTAAGACTTCGTTTTTGCGGAAAAATAAATACTTTTTTATTAAACAAAAATGTTTGTCCAGTTATCGAATATAATTGACAGATAGCAAAAAGTTACAGAACAGGGCCCGCTAAAATATTTTCCCAATGAATTTTTCTAGAATCGTATCGAGCTAGGAATTTACGATCTAAATTAGCTCCTCTTATAACATATATGATTATTTCATTTTTAATTAATTGACTTTAAGAACCTATGGTATTCTTAATATGATAAGAAATCAGGTTTTTTTCACGTGATTGATTATTCTGCCAATATGCTTACCATCACCGGCGGACAGAGCTGAGCCTGACCCGGACCCGTTCACCAAACAAAATTTGGCAAAAATATTTTTTTTTTTAAAAAAATCGTCGACCAAATTTTTTTTTCGGGCTATGCTACTTGAGAGATATCCAACATGTTCAAATATACAAACTATATTAGCTTCTTAGTTATAAGTTATACCAGTCACTCTGTTTATAACCAATTGATTTTAAGTAGCAACTAACGTGTTCTTGTTAATCTTCAAACTAGAAAAGAAATAGCAATTACTGTAATATATTCTTTTCAAAGAAATTTTTTTTCTTGATTTATAATTTAATATCTAGATTTAAATATTTTTCATTGAGCGAAGGAAGAGACCTTGCTCTTCTATTCTGGAACCACACTTCAACCTGTCGAGGTGTAAGCTTCAACTCCCGAGCCAAATCTAGCTTTTGTTTCTGGTTAAATAAAAAAAAACCCAAAAAAAGAGAAACTCATCACCTTGATCCCGATAATTGAAAACAGAAACCCAAAAAAAAAAAACATATTTCAGAATTAAAAATTTTGTAATTATGATTTCTTACAGGATTGAGAGTGCTGTGTAGCGTGAAGCTTTCCTCCAAAAAGGCAGACTGAGCTTTACTGAGTCTGAGTTTCTTCCTACCATTGGATCCATCATCATCTTCATCGCTAATTCTAGAGGAAATCCTCTCTGTTTCCACCTCTTCACTGCTCCCAATTTCTCTCCCCCTCTTCACACTAGCGTTAGAGAAAGAAGAAGCAGCGCTTTCTTGTATGTACAAATGATCACCAGATTGATTATCATTAAAACGAACCTTGATATTATCATCAGAATCCACCTTTTTCGCCCCATGAATATGATTATTGCAAGTAATTTCACCAGACAGACTCAGAGTTAACGAAGGCTCCTGGATTTTATGAAGCTTTTGAGCCGGAGATGGATTTGCAGACTTGGGTTCTCCGGTTGAGGGTGATAATCCCAACCCTAAAACCAAGCTTGGGTTACATGAATCATGAAAACCCATTAATCTTTTGGGAGGATTTGGGTGAAAACTTTGGCGTGGGAAAGAGAAATGGTTGTTTGTTTTTTTGTGTGAAGAATCAAGAATGGCGTTTGGAAGTGTTTTTCTCCTGTGTGTGAAATGTGGAGTAACAAAGAATGGGAGGAGACTTTTGTAAAGGGAGGATTGGGTGGGTGGGTAGATTTCTATGATTAATAATCAAAGGATTTAATGAGTATTGATTGGAATTTTGGGAGTGGAAATCATAAAAAGGTTCTCTTAGACAAAACGTTTGTCAAATATCTCTTGGTCCAC
The DNA here is from genome assembly GCA_907163345.1 of Haberlea rhodopensis. Lineage (NCBI taxonomy): Eukaryota > Viridiplantae > Streptophyta > Magnoliopsida > Lamiales > Gesneriaceae > Haberlea > Haberlea rhodopensis. Next base: position 697,319 of record CAJQUN010000020.1, on the reverse strand, counting down.
TAACATTGAGGTGAGCATTCCATTCGGTCGATAAATATTATTGGTTAACATTTAGTCTGTTCGGTTATATTATAATTTTATAAATCTAAATATATATTTTTCTAAAAATATGAATATAATTCAAGGTTTTATTAGATAGTTATGCAATTGATTTCCTCACTAATTCCATCGGTAATTTGTAAATAATCTTAAAAACATCAATCTTAGATCCGAGATCAACCTAATTTTGGTCTAAATCATAAAATAAACCCCACTATCTATGCCTCACACATATGTTGTGGCCGATCAGTTAACTAATAATATGTAGTAATGATACAATTCAAAGAATTAGATAATGTGGTAGTTTAAACGTATTTTTTTTGGATTGGGGGATGAAGATTTTTTAACAAAGTATTTTGTGACATTGTCCGACTCAATCTTGAGTCTTTTCCAAAGTGAGAGATGTAAGGAATTCGTTCCGCTTTCCAATCCCGATTGATGCCTGCAATCAAGAAACAAAACAGATCACAGTATACAATTTCAACTAATAAAACTGTAAACTGAAAAGCAAAGCAAGAGTAAAGAATTAGGGCTCAGGTCGAGCTGGGTATCCTTCCAACGTTGTCACCGGGGAACCAAGGTATCGTATCCTAAAGGGGAGACACACACTACCCTAAGACCCTGCCCGAAGACCCTGCCCGAACCCCACTGCCCAAGCACACAGCCTGGACACACACACGCAGCACCACACACAGCCACTCAGCACCACACAGCACCAAGCACACGACCACAACCAGTGCACACAGCACCACTGCCACAGCACAACCAGTGCACACAGCACTACACTCACAGCCACACAGAGCACCACACTCACAAGGCTCGAGGCGCACACACAGCACCCAACCACGGCCACACCAGCGCACACAGCACCAAGGCACGAGGCGCACACACAGCACCAGCCAGCGACCACACAGCACCACCCTAGGCACAAGATGCACACAGCACCACACTCACTCCACCACACTACCCGAACACTCTGGAACAGGGACAAAAAAAAGGGGAGACAAAATTGCACAAAGAAAAATCGAATCAGAGTGTTATCTCATCATTAAACCATACCATACATAAAGGCAAGAGGGAGACGAAGAGGAGGCTGCAAATTCGAGTAGACCAGCCGAAGAGACAAACCAGCTGAAGAGGCGCAAGGCTGGGAAGATTCTGGAGCTAGGGCACCGAAGGTGATGGCTGCAAAGGGGTGAAAGAGGGCTGAAGTATGGGGCTCGGTTATTGTGTGGAAAAGGGGCCAAACAAAATAGGAAAGAAAGCCCAAGGGATTTAATAGGTAATGGGCCAAAACCCAACAAATCTCCACCTTGGCACAATACCGGCTCCACCTCGACGTAAGGATAACCCAATAGATGACTCATCATCGCCCAAAGGGTCCCCACAACACACAAAGCATTGTGTGGACCAAGTTCTTGTCATAGCACACAGCACAGACAGAGAACACAGACAATAACCAACACAAAGAGGTTAAAGTCAATAACCGGGGGTAACAATCATATAACAAGCACACAGCAGTTATACTAATCAAAAAATAGTTAACACCTAGTAATCAATCATCAGTATCAAATTTAAAAATTTTAAAACATGATTGAAACTTACTAAGGGACAAACACTCAGTACACATATCAGCAGGATAAAACACATAATCACTTAGATTATCACCTACAGATAACAACCATTGAATAACATTCCAAAGCACAAAGCTAGGATTAGTCATATACCTACTAAAGCAACTAATAGCATAAGCTATACCATGCCAAGTACTAATCACCAAATACATTAAGCAACTAATAGCATAAGCTATATCATGCAAATCTTCATGTTCAATCGAAACCAATTCATCATGCACAACATGTTCATGTTCAACAACACTACCATGATTTACAGGCATTCCATGAATTTCAGGTTCATTAACACACGAATCATGTACACCAGTTAAATGCTCCACCTCGCAGGGAGTAGCACTGGACACAGACTCTTTAACATGCACAGGACACATAGTCACATTAGGGGAAAGGAAATCCGGGAATTTCACTCTTTGTTGTTTGCCAAAAACACACGAATCACAGAAAGGCATGCAAGACAACCCATCTTTACCAACGCAACCTTTTTCATGCAAATTCTCTAGACCTTTAGAACTTAAATGACCTAATCTCCTATGCCTCAGATTAGTCAAGTCATCAGTCACAGAATTCACATTATCATATACAGATTCAGTTTTGCAAACATAAAGATGTCTTTTCTTTTCACCTTTGAAAACAACCAAAGAACCCTTTATGATTTTCATAACACCATTTCCCCATCTACCCTCTAGACCACATGATTCTAAACCAGAACAAGACAACAAATTATTGCACAAAGCAGGAACATGTCTTACATCTTTTAGAATCATAGAATAACCAGAATCAAATTTTAAATAAACATCACCAATGCCAGCAACTTTACAAAGTTTTTCATTAGCAATAGTAACAGAACCATTCTCAACTTCTTTATAATTAGAAAACAAATTTCTAAGAGGTGACATGGGATAAGAGCAACCAGAATCAATTAGCCATTCATTTTCACACACAGTAGATGAATGCACATAATTCACAGAATCACATAAGTCAGTCACCATAAAGACATCACCAGAGTCTTCACCAGATAAAGAAGCATGATTCACTTGTTCATTAGATTGGTTATTATTATTTTGATTCTTCTTTTTCTTTTCAGGACAGTCTTTAATAAAATGATCAGGATCACCACAATTAAAGCACCTCCTATTCTTAGGCCTAGACTTAGATCTTTTCCACTTGTTCTTATCATTATTCTGATTTTGGTTATAATCAGATCTATGATTGTTGTTATACCTATGTTGAGATCTACCTCTAACATGCATAACTTCTCCTGAATCGTGCTTACCGCCGTTGTTCACTTTTAAATCTAATTCCTTGCTTTTTAGGCCGTTAATTACAGTATCCAATGTAACAGAATCCCTACCGTACTTAATAGCAGATTTTACATCACTATAATTCTCAGGAATAGCATTTAAAAGAACAATAGGTGAATAGTCGTCAATGTTCTTATCTCCTGTCAATTTAATATCTTGAATTAATTTAGTAAACACATCTATGTTCTCATCTACGTCTTTGTTCAAGTCTAGCTTGAATCTGAAAAATTTTTCTAACAAGAAAAGTTTACTCGGCAAAGATTTCTCAGTAAACATTCCTTCTAATTTTTCCCAAAGTTCTCTAGCAGATGATAGTTTACCACACTTCCTGAGCACAGAGTCAGACAAGTTCAAGATAATAGAAGAATAAGCATATTCGTCATCTTCAAGTTTCTTAGCATTCGTAATGTTCTCAGCCCAATTACCATCGATAGCTTTAAATACCTTTTGTTGTATTAAAATTCCTTTCATCTTTTGTTGCCATATAGAAAAATCAGATTTTCCATTAAACGGTTCAAGGTTATATCCAGAAATTGAAGCCATCACAAATACGCAGAGAGGCACACACAATTTCTATAACCACACAGCAGAAGCAAGGACCACAAAGGCACACAAAACACAATGAAAGAATTAAACAAGCTATGGGAAAGAAAAAACGCTATCACCCACAAGATCACAATACACTCAACGGTGTACGAGCATGGGGCTTCAGATAGGGTTTTTCCTACGGGTAAGGGACACAATTACACCTAGAAACACGATAGTAAATGATTAAGGGTTGAGAAATCACTTACAACCCAGAGACAAAGCTCTGGGGTGACGAAAACCACGCTGCCTGAAGCACCGAAGCGCCTGCCCGAATCTGCCCGAGATTCCAGAAGCTGCCCGAGCACTACTGCTCGCTGCCCGAAGCCAACAGCTGCTGCCCGAGGTCTGCTGCTGCTGCCCGAGTCCCTGCCAAGCTCTGCCCGAAACCACCGAGCACTCCAGTCGTTGCCCGAGGTCTGCCCGAAGCCCTCTGCTGCTGCCCGAAGTCCTCTGCCGCTGCCCGAAGACTTCTGCCGACTGCCCGAAGTCCTCTGCCGCTGACCGAAGACTTCTGCCGACTGCCCGAAGTCCTCTGCCGCTGCCCGAAGACTTCTGCCGCTGCCCGACGTCTGCCCGAACACTCCACCAGGCACGGAACGCTCTGATACCACTGTAAGGAATTCGTTCCGCTTTCCAATCCCGATTGATGCCTGCAATCAAGAAACAAAACAGATCACAGTATACAATTTCAACTAATAAAACTGTAAACTGAAAAGCAAAGCAAGAGTAAAGAATTAGGGCTCAGGTCGAGCTGGGTATCCTTCCAACGTCGTCACCGGGGAACCAAGGTATCGTATCCTAAAGGGGAGACACACACTACCCTAAGACACTACCCGAAGACCCTGCCCGAACCCCACTGCCCAAGCACACAGCCTGGACATACACACGCAGCACCACACACAGCCACTCAGCACCACACAGCACCAAGCACACGACCACAACCAGTGCACACAGCACCACTGCCACAGCACAACCAGTGCACACAGCACTACACTCACAGCCACACAGAGCACCACACTCACAAGGCTCGAGGCGCACACACAACACCCAACCACGGCCACACCAGCGCACACAGCACCAAGGCACGAGGCGCACACACAGCACCAGCCAGCGACCACACAGCACCACCCTAGGCACAAGATGCACACAGCACCACACTCACTCCACCACACTACCCGAACACTCTGGAACAGGGACAAAAAAAAGGGGAGACGAAATTGCACAAAGAAAAATCGAATCAGAGTGTTATCTCATCATTAAACCATACCATACATAAAGGCAAGAGGGAGACGAAGAGGAGGCTGCAAATTCCGAGTAGACCAGCCGAAGAGACAAACCAGCTGAAGAGGCGCAAGGCTGGGAAGATTCTGGAGCTAGGGCACCGAAGGTGATGGCTGCAAAGGGGTGAAAGAGGGCTGAAGTATGGGGCTCGGTTATTGTGTGGAAAAGGGGCCAAACAAAATAGGAAAGAAAGCCCAAGGGATTTAATAGGTAATGGGCCAAAACCCAACAAGAGATGTAGGATCAAACGTTTGCCGTTTTATCAAAAATTATGACTGATGGTAACGTTGAATCTTTTAAACTGTATAGTAGCACAAGCACCACGTTTCAATCGATCACACATGAAGAAAGTTTGTTGTTTCCCAACAATCTCCTTCCTAATAATTGCACTCCTTGCAACTCACGGGAATCGAACACTTAATCTGGCTTTAATACCATTGTAGGATCAAACGCTTGTCATTTTATCAAAAAACTATAACTAATGGTAACGATGCAACTCAAATCTTTTAAACCTTATAGCCGTACAAACACCAGTTTTCAATCTATCACACGTCAATAACAGTTACAATTGATGTACTCCCATATAAGGCTAGGCTAGCCGACCGCTAAGCCTCGCCGGACATTTCTAGTACAAATATGTCATAATATTTAAAAATTTGAAAGTCGACATGGTCTAGAATCCACATTGGTTGACTAATTGAACCGCACTTTACCCTTATCTTCAATTATTATAATAATAATAATAACGACCAACAACAAGGAATCCCCTAGAAATTTCACATGCAAGAATCAATGTGTAAAGAATGAATACTTAGATGCTTTGATTGGAAACTATTTGTATGAACTCGATTTGAATTTTTATAGATAAATTTATTATAATTAATATAAAATGGTTGATATATTTAATTTATATATCTTTTTATATTTAAATTATATTATATTTTAATATTAAATTAGTGTATAAACTTAGCAAATCAATGTTTTCCATTTGACAATGGGAGACATACGTCAAAGAGAATGATTCGTTTGCCTTCTCGCCACCCATTATCACGCCAATTTTCTACTGTTTTTTCCACTAACTCCATTTTCTCCTCATCATTCCTCGATCCCGTTTACTTTTTAACCTTGAGTAATAATTAATGCACCAATTTATATGCTAAAAAGTTTGACTTCTAGTCGTGTAATCATTCTAAGGCTAAAGTATTTAGGGTTTGTTTGATGATGTTTTTAAGGGTAGTGCCTTTAGATGTATCATCACCATTCATTTGGAATTTTTTTTAAAAGGAAAAAAAAGATTCCATTTGGATGGTGGATATTGCTCTTGAGGACAGCGCCCTTAAGAACAGCAACAGAATTTCCAGTATTTAGCGATCTTTCCTAGATACCATTCATGAAATTTTAATAATATCATGACTCATAGCACCCTTCATACTTTGTCCAAAATATTTGATACGGAAAAAAAATTATGCAAATGCATGAAAATTCAGTGCAAATTGTCAAATTTTTGTATTCATTCTCTAAGTTTACTTTTTTTTTTTTTTTTTCGCTTTTAGTTTTATTTTGTTGAAGTACTGATGTAACATCAGATATTTTGTTTGGATACACAAACTCACAGGACTAGAACCAAAATTTGACTACTAAGTAGAGGACCACAACATAAAAAAGAACGAATTAAACTCCACCGCCACTTGATTGAAGTGACACAATCCTCTACCCTAACGAGAGAAGCTGGATTGAATCACATCCTATGATAGCACAATCCCCGACCCCTTTTTAGTTGCACTAAAAAATGTAATTAAACTATTTTCCCAAACACTTCGTATATTGAGATGGTAAAACTTAATAATAAAAATAATGAAACTGACCGTTCAAAATACCTATGTGACTTTGGGCGTAAAAGAACATGAATTTTTAATTCATGTTGCTTGTATGGATATTAACGTAAAAAAGTTGCTAATGCTGGAAATTTCCCCAATAATTTCCCCAAGAAAGCGATCATTTTATCTTAATCAAGAAATATCATATAGATTAACAAACATAATGATGTGATCACGAACTCACGACCAGTTCGTATCAAAGGAGCACCAAGAACTCTAGTGAATTTCATTTCCAGAGCTTGAAGGAACATGAATTATGAGTTGCGTTTTGTAGATGGAGTTACACGGGAATTACAATTGTAATAGGCATAATAAGCGCAATATTGAGATGTAAATACGTGTTTACTTGTGAGTACTATAAATACTTCAATGAAACAATTAAAAGGGGGAAAATATATCAATTCAAGGAATCTTCTTTCTGTTTTCTATTCTCTCTGGAATTTCTCTTCTGGTTAGGCATCATTCATCAATTCATTCTAGTGAATTGAATAACATAGGTTATAACATTGGTGCTCTCGTCTACAATGGCGGAAGGAACACGTTTTGCGCGATTGGAAGGAATTTTAGCAAAGCTTGCTGCATTTCAGGAATCTCAGGAGAATATGTTTTAAAAACAAGGTCAACGTTTCGAATTACTCCAGGATAAGGTGCATGAGCTCACAGTTAGTTTGTAATCCTTGGACGGCAAGGTTGAACAACACTTACGACGTTTTTCTTCTGGTTCAATTCCTAATCCTCCACCTCATGGTTCGAACTTGCACCACAACAATCAGATTTCCTTTAATCTTCCGTCATATATGAAATCAATGCGAATTGAGATTCCTAGATTCGTCGGCCAGAATCCAACAGCTTGGGTGGCCAGAATACAGAGGTATTTTGATTATTATAACACATCGGAACCTCAACGATTAATTGTTGCTTCTTTTCATTTTGATGGAATAGATTTGGATTGGTTTGATTGGATTAATCGCAATGGTTTATTGCATAATTGAAATGATTTTTTGGTAGCTCCTACTAAACGTTTCGGACCATCTGAATATGAAGACCATTTTCACAGACGGGAACATTATATAGGTATCAACATCAGTTTGAGTTTCTTTCTAATAATATAACTGATGTTTCGAAACACGTCTTGACTAGTTGTTTTATTTCGGGGCTAAGTCATGAGGTTCGGAAAGAAACACAGGTCTATCGACCTCAATTGTTGCTACAGGCCATGGGAGTAGCCAATCTATATGATGATAAGATTTCAGATATTCCTTTAGGACAACACTCGAGCAATGACAGAGCACTGGTTTTGAAATTCAGTCTGGTAACTTTGAATCCTAGACCTCAGGCTTTACTTCCGACACCAGTGGGCTCACGACAGCCATTTGCAATCCGCAAGTTATCACCAAATGATATGCTCGCTCGCTGAGATAAAGGTTTATGTTATAATTGCGACGAGAAATTCTTTATTGGACATAAGTGGTAGGGGACAATTTTTTATTTTTTATTTGTGTCTGAGGATGAGGATACAAGTGTTGAGACAGCTGATAAAGAATCTTCCTCTGACAGACAGAGTGCAGATCGCCTAATGGAACAGCCTGAGATAAGCCTTCATGCCATGGCCGGGCATCCTAATACACGAACTTTGAGATTACGTGGTTATATTGAGAATTCTCTAGTGCAAATTTTAGTGTATGGAGGGAGTACTCACAACTTATACAAGAACGTGTTGCTAAATTCCTGAAATTGAATATAATTCCTTCACAACATTTTTCGGTGGTTGTAGGCAGTGGGGAAAAATTGCAGTGTGATGGTTTTTGTCCGGTCAGAGTGGATTTGGATCAGGCATCTTTTGACATCGATTTGTATGTCTTGCAAGTTCGGGGGGGGGGGGGGGGGGGGGGGTGGGGGGATGTGGTTTTTCGAGTTCAGTGGCTCAGTTCATTAGGTCATATTATCATGGATTATAACCAATTGTACTTGGAGTTTTTCCATCAAGGAAAGTTGGTTCAGTTGCAAGGACAGTCATCTATTCAACTGGAAAAGTTCAAATTGAAACAACTTAAACGCCTTTCTCAAACTGAAAGTATTTCTCAATGCTATCAATTGTTATCAATGGAAGCTTCTGCCACTTTTTTACCTCAGGTATCATCTCATCCAAAGTCTTTACTGCGTCTCCTTGACTCGTATAAAGACGTGTTTGTGTAACCAAAAGCCTTATGCCCATTTCGAGCCATTAATCATACCATTCATCTACTTCTTAATACTCAATCAGTTAACGTCAAACCATACCGTTATCCCCATTCCCAAATAAATGAAATTGAGAAATTAGTGCAGGAAATGCTTCACTCTGGAATCATTCATCATAGTCAAAGTCATTTTTCTTCTCCTGTCCTATTGGTAAAAAAGATGGTACTTGGCATTTTTACGTTGACTATCGTGCCCTTAATCATGTTACTGTTAAGGACAAATTTCCTATACCGACTATCGATGAACTTCTTGATGAATTATATGGCGCCGTAATATATTCTAAGTTGGATCTACGAGTAGGGTATCATCAAATTTGAGTCGATGATTATGATAAATTCAAAACAGTTTTTCGGACTCATGAAGGGCATTACAATTTTTGGTAATGTCTTTCGGACTTACTAATGCGCCAGCTACTTTCCAGTCATCCATGAACCACATTTTCAAACCCTTTCTTAGGAAATTCCTCATCGTTTTTTTTTGACGATATTCTCATCTATTGTTAGTCCATGGCCAAACATTTAAACCACCTTCAGATTACTTTACAGAGCTTAAGGGACCATTCATTCTTCGTAAAATTTTCCAAATGTTCTTTTGCTCAAAACTCCATTGAGTACCTTGGGCATGTCATCTCCCCTGCAGGTGTCCAACCAGACCCCGCAAAGATTTTCAGCCATTCGGTCTTGGTCTACGCCAAAACATTTGAAGTCATTGAGAGGGTTTTTGGGTTTGTCAGGTTTCTACAGGAAATTTGTACCCAAATATGATACCATTGCTTTTGCACTGACTGAGTTACTTAAAAAGAATAAGTTCCTTTGGAATTTGGAGGCTCAATCTGTCTTTGATTCATTGAAAGATTCCCTGGTTCAAACCCCTGTTTTAGCCCTTCCAAATTTCTCCTTACCTTTCCAATCCAAACTGATGTATCTGGGGTAGGTATTGGAGTTGTGCTACTTCAGGGACATCCAATTGCCTACTTTAGTAAGAAGTTGCTTCTGCACCTTTCTAAAGCTTCTACATATGTCCGAGAGTTGCTAGTTATCACCCAAGCAGTTACCAAGTGACGACCTTATCTTCTTGGTCATCATTTTCGATCATTACAGATCATTTGAGCCTAAAACATTACTCAATAAAACTGTGCACACTCTTGATCAACAGAAATATCTCATCAAACTCTTAGGTTATGATTTTGATATCAGTTACCAACCAGGTAAATCTAATGTGGTTGCGGATGCTCTTTCACGCGAATTTGATACTGAATCCCACATTGATCATCCTTCAGGAGAGTTCTTAGCCATTTATGTACCAACTTTCCAATTCTGGGCACAACTAAAGGTAGAGGTAGTTAATGACCCCTATTATTCATATCTTTTCACTGAAGCGACATCGAATCCTAGTTCTTTTCAACTGCGAAATGGGTTAGTCTACAAATGTCATCGCCTTTGTCTCAGCTCATCCTCTCCCTTGAAAGCCAAAGTGTTGTTTGAATTCCACGGTACACCTTTAGCGGGTCATGGTGGAGTACAAAAGACTTTGGCTAGGATTGTTCCTAATTTTTACTGGCCTCAAATGAAGAAAGAGGTGCAAAAATTTGTGGCTAGTTGTACGGTTTGTCATCAAACCAAATATAGCTCTCAACAACCTATGGGACTTTTACAACCGCTGCCAATTCCGGAGAATGTGTGGGAAGACATCTCCATAGATTTTATCACAGGGTTACTACAGTCTAATCGGTGTACTGTTATCTTGGTGGTTGTAGATAGGTTGTCGAAATATGGTCATTTAGGGGCGCTAAAGACAGGTTTTACAGCGTTGACACAGTTGCTTCCGTGTTTGTGGTCAAACATCATTCATTCCCTAAAAGTATTGTGACATATCGTGATCCCATTTTTGTAAGTAAACTCTGGACAGAAATTTTTAGGTGCAGTGGAACGACATTGGCTATGTCAAGTGCCTATCATCCTCAAATGGATGGGCAAACAGAGGTTTTAAACAGGTGTGTGGAGCAATACTTACGAGATTTTGTGATGAATCAACCTTCGAAGTGGTTAAGATATTTGGTTTCGGCTGAATTGTGTTATAACACTACTTTTCACTCGACAATAAAGATGAAACCATTTGAAGCGGTTTTTGGCAAAGTACCTCATACATTACTGTTAGGATCGGTCCGGAATGTTTAGAGGGGGGGTGAATGAACACTCCTATTAAAAATTAATCCCTTGTGATTTCTTTCGGATTAGTGAAAGAAATCTGTTTCTTAATCAACTCTTTTTCAGAACAGACCACTGAATGTTTTAGTGCGGAACAGTCTGTTCTTAAATTAGTAAGAACGGCTCGATGGCTTGAATAATAGAACGAGTGCAGAATGATAAAACACAGAATATGTTTCTGGAAGTTCGAAGGTGGTGTAATCCTTCAACGTCTCCCCTTCTTCCAATTAAGGAAGGATTCCACTAAAAGACTTTGATTTATACAATCCTGTTGTACAAACCCGATTCAGCTGGATTTACCTCACTACCAGACTGAAACTCCTAGTCTCTCTATCTGTTCAGACACACTCTGTCTGACAGTTACAATTGTTTCTCACTTCTATATTTCAATACAGAATACACACGATAGACTTTAGTCTATGCACACAATGATCCTTAATGATCAAATATTACAATATCCTTTGTGCTTATGAAGATTTTCAGCTCGAGAAAGTCTGAGCTTGTAAGCTTGTGCTTATTTTCTTTCTTGTGCGTTTTTCGATTGATCAGAATCTATCTTGAGCTCTTCTGTTGCATCCTTTTATAGTTGCATGTGCCAACGACATTATTTCCTTTAATGTGCAACTCTTGACTCTGCTTAAACTCTGAGTAAGCTACAGTCTTCTTCTTTAGGGTACTTGCCGTTCTGGTTCATGCTTTCGGCGACTGTCAGGTAAGCTCTTCTTTGTCTTATTACCTTTTATGGTAATCTTCAGTCTTTGGTCTTTTTCAGCATTAATTGCGACATTAAATGCTTCAATAAATAACAGTTAATGATTCGGACTGAAGAACCAATCTTTATTCAGCCTTGACTGCTCTGATCTGATAGAAGTTGAGATCGATCTGAAGCTTCGATCTGGTCAGGCTGATTTCCATCGATCCGTTCTGTTTTGCGATATACCATATCAGCTTGATCTGTTTTGAGCGAGCGATCGATGTGGTCAGTCTGGTTTCTCTCGATCCGGTCTGATATATTTTGTCATCTTTAAAATCCGGAACTAACAATTACCATCCTATGGTGCTGGAGATTCGGGACTTGAGGCTGTGGATTCATGCTTACATGAGAGATCTCAGATACTGGGGACAGTGAAAGAAAACATGAGTCGTGCACAATTAAGAATGAAAGCTAGTGCTGATCGCCATCGAACATAAAAGGTATTTGAAACAGGTCAGTGGTGTTTTGTTCGCTTACAACCACATCGTCATTCTTCCTTACTGGACCAACCTTATTTGAAACTTAGCAGACGTTTTTACGGACCATTCAAGATCGTTAAACGTGTGGGAGTGGTAGCTTACAAATTAGAATTACCTAAAGAGGCCAAAATTCATCCGGTGTTTCATGTGTATGTGCTTAAATTCTGGCCAAATCCCCAAGAAGCTGAGTCTCTAAGTCTAACAGATAATTTCATTCAGAATCAACCATTAATCACCCCATTCGCTGTTGTGAATTGATGACGAGTTCGTAGGCATAATAAGTGGATATAAAAGGTTCTGGTACAGTGGGAAGGCTTACCATTGGAAGAGACTTATTGGGAAGATGAGAATGTGTTTCGGCGCACCTATCCTACTTACCACCTTGAGGACAAGGTGGATGTTGAAGAGGAAGGCAATGATGTGATCCCAACCTCACGACCAGTTTGTTTGAAAGGAGCACCAAGAACTCTAGTGGATTTCATTTCCACGGCTTGAATGAACATGAATTATGAGTTGCATTTTGTAAATGGAGTTACGTGGGAATTACCATTGTAATAGGCATAATAAGCGTAATATTGAGATGTAAAAACGTATTTACTTGTGAGTACTATAAATACTTCAATGAAATTGTTAAAAGGGGAAAAATATACCAATTCAAGGAATCTTCTTTCTATTTTCTATTCTCTCTGAAATTTTTCTTCTGCTCTTCGTTAGGCATCGTTCATCAATTCATTCTAGTGAATTGAATAACCTAGGTTATAACACATAATATGGTGGGGGCAGCTGCCCCTCAAACAAAAAAAATGTATTGCACAAGAAAAAAAATTGTAAACAAAATTTAATTTACATTTTGCCTCTGCCTATATGCCCCAAAAACTAAATTTTGCCACTCCTAAACGTATATTTTGACTCACCTAATTTTTTCACTACAATTTCTTATGTTATTATTTTTGACGTCTCTAAACAGTCAATAATTCTACATTCGTCCACGAGGCCAACTGTGTATATTTGTGTGATCCAAATCAACCCATTTCCTCGTTACAAATGTCGAAAGTGGAGATATAAGTGTGTTTTACAATTAATTTTATGGTCGGGAAAGTTGTTTTCAAAGGATGCCCACAACTTAGTTGTGAAGACTGTATTTTAAGCAGACCACATGACCTGTCGATTACACAATCCTCAGTTTCATTTGTAAGAAATGGGTGTGTCGTGTTTCTTTCTGACTAATTTTCTTCTTCTTTTCCAATAAATGAAACGTGGAGGATGCATGGAATGTATTTATATCCATTGAGGGCAGTTTTTACGTTATCAGTGTCCTGAAAGATACATCAAAGTAATCGAAAATGTGATAGATAGATAATGATACATCAAAGTAACCGAAAATGAGATAGATAGATAATGCTATACGTGAGATATATAAATAAAATTAGGGGCAAACATTATAGATTTAAAAATATTTTTTCATTGTTACACGTAAAAATTAGTTGCCTTTTCTTGTTTGTTATGTGGGGAGTGATCAGGAGAAAGTACATTAGTATAAACACACCATGTGGTAGTTTTAGCTAGGTTTTGTAGTTTCTTAAATCAATTATATCGAATTAAGAATTAATATATATTTTATTGCCCAACAACAATTAGATTATGGTCTCAATCTTCTGTAGTTTTGTCATGTCTTCAATGGTTGAGGCAGATATAGTCGAATCCCAAATTGAAAGTATTTTTTTATAAACAACGTAGGATTAAGTTATTGCTGCTTTACCAAAAGCTATAGCTGATTGTAATGATACAACTCAAATCTTTTAAATCATACAACAACCCAAAGACCACATTTTGATCTCTCATCCAGCTGGGTTGATTATTGCACTTCAACAATCACCCTTCATATCATTATGCTTTTGCAATTTATGGTAATCGGATATGTGACCCTGAATCTGATGTCATTAGCAAGTCAAATGCTTGCCGTTTTATCAAAAATTATAGCTGGTGGTCTGGAACGAATTTAGAAATATAGTTTGTGGCGTGAGGTGGGGTGGGGGGTGAATAATAACATAAAAACAGGGGTCAAATTTTTTTTTTAAATTCGCCCCTGTTGGTGTTAATTGTACAATTCAAATATTTTAAATCGTACAATAACTTAAGCGTCATTCAGGTTTTAATTTTAAAGATCTCTTAAATGAGAAAAAAATGTACTCAAGAAAACACGCTAGCAGTTAGTTTATTATAATAATTATAATTCTACAAAAAAATCTTATGAACTTTTATAATTTGTTAAATTTAATAGATTAATAGTTTGAAAATATTGAAAAGACATACTGTAAATTTGAATTAAAACTATAAAGAGTGATAGAATACGCAGGAAGACGAATCAGGATCTTTGCTTAACTAAGAAAAGTTGATAGGAAGTGTTTGGGTATGCTGGCCTACTTTGCAAACACATTCAATAATGCTCAAAATAGAACATCTTAAATCAAGAGTTTGATAACAATATTTTTAGAGACAATATCAAACTAATAAATACTACATTGTCAACTGTACTGACAATACGTTGGGTCATCAATGATATTAAGGCCAGACTAAATTCGAGCTTGATTGGATTTTCTACGGTGAAGCTTTTATAGCATCTATTTCTTGTTAATAAGAAATTTGATGCTGGAATCAGGATCTAAGAATTAACGCCTCAATTTATTTGGAGTCGTGAGGGTCCACATACTAATATATGGATCTCACGTCCCAAATTCATCTGCACCGTTGGATCTGGCCAATTCCGAATTTCTCAACTAGTGGACCACTATTCCATATTTTGATTCATTAATGCTAGTGGAAGACACATGAGTTTGATCATCGTGTCTTAGAATAATCATCATTTAGATTGTAATTGATCACTTTTTATCATTCTTTGCACCTTTTACTCGACATACATTCACACGGTTGAAATTTAAAAGTAAAATACATGAGTTTCAGTTTGCACTTTATCCGGATGATTAGCAATTGTCAAATTACAACACATCCATGATCCTATTAATTATCCCATGACCTAATCAAATCTCAAACCTCATCCTATCAATAGGAACAGTGTAAACATTGGCACCATTTGGTACATTGATAAGGGTTTGATGAACCATAATTTTTAACTATTCATCTCTCGCTTATTTTATCTCATCTATTATACCAAATGGTGCCTAATATTTGTCGTTTGTGTACACAAAAGTCTCAAGCTCTGATGTTCCTCGTCCTCAAATTATTTAATTTTCATTGAAATGCTACAAGTCGGTATACAGGTGGTGTATTTGTACACTCAATTTTTATAATATTCTTTTGGAGTTAATCTAATTAATCAATAAATGATTAAGAATTTAATTAAAAGCAAGAAATTTTATGGGTAATCTATAACATTATTTAAAATAATTTTTTGAGTAGGGCTATTTAGTTTGATTATTTTAGTATGTAATTATTTATGACTGATCTTATCATACTTTACTTATTTACTATATATTATTGTTAAAATCGGAGAAGTGTTTAGAAGGGGGTTGAATAAACACTTGACTCAAATTCGATTTTTCTTTGTTACTACAGACTGTTAAGTACTGCAGTAGGTTCTCAATTAGTTGCAAGTCAACAGATACTGATAATAGTGCGGAATAAGTCTGATGAACTTGTGAGTAATAAAAACTGAATGATAAATGTAGAAAGTAAATGACACAAGAATTGTTTCTGGAAGTTCGAAGCACAACGCTTCTACTCTCCCCTTCTTCCTTTGCAGGAAGGATTCACTAGAAGACTTTGAGTAATACAATCCTGTTGTACAACCCCGATTCAGCTGGATGTACCCCACTACCAGACTGAAACTCCTAGTCTCTCAATCTGTTCAGACACAATCCGTCTGACAGTTACAAAGAGCTCACTCTTCTATCTTAGAACAAAATACAATTGATATGGTGATTTAATCTAAGCACAAATGATCCTTAAGTGATCAAATAAACAATAAGTTGTGCTTCTAATTTTGAGCAGATCGATAAGATGAAATCATTTCGATGATAGCATTATGCTCAACTGAATGCTCGACAAAGTTGATTGATCTTTTATGCGTTTTTGAATCTCTTGTGTCCGATTCTTCTAGTCTCGTGTCATTGAGCATTTTAAGTTGCACCTATATATAATCGTCTCCGCCAACGATAATATTTCCTTTTGTGTGCAACTCTATACTTTAGTCAATATCTGAACAATCTGCAGTCTGCTATTTTAGACACTTTCCCTTCTGGTCTGTTCTTTCGGCACTTGTCAGATAGACTCTCCTTTGTCTATTTACCATTTAAGGTAATCTTCAGTCATTGGGTCTTTTTCAGTATTAAATGCACCATTAAATGCTTCAATAAATAGCCGTTGATTATACGGACTGAAGAACGACGCTTACTAGCTTAGTCTGTTCTGATCTGCTTTGCATCGATCTGGATCGATCTGATTTGGTCTGATCTGGTCGACATTGATCTGTGTCGATCTGGTCTGTTATGGTTTGTATCAGTCTAGTTGACATTGATCTGGTTTGCTTCGATATAGACTTTATCGGTCTGGTCTGTTTTGATATAGACTATATCAGTCTGGTCTGTTTTGTCATCTTTAAAATCCGGAACTAACAAATTCTCCCTTTTTGATGATGACAAAACCTAGCTTCTTAATCTTCTTCTAAAGTCCTTTTTCTTGTAGAAGATTCACTCAGATCGATTAAGTCTTCTTGTTCAAAATAAATGAACTTATTCAAAATAAATGAATAAGACTGAGAATTTCGATTGAAAGACTTTTTATTAACATGTCTGATGAATACATTTATATACGTCATTCATTATAGGCAATTATCTATGTCTTCTATATAAGATGTTGTGCTGGCTCCATTTATTTCGATCGGAGAAGTGTTTAGAAGGGGGGTTGAATAAACACTTGACTCAAATTCGATTTTTCTTTGTTACTACAGACTGTTACGTACTGCAGTAGCTTATCAATTAGTTGCAAGTCAACAAACACTGATAATAGTGCGGAATAAGTTTGATGAACTTGTGAGTAATAAAAACAAAATGATAAATGTAGAAAGTAAATGACACAAGAATTGTTTCTGGAAGTTCGAAGCACAACGCTTCTATGTCTCCCCTTCTTCCTTTGCAGGAAGGATTCACTAGAAGACTTTGAGTAATACAATCCTATTGTACAACCCCGATTTAGCTGGATTTACCCCACTACCAGACTGAAACTCCTAGTCTCTCAATCTGTTCAGACACAATCCGTCTGACAGTTACAAAGAGCTCACTCTTCTGTCTTAGAACAAAATACAATTGATAGAGTGATTTAATCTAAGCACAAATGATCCTTAAGTGATCAAATAAAACAATAAGCCGTGCTTCTAATTTTGAGCAGATCGATAAGATGAAATCTTTCGATGATAGCGTTCTGCTCAACTGAATGCTCGATAAAGTTGATTGATCTTTTATGCGTTTTTGAATCTCTTGTGTCCGCTTTTTCTAATCACGTGTCATCGAGCATTTTAAGTTGCACCTATATATAATCGTCTCTGCCAACGACAATATTTGCTTTTGTGTGCAACTCTATACTTTAGTCAATATCTGAACAAGCTGCAGCCTGCTATTTTAGACACTTTCCCTTCTGGTCTGTTCTTTCGGCGCTTGTCAGATAGAGTATCCTTTGTCTATTTACCATTTAAGGTAATCTTCAGTCATTGGTTTTCAGTATTAAATGCACCATAAATGCTTCAATAAATAGCCGTTGATTATTCGGATTGAAGAACAACGCTTACTAGTTTAGTCTGTTCTGATCTGCTTTGCATCGATCTGGATCGACCTGATCTGGTTGACATTGATCTGCGTCGATCTGGTCTTTTCTGGTTTGTATCAGTCTAGTTGACATCGATCTGGTTTGCTTCGAATAGACTTTATGGGTCTGGTCTGTTTTGATATACACCATATCAGTCTGGTCTATTTTGTCATCTTTAAAATCCGAAACTAACAAATTCCCCCTTTTTGATGATGACAAAACCTAGCTTCTTAATCTTCTTCTAAAGTCATTTTTCTTGTAGAAGATTCGCTCAGATCGATTAAGTCTTCTTGTTCAAAACAAATGAACTTGTTCAAAATAAATGAATAAGACTGAGAATTTCGATTGAAAGAGTTTTTATTAACATGTCTGATGAATACATTTATATATGTCATTCATTATAGGCAGTTATCTATGTCTTCTATATAAGTTGTTGTGCTGGCTCCATTTATTTCGATCGGAGAAGTGTTTAGAAGGGGGGTTGAATAAACACTTGACTCAAATTCGATTTTTCTTTGTTACTACAGACTGTTAAGTACTGCAGTAGCTTCTCAATTATTTGCAAGTCAACAGACACTGATAATAATGCGGAATAAGTCTGATGAACTTGTGAGTAATAAAAACTGAATAATAAATGTAGAAAGTAAATGACACAAGAATTGTTTCTGGAAGTTCGAAGCATAACGCTTCTATGTCTCCCATTCTTCTTTTGCAGGAAGGATTCATTAGAAGACTTTGACTAATACAATCCTCTTGTACAACCCCGATTCAGCTGGATTTACCCCACTACCGTCTGAAACTCCTAGTCTCTCAATCTGTTCAGACACAATTCACCTGACAGTTACAAAGAGCTCACTCTTCTATCTTAGAACAAAATACAATTGATAGAGTGATTTAAAATAGGCAATTTCTTTGTTAGCTGCTCAAAAGCCGATTAAAGCATGTTTTCTCAGTAGGGGAAGAGCCAATCTTATTCAGCCTTGACTGCTCTGATAGAAGTTGAGATCGATCTGAAGTTTCGATCTGGTCAGGCTGATTTCCATCGATCCGTTCTGTTTTGCGATATACCATATCAGCTTGATCTGTTTTGAGCGATCGATCTGGTCAGTCTGATTTCTCTCGATCCGGTCTGATATGTTTTGTCATCTTTAAAATCCGGAACTAACAATATTGATATACAATATTTACTTCGATGTCTAGTTTAGTTATTAAACAAGATATATTTTCAAATTCATTAAATTATGTCTATCAAATGTGTCGTCAATTTATAAAAAAAAATTATTTTATTTTTGATAAATTAAATACATTTTTTGATAAATTAAATTTTTTTGGATAAATTGATGACATTTTTTATAATTATTCATAAAAACAAAATGTTCACAAGATAAATTAAAGGATTATAAAAAATATTATCAATTTATAAAAAATATCAAAAAATTTATAAAAAAATTATTTATTTTATCAAAATAAAATATATTTTTCATAAACTGATTACACATCTGATAGATATAATTTAATGAAATCAAAAATATATTCTGTTTAATATGTAAAAACTAGAAATCAAAATATATTTTGTATATCACTACTGATTTTCTTTTGTTTTGTTTGAATGAAAAAAATGATTTTGTGTAGAATTTAATACATTATATCATTATTTAAATATAATAATTTTACAAAAAATTGCCAAAATTATAATAAAGCATCCATAATAATTACTATAATAATTAAAAATTTAAAGGATTAAGTCAACTATTCGTTTTAAATGATCAAAATCAGTCCTTAATGTTCGCGTCAATTTCCGATTTAGTCCCTGAAGTAAAAAGTGACGTGATGTAGTCCATCTCCATTAGTTTCAACAGTGCATTTAACGTTTAGGACTTATTTGGGATAAATTAAAAAACTAAAGGGACTAAATCGAGTAAATGCAAACAATATGGACTAAATCAAGAATTAGTGTATTATCCCGTTGCAAAACTGGTTTAAGTGGATCCCGAGGTTTTACTACCTAAATTTTTTAGAATAAATATAACTTATGTCATGAATAAATTAATTCAACACATCTTTTGTTTTTTTAAAATCTATACTGCGTGCATGAAAGTTGATATACAAATCTTAACCGTGAACAAAAATAAAGGAAGTGAAAGTGTTGGGGAAAATGACATTTATCAGCCCTGTGAAAATCTAGAAAGACACAAAACTCCCAATGTTAGTCTTTTACACGCCGTGTTTATAAAAAAACGAAGTACAAAATCCCTCCATTTATAGTTACACATATTTTATACACCTAGAACACACAATATTTGCATATAAAGTCCATGTATATACAACTGAATATGCGAGGCGTTATATGTTTCATATTTAAAACATAGGGGTATAAAAGACTATTTATTTAACACATGATATTTCGTGCCTTTCTGAGTTTTCTTAGGGGTGTTATGTACCATAATTTCGAGTTTCTTGGCTTTATGAATTCCGGCATCGGAAGGTGACCAACTACTTTAAAATCTTTGTTATTTACTATTCTAATCGATTATTATGATTGGAGTTTGTCCAAAAGGATGAATTTTTTACTGTTTTAACTATCAGTTTGTCTGAATTTTTGCAAAATGATGTAGTTTTTTAAGTTAACTCGGTAAAGCTCGCAGTGAAATGCATTAAGTTAATGCTCATTAGGTGTTTGGTAATTGCCTTTGAAAGTTTCTCGGGATGTGCAAGCATTTAGCTGTATAAATAAGACTAAAGGGACAGACCAGTTCTTTTGGCAGATGCCTAGAGTGCAGTGGTGAAGTATTTTCCCTGAACTGAAATTTTGAAAGGAAATTTATGTATATAGCAGGATTAGGTCGTAGACTTATTACGAACAACTTTCTTACAGTGTTTGCCTTAGCAAAAAGTTCACAGCATTCATGACTACTTTAACATCACAAGGCGTGAGATACTTGAGTGTTTGTTATCTGCACCAGATTCATTACAGTGTTTGCCTTGGCAATTTGCCTCACAAAATTTGATTTTAAACCCATCATCCTATAATACTTTTGAATTTATTTATTTACCCAAAAAATAATGGTTTTTAAAAATTATAAAAGTGAAAATAATTTCATACTTATTTATCTCGAACATGAAACTGAAGTAATCCTTGAAAAGATTATCTATCTTTCTCTGATATATCTGGGGAGCATTTGCTAATCCCATTGGCATGGCATTCCAGATATAATATCCTGTGGTGCGGAGAATGCTTTGAACTTTTTGCTTGCTTCCTCCATTTTAATCTGGTAGAACCCAAACTTACAATCGAACTTAGAAAACACTTTAGCATTCTTGATGCTATTTACCAAATGTTCTCTGCTTGGGATAAAATATCCATCGAATTCCAAGATTTCTTTGATCCCTTTATTTTTTATCACCAATCTCGGCTTTTCTTGTTTAATTTCTCCATGATTCCGAACAAGAAATTCTGGGCTACTGTATGGAGAAATACATGCTGAGATTAACTTAAGGTCAAGATGTTCCTTAAGTATGATATCCTTCCGATCTTCCTAGTTCATGGGGATCGGCCTATACCTAACAAACTCATTTTCTTTTCCAGTTTTCACCTTCAAAGTAGCTCTGAACTCATTTTTGTTCAACCATGCTAGTGGATCCTCGTTGTAGTTCCTAGGAATCTTTCTTTTTACATCCTTTAGAGTGATTCGTTCTTCGAGGGTAGTTTCAGGTTGTGAAAATTCTTCTCGTAAAGCATTTTTCAGTAGCAACAGGGTTTCTGGAGTTACTCTTTCCTCATCCTGCTCTCTGAAAGACATGATATTAACCCAGTGAAAATTTTGAGAATCCTTTTCATTAGGACCTTGTTGTCCGAACTGAAGAATTGCCTCTCCAAATTTCCGCTGATCTTTCATCTTTGGGTGTTGAAGTTTTCCTTCATCACCACGCTTGTTGCGAAAACTAATGGGAAATTTTCTATGAAACACCTCCCATAATCGATGTACCATAATCTTATGATCACACAGAGTTGTGAAAATAAGTCTTCTCGTTTCATTCTCTTGAGTGAATGTCTTGAATGTCTGTAGGAAATTGTTTCCTAACAGCATATTTGCACCTATATCATGAAAATATATAGGTGGAGTTTGACTTTGTACCATGGGGTACCGCCTGCTCCTCCGATAATTATTTCCGCTCCCTGGATTCCTTCATTAAGAATAAGGATCCGTTTGGAAAAGTCTCTTCCGGCCATGGCTGGTAAGTTCTCACCAACTTCTTTGGGGAAGATTTCTCGCCTGGCCGTGCATATTCCCGCTCCTGAGTCAATGTAGGCTGCAAAATATTCTGCCCGGCACTTCTCATATAACATCCCAACGGAGATGTATATTAAGAATGGACTGGTGGTCATCGAATTCAGTATCTTGCAATCGAATTCGATATCTTGCAATCTTTCCGTCAACCATAAATTTCATTCCATCTTGTAATCTTTCCCAATGTTTATGTTCCTCGAGAAATTCAATCCCTAGAATAAGCTGTTCTGGGATCCTTCCGACAATTCCTTCAATTGTGAGATCAATTTCACTAATCTGAAGGTTTCCTTGAAATTTGTCAATTGTAGGTTGCTGATAATATTTCTTGTAAAAACTTTCTATCTAAACTTAAGCTCCCTTATATATATTAATTTAAAATTTAGATTAAATGGATTATTAAATGTTTATACAAAACATAGAAAATGAAGTTACGAGTAAAACTTATGGATATACAGAAAGATAATATTAAACAAGCTAACAAGTATGTAAATGAAGTGTTAATACAAACTAATTATAAAAAATAGTATATTATTTTTATTCAAGAACAGTGTGAAATTTTTCTTTTTTAATATAAAATATACAAATGTCAGACCACCAATTTAAAAATATGGCTACCCTTTACACGCACTTTAATATGCCAAAATAATTGAAGCCATACAACTCCCATTAACCATAATATTTCGTGCGAATTCATATCTTATATCGAATATTCAAGGCTTGTCCAGTTGTCCCCCTTTTAAGGTACAACCCTTGTCTCAATTAATTGGACTAGTATGTTCCTTCGAACACTTGCTATGTAATAATGAATGCCTTTGAATCAATAAAAGATTTACAATTTTTTTTGAATGCCTTTGAATCAATAAAAAGATTGATAATTTTTTTTAAAAAAATTTATCAATGATAAATTTTTTTAATGATAAAAAAAATTGAGACTCGATATTAATTTTGAGAAAAATAATTTCTACTTTAATCGTATTCAATATTTGTAACAAAACATCGATTGTAATGTTCGAGGTAAATTCTCTACAAATAAGTCGATTAATTAATAGATATAAAGGAAATCACTCAGTCATTTGTGATTTAGGCGAGGCTTTCAGGGTGAAATCACGGAGATTAAGGAAGCTTAGAGTTTGGTTGATGCCACGCTCTTTAAGGGCAGTTTAAATCATTAGCTCATTATAGTTATATTCAAAACGAGAATATATTGTCCGTCACGATAACAACTTTTTAACCAAGCTTAACTACTTAAATTGTCGTTTTTTTAAAAAAAATTATTTGAACCAACTTCAGTTGTAAAAAATAAATAAAATTTAAATATATAGTTACACGTATTATTTATATACTTTTTTATTAAAAAACGATGGCTCTGCTTTTACGAGGGGTTATGGGCATGTATAGTTGATTTACATTGGTGGGGAATATGAATAATTTGATTAAGATAAGGACAAGATATGTAGTTTGGAATTATTATATCCTAAAGTCGTAAAAAGGGCCATATAATATGTCACCGACCTTTTTCAAAGTAAAACATTGCTCCAATCTCACTCGTCTATCTTCTAATAAAATGGTGTCATTCATTGTTTCTTTCCAAGACTTTATGTTGGACTGCACTTTCATGTGAAATCATCATTTTCAGTCTTGATAAGTCCATCCCCAAAAATGTATCCAATTCACCTCTAGTCAATATTGTAGTATAATAATTATCTTTGCTTTCGAAACATGACACTTCGATTGCTGTACGATATAAAAGATTTAGCATAGCACTTCGACTACAGTATGGTTTGAAATATTTGAGTTACACCATTACCATAAGTTATAGTTTTTAGTAAAACATAAAGTGTTTGATAATATAATTGGTATCATATCCAATTTCATATGTTCGATTTCATATTATTTGATCCTACATATATATATATATATATATATATATATATATATGTGTGTGTGTGTGTGTGTGAATCCTAAAATTTAGCTTGGACATGTGCATCTTGGTTACATGTTAGACCACTAGTAGTTCCCTTTGTATATCATAAGCAGAACAAGTGCCCAACTTTTCATAACGAGCCACCTATTGATGCACTAGAAACCATTATTTCTATATTTCAATATATCAATGACTTGGAATTTGGTAGGGATGAACAAAAGTTTGATTTAATAAAACTAACCAAATTAATTCGGAAGTTCGATTCGGTTAGTTAGTAAGTTCGAAATTCAGTTTTCATTTTTAAAAAATATCGGTTTTGTCAGTTTAATCGGTTTGGTTTCGATTTTCATTTAAAAATACCAGTTAACACATATTTTATATTATTTTTAATTTTTAATTTTTTTTAAGTATTATAATTTTGTAATTGTTTAAAAAATATCGGATAATTTGGTAATCTACCGAAATAACCGATTTATATCGGTTCGGCTTGTTCGATTTTAATAGTAAAATTCGGTAGGTAGAAACAAATTTGTTCGGTTCGATTTTGTCCGAATGATCACCCCTAACCTTTGGTACATTATTAACACTCCTAGTATAGTAATAGTCATTGGATTTTTAAAATGGTCTCTACTCCCTATTTGTAAAGACGAAGGATGTTCTAATGATTTGCACAATCCTTTGTAATCCTAAACTAAATCCAATTCAGTTACTCTTTACATGATAAAGAAAATAAAAAAGAAAAGAAAAACATTCATCTTCATCACAATAATTGATTAATTATCCTTTAAAAAGCGGACAACAATATTTATCCATTCCTTAGTCCATTCATTCGTGTGATCATCAACCACAAACCTCAATTCCAATACACAAATTCCATTTTAATTTCGAAAAAGCTGTGACGCTGATTTTCCATATCGTTGGAATGATTTTATGTGATCTTTTACCTTTTCTCCAAAGCAGTACTAAAAACTTATCTTCTTTAATGGCTTTCCTTTGATTGACTCACTTGTATTGGAAAAAATATATATTTATCGAGTACTTTTATTTCACCTTTTGAATTGCCTCATAATTGCTTTTTAATTTGTGAACACTAACGGGGTGTTTTTCAAAACTCTGCTTTTCAGATAAAAAAACAGATTTTGTGTGTTTTATTTAATCAATTCTCTAAAAATAAGTAGGTAAAAGCAGAAACAGAGAAACGGGCCATGAGATGATTTTCCCTATGTGTGCCAATTTTATAATAATTTGAAGTTCGTTAAACTGTTTTTTTATTTTAATAGCTAACATTATATTCTTTCTTTTAAAAACTTTTTCCAGCATAAAGCAACATAAAAATGTTTTGAATAAGCAATTGTAAATACACCATAAGTGATACACACTTTATTTGTAACATATTCTCTACTTACCAATTGGCATATATTCCTTGTTTAATTATTTTATTTTGTGTATTCAGTTGCTGGTCGTTTTTTTTAATTAGAGATATCAAATTGAGTTTGGTCCGTCCGGCATATAAAAATAGTGGGTTGAGTTAGGTTTTAGCAACCCATTTAGAAGTGGGCAAATTTGTTAACCCATTTGGGTTATCATCCCAGTTACTCAATTATCTGCACTCTTCATGCAATGCTTGCAGTTGGCTCCAACGCCGTCGCTCAACACCACATCCTACTGACCCTCTGTATGTAAGCATTTTTGTTCCATCTTGTCATTACTCAAGTATGCGCAGTATCGTTGCTGACATTTTTGTTCCATCTAACATATAAAAAATAAATTAACAGAAAATTTTTGGTCGATTATTGAACAAAAACTTGAATTTATTTTTTAAATTTTTTGATGGGTCTTCCCACCTAATCCATAGCCCAATATGGATTGGATTAAGATTTGCCCAAATAATCAAATTGGTGCATCGGCTTGCTATAACCCATTTGATGGGGATATTTTTGTGTCATCCGATGCTGGGGTGGGGCTCCGCACCTGATGTACAGAAGAATCTTCCTATTTGATGTCGGGTGGTAGCCAGCTTGACTTTGGATGGGATACGAAATATTTAGGTTCATAATAGTATTTTAAAAAAAATGTTTTTTAATTATTTTTTATGAATAAACAACAAAAAACGAATTTACTATTTTTTAGAAGTTTTTTGGAAGCGAAGTTGAAGTAGAAGCTCTGAAAACAATATTATTCGATATTAAATATATGATTTTTTTAGAATTTTTCATACCTATGCACCATTTTTTTTTAACAAAAGCGTCTTTTATTTTGAATTAAAGTATATATTTAGGATAATGCTTTGTGGAACCTTTGGTACAAAGTCGTCCAACTCGCCATATTTTGGAACATTTTTTTTTTTTTTTTTGTAGAAAAGGTCGGGAGAATATATAATTGAAGTCAACTTGGAAAATTAAGGAAATATATAATTGCTTAAGAATTTATTCCACATTAAGTCGTAGGGCTGCTACAACGTTACCATGCTTGCGTCTTTCAGTTTTTTTTTTTTCTAGTCTTCATTTCGACACATAATAACTAAATAAAAGTTCTGCTTTCCTAAACATATCATACAATTTTTTTTTGTGGTAAAAATTATTTAATACCTTTTAGTTTAATTATTTGAATAATTAAAATTAATTAACATACTAAATTAGATGAAAGTTATAATTTCTCGAACATAAAAATCTGTAGTTGAATTGTGTTTTTTGTTCACGAATTGTGCAAACTATTGAAACGAAATTTAGGACTCCTTAAGGCGTTATGAATTTTGACAAAAAAAAGGAAAAAATACGGTTGTATCTCATATAGAATAGTTGTGTTATGAATTCTCCTATAGTTTGAAAAATAACAGATAGATCCAAAAACTAAAGCTGTCTCGTATATGATTCAATATAAAATATATAGATTATTTTTTAAACTAGGAGGTTAAAACAATAATTATGAAAACTAGAAAAGGTCTGAATGTAATTCACCCCTAAAAAAGTAGTTACAGGAAAATTGTTGAGAAGTTGTTGTCCCATGTTGGGAACTTAAAAGCTATATTTGCTCCTTATAAATGATTCTGAGTTACTCCTTTATAACCAATTGGTTATGAGTATGAACCCATGTATTCTTAACAAAAATGAAATACTGAAAATGGATAGTGATGTCATAGGAGTCAGTTTCTTCGGCAAATCTCATGCAAGCGGGTAGTGGAAGACCCATACATAACTAACAAATCAACCGGTGAAAACAAACGTGCAATAATGAAACGGGGATTCCTCAGACACTTTTTGATCCAATAATACCACGACCACCGGGATCAACACTATAAATATACACCGATATACAAGAGGTTGAACTTTCTAGGCAAAAAAAGACTTCGAAGAGAGCGTAGTATAGTCTGTTCGGCCTTTCATTCTTATTCTATTTCTGAAAGTTCTTGTTTTGTGTCCAAGCCCTATAAATCAATACAAATTTATAGTGAAGATTTGTACTGGACCAGGTCCCGTGGTTTTTCCTTCATTTTGGAGGTTTTCCACATAAAAATTATGGTATATTTCATTTATATTTCTGCAGCACACAATTATACAAACATGGGAAATAACGAATCACATCATTGGCGCCGCCTGTGCGAAATTAAGCTAAGACGTTGAAGAAGAAGAATTTGCTAGATTAAGGAAAGAGGGACATGACCAGAAATAAGGGTCGCGGACAAAGTTCAAGGGGGTATATCCCAAATTCCCCTTCATATTCGTCCCCGTTACGTGAAGAAGAGGGAGATGATGTGGAATCATCCCAAAACATTCATCAAGCTAATCCCCAAGCATTTCCTACTGTGGGAATGCCAATGGAACAATTGACTAAGGTTATTGCAAAACTTGTAGGAGAGGTCATGGAGCAATTTATGACCCGTCCCAGGAAGGAAGAACAAGTAAAGAAGAAGATTTGGCTTTTTCAGAAGAACATGAAGAAGAGACTAAGAAGGTTGATGACCTCTCTAGTCAAATATGAGAAGAAAACACCAAAAATCTGCACATCAGATGGGGGATCTAAAAGATGAGTTGCAGCAGATGCGCAACAAGATGGAGGACGCATCTATTCAGTACGGAGGATCACACCGTTTGCTCTTGCCATCTAATTTCCGAACCTTAAATGTGGGAAATTATGATGGCAGTGCCGATCCTGAGGAGTACTTATCGCGATTTGGGTTACAAAAAGAGCCGACGACACATCGACTTTTTTCTGTAACCGACAAGGAGCTGACGTGGCAGCCCCTCTTGAGGATTTTGGGATTACGTTCATTTATAATTTTTTCGTATTTTAATATTATTAAATTAAAACTACAAGACAACAGTCTACCTGACTCTATTTATAATCCTATAATTAGTATATTCAAACTTTTCTTTACATAAACTACATCCTAATATTTTCATAGTCATTTTGGTACCCCATAATTAAAACACCATAACTTCATATGGACCGAAATGGAAAATACACATATTTCGGACCACTTTCTCAAGAAGATATCCTGACCACTAATACCATATATGTTTATTTTTTTAACGCTTCACTCATTCACCAACTTATAGAAGTGGTGAAGTGTAGGGTTTTTCTGATTGCCCTAGCAGGAGCAGCTCAATCTGATTCAATCAATTACCACCAGGGATCATAGATACATTCCCAAAGTTCAACTCGTTGTTCTTACATCAATTCGCGAGTAGCAGAGAAGTTGCAAGAGAACAACCCTTAGCCTGTTCGGGCTTAAACAGATGGAAAAAGAGTCTCTTCGGGACTTCCTAAAAAGATTCAATCAAGCATGCATCGATGTACCTCACGTGTAAGGCCTCGCTACCTTAACCCCCTATTAGTGCATTAAGAATTGTAATGGTGCATACTTTTTATCACATTAGGGAATTCTCGTTCATGCTTCAATAACCTTAACATGTCATCTATAAAATTTTTGACATTAACCCACTAATGTTCAATTCCCATACAGCTCAACTAGCATAAACATACACCTCATAATACACTAACATGTTCTCAATTCATTATGCAATTCCCTTCAATTGATTGCATGCAATTATAAATGAAAAGAGGAGTCTCAATCTCTTATATAATCCATATACACATAAGAATGCTCACATGCGAGCATTGAATGAATAAGTGTGTGTCTATTGTATACAAGTACCCAATACCAATATTGGTACCTCAGTCGTGGGAGCGTTTCCAATCAACATATAGAACTCAACTCCAGAACCAGTGATATACCTATTCCACCTATCCCAATAGAAACAGCCCCCACACGGGGTGATCATACCAATAATACCATCACAATAACAGCAATATCATAATTCATAATTTACAAAATATAAAGTTGTAAATTTAAAAGATACTCCCTATATAGTATCGTCATCATATGGGATCTCCATGATTTTCCTGTTCTCACAATTGCCAAAATCATCAAACTCCCAAAATCAGTTAATCATTACATTGATTAACCCCACTCATGCTCAACTTTAACTAATCATTACAATAATGATTTACAGAAATCATATGTGATATCCCTGAAATTAATCATGTGTTTTATGGCAATTAATTATGATTATGTGATTAATTTGGTGTTAATTGATTTTGGTTTGGGAAATTTATAGTTACGCGGTGGGCATATCCTGATAATATATTACAGGGTGCATGTGATGCATAGTGGGGGACATGGTGTTTTGGCATGATATTTTGGGCTTTGTTCTAGTGATGTATAAAAAGCATGTTCATATTTGTTATGGTGCATTTTGTTGAGTAAATACTTTAAAATATCATGTTGGGATATTTTACTACATCATGCTAATTAATTGGACACCTTTTAACTTAAAAGTCCCCACACTCGTATTACCTCACCCTCCTCATGTCTCTCACTCCCCACACTCATTCTTATCACTCAACCCTCCCCAAAACCCACAAAAACCGTCCAAACTCTTGGAGGAAAGGAGAAGAGTTCAAACTTTGGTTTACTTGCATCTTGCAAATGAACTTGAAACTTACAGTGGTAAGGAACATTCCTTGTTAAGCTTTGAGCATGTATTGTGGTGTTTTTGAGTTGTTGATTTTTGGGGGAAAATGGGTGTTTTAAAATGAGTTGGTTATTTGTTGGGTTATGGTCATTGATGTATTTTATGTTGGCTATTGGTGTATATGAGGTGTTGGATGTTGGGATATGGGTTTTTATGAGTTGTATGGTTTGGAAGAGAGGAAGTGCACAAAAATGGCAAAAATCGAGTCTGCAGGTATTGGCGATCGATCGGTATGTTTTACCGATTAATCGCGAGCTACAGTGCGCGGGCAGACGGATTTGGCGATCGATTGCCAAGTTGGGGTGATCGATTGGTGAGGCTCGAGATCGATTGCCCCGGACTTGGAGATCGATCGCTGATTAGCGAATTTTGGATATTATGGCAGTAGGGTCTCGCAATGGATCGGGGTTTTTTGGCGATCGATAGCGAGACATCAAATGTTGAATTCTTGGTTATTTTGATGGGATTTTTTATGTTGGACTATTATTTGGCTTCTAATATTGAGTTGTGCACTTGTGTAGAGCCTTCCTAGGTGGTAACACAAAGCAGGGGATAAAGTCCATATTTTGGAAAGGTACGTAGAGAGACGTACGTGCACCAAACAGTAACATGTATTTTATATACATATTGGATTATATTGTGGTTGCATATACATATTATATTATACATTATGGCTGCATATATATATGTTGGATGCCTGGTGCATATCCCATGAGTCGTTGTTATATTGATGATTTTAATGCTTTGTCGCTGTCATTTGAAGCGATGATAGAATACTTGCCGCTGTCATATCATAGCGATGATAGAATATTTGCCGCTAATATGTTGAAGCGATGGTAACGCTGTTGTCATATTGAATCGAGGGATATTAGTGCTGCTGATATGTCGAAGCCAGGGGTATTAGTGTCGCGGTCATGACAAGCGAGGTGCATTAAAATACACTGTTTTAACAAGACTAGGGATTTGTTATTGGTATTGATGGAACCGGGTTATATGTCATGACATTTATTAACTATATTATAATCTGATGATTATGGATATAAGTTGTGGTACGAGAACAACCAAAGGGAGCGTGTTTAATGCATTGAATACAGGAAGTGCTTTGTATTTACAGTTTATGCATTTATACATTATAATCATATTGTGGTGAATATTATTTATTATATGCTCATGGTTTGAGGTTGTTCCTGTAAGTGCTTTTTGGCATGGAGGGTTAAGGCAGGTTTGATGCAGTGAGCAGTGTGAGGAGTGCTACTGGTATAAAAAAGACAGGAATTCTTTTGTATAGTTTCTACGTAGGGTAGAGTAAATCTATAGCTTTACATTCATTTTGTGGGAATGTAATTAATTACATTTTTTTTGAAAATTTTATTTTTGGCACTGTAATCCTTAAGCTCAAAGCATCAACATGAACCCTTATACTCTGTTGAATGCATGTTTAGCTCTCTTAATGCACTAAATCCAAATTTAAGGTAGCGAGGACTTACACTAGTGGTATCAGAGCAGTGGTTAGAGAACCAGGGATGAGTGAAGGGTAGACTTAGTGAACAAGTTGGCTAGGTGTTCACTTATGAGCATGTTTATGCATGTGGTGTATATTTGAGTATATATGTGTTATACTGACATGCTTGAATTATTGATATTCATGTTAACTAACGGTGTATTACATGAATTGTTTCTGGTTTTGGTTTATTGTTGTTAACTCCTATATTACAGCATGGCAGTCAGAATTCGGAATGCCTCAATGAGGAGGTGGGTGAGGCATTAAATGTGAATGCGGGTATTGCTCAGACTAACCCTCAACCGCCACCGGTTGTGGGCGAGGAACCTTTTGCGCATTCGTTACTACCCGGGGAACTTAGTCTGACACAGTTCTTGACCTTCCATCCGCCTTGATTTGAAGGAACTGAGACTGGGGAAGAAGCAGAGAAATGGTTAGATAGAATTGAGCAAATATTAGTGTCGTCACCATGTGCCAAGACTGCTTGGTTAAGGCTAGCGAAGTTCCAACTGGCTAAGAAATCTTCCATGTGGTGGAAGACAATAGTTATGAAGTTGAGAGCTCATGGAGTACTGGTAGACTGGAGTTTGTTCCGGACTTGATTTTTGAGTCGATATTTATCGGCTGCGGCGAGGCAGCTGAAGGAAGACGAGTTCACTAACTTGAAGCAGGGCAACATGACTGTCCGACTATGCTCTGCAATATTCATCACTCTTGAGGTATGTCCCTCATATTGCTACAAATGGACATGCCAAGATGAGGCACTTCTTAAAGGGTTTGAGACCGGAGCTGTTTGACCGGGTTCTTTCCAATAACCCCAGCTACTTTGATGATGCACTAATAAGAGCGGAGCTAGCGGAAATTGGGGTAAGTGCTTACAAGGATGTAGTACCCCCATTTGCCATCACAGAGGCCGGCGTCTGACAGTTTGAGACCACAAGGGGAACAGTTTAAGCCTCGTGAGGCTTCTTCATCTTCCCGAACACAAGCGAGTAGGACGGGGGAAACGAGTTGCAATTATTGTGGAGGATCGCACTTGGCGCGTGACTGCTCGGCTTGCTATAGTTGTGGCAAGGTGGGCCACATTGCTCGGTATTATCCTACCCGTGGAGGACAATCAGATCTTAGGGTGAACAGAGCGGGATTTGATGATAGGGCAGTGCAACAGAGGCAACTTGTTATGCCTCGACAGTTTGGAGGCCAGGCAGCGGGACCACCTCAGGGGCAGGTGTACACACTGACTAGTGAGCATGCCGAGGCAGCCCCAGAGGAGGTGGTTGCAGGCAAGTGTTACTTATTTACATACCCCGCATTTATTTTGATAGATACGGGTGCCTCCCATTCTTTTGTATCTGCTGATTTTGTGGAGAGACATCACGTCTCTTTTGGTCTTGATATCCACTTGGAAGAATGTTATTGCTGATCTGGTATTATCTGACTGCCTCATTTATTTTGAGAGCAATAACCTGAAGGCCGACTTGATTGTACTGGGCATGACGGATTGTGGGCATCGATGCACTGAACAGATATCAGGCAGTGGTTGATTGCCGGCAGCGAACAGTCCGCTTCCGATCTGATCAGGGGATTCAGTGGATATTTACGGGGATGGTTCTCGTCCGAAGATTCCATTGACATCGGCTATCAAAATATCACGGTTATTGGAACGTGGACATGCAGGTTATCTCATTTATGCTATTAATGTTGCAGACAAGAAGGAAGAGGTAAAGATTGAGGAGATACCCATGGTTGTGGAATTTGCCGATGTGTTTCCGGATGAAATTCAAAGTTTTCCGCCGAGTAGAGAGGTTGAGTTTGGGATTGAGCTATTGCCAGGCACGTCTGCCATTCTCGTGCCCCTTATAGAATGGCATCAGCGGAGTTAAGGTAACTGAAGGTTCAGTTACAGGAGCTTCTTGACAAGGGTTACATACGCCCCAGTGTGTCACCTTGGGGTGCACCAGTCTTGTTTGTGAAGAAGAAGGATGGTTCGATGTGGTTGTCGATTACCGACAGTTGAACAAGGTGACTGTAAAGAACAAGTACCCTCTTCCGCAGATTGATGATCTGCTTGATCAGTTGCAGGGTACCACGATTTATTCCAAGATTGATTGAGATCTGGGTACCATCATATACGAGTTAGAGAGGAAGATGCTCAGAAGACAGCGTTTCGGACTCGTTATGGGCACTACGAGTTCTTGGTTATGCCGCTCGGAGTGACGAACGCCCCAGCTGTCTTTATGAGTGACGAATCGGGTGTTCCAGCCGTATCTTGATCAGTTTGTCATAGTCTTTATTGATGACATCCTCATCTATTCTAGGAGCAAAGAGGAGCATGTGAGACATTTGCGTATAGTGCTTCAGATCCTCTGAGATAATCAATTGTTTGTCAAGCTCAGTAAGTGCGAGTTCTGGTTGGACAGTGGTGTTTTTGGGGCATGTTATCTCCAGATATGGGATATCAGTGGATCCCAGGAAGGTAGAAGCAGTGATGGAATGGTCGGCACCTACCTCTGTACCCGAGATTTGTAGTTTTCTTGGTTTGGCTGGATTATCGACACTTTGTCGAGGGGTTCTCGAAAATTGCTAAGCCATTGACGCAATTGACTCAGAAGGAAGTACCATTTTATTGGTCTGAAGCTTGTGAGCAGAGCTTTCAAGAGTTGAAGCATCGGTTGACGTCTGCACCCGTGCTAGTGATTCCCACAGAGAACAAGAGGTTCATTCTTTATACTGATGCATTGCTGCAGGGTTTGGGATGCGTGTTGATGCAAGATAAGCATGTGGTGGCTTATGCTTCGAGACAATTGAAGCCGCATGAGGCCAGATATTGAGTTCATGATTTGGAATTGGCGGCTATTGTGTTTGCCTTGAATATTTGGCGGCACTACTTGTATGGTACTTCATTTACCATCTACATGTACCAAAGAGCCTGAAGTTTTTATTCACTCAGGCAGAACTGAATATGAGGCAGAGGAGATGGATGGACTTACTGAAGGACTATGATTGCGAAATAGAGTACTATCGGGGAAAGGCTAACTTAATGGCTGATGCCTTGAGTCGGAAGGTGAATTCTACTGTGGAGGACGTCATCCATTTGTCGACTTTGTTGACTTCCTACTGTCAGTTGGGCTATGACTTTGATGTATCTGCATCGCCGGTATGTGTAACATTGCTGGCAAAGCCAGATATTTTTGGGAATATCAGGAAGGCTCAAAAGACAGACGGTGAGATACAGAGATGGATAGCATTGATCCTTCAAGGGCAGCCATCAAAATTCAGGATGGCTGAGGACGGTACATTGAGGCTTGGTAACCGTTGGGTGGTTCCATGTGCGTCGGATTTACGCCAAGAAATCTTACAACGGGCTCACAGTAGCAGGTTTAGCACCCACCCAGGCGGAAGGAAAATGTAGAAGGACCTTTGTGACCAATTTTGGTGGAAACAAATGAAACGAGATTTGATAGCATTCGTTAAAAGGTGTTTGATCTGTCAGCAGGTGAAGGCGGAGAGGCAGAGGCCCGGTGGTGAATTGAGGAGTTTGGAAGAACCTAAATGGAAGTGGGAACACATATCCATGGACTTCGTGACCCACTTGCCGATGACTGCTTCGGGATTTGATGCCATTTGGGTAATTGTGGATATGCTGACCAAAATGGCTCACTTTACTCAATACAACATGACCTTCACGTAATTGAGGATGGCTCAACTGTATATTCTTGATGTGGTAAGATTGCACGGGATCCCGGTTTCTATCATGTCTGACCAAGATCCACGTTTTACATCTCACTTTTGGGAAGGTCTCCAGTCGGCTTTGGGAACTGAGGTGAGATTGAGCACGACATATCATCCTCAAACAGATGGCCAGACCGAGCGTACTTTATAGACGCTCGAAGATATGTTACGGGCTTGTGTGTTGGAGTTTGATACTTCTTGGCAGGATTCAGTAGCCTTGGTAGAGTTCTCGTACAACAATAGCTATCAGGTGAGCATCCAGATGGCCCCATTTGAGGCCTTATATGGTCGGCGTTGTAGGTCACCGTTATACTCGGATGATTTGGACCGTAAGTCGCTCGGAGGACCGGAGTTGATTCGGGAGATGGAAGAGAAAGTAAAGGTGATCCGACAGAAAATGAAAGCAGCCCAAGATAGGCAGGCAGCCTATGCCAATAAGCGACGGCGACCGTTGGAGTTTCAGTTGGGAGATAAGATCTTCTTGAAGATCTCACCTTTCAGAGGTGTAGTACGGTTTGGAATGCGAGTGAAACTATCTCCGAGATATGTAGGTCCGTATGAGATATTGCAGCTCATTCGTACTTTGGCTTACTGCTTGGCTTTGCCACCGTCATTGTCTGAGATTCATGACGTATTTCATGTGTCTTTGTTGAGGAAGTATGAGCCAGATCCATCTCATGTGTTGCAGCCTTCAGAGGTTCAGTTGGATTCTGATGTGTCCTAGAATTCTGGATCGAGCGGATCGCAGACTTCGGAACAAGGTTATACCGATGATCAAAGTTCAGTGGGATCGCAGGGGTGTCAAGGAGGCCACGTGGGAGATGGAGCGACGTATGGTGTAGCACTATCCGGAACTATTTTCTAGCATGTGAAATTATATCCTGTTTGACGTTGGTAAGTGCATGCTAAATTTCGAGGTCGAAATTTTCTAAGTAGGGGAGTATTGTGATATCCCTGAAATTAATCATGTGTTTTATGGCCATTAATTATGATTATGTGATTAATTTGGTGTTAATCGATTTTTGTTTGGGAAATGTATAGTTATGCGGTGGGCATAACCTGATAATACATTTCAGGGTGCATGTGATGCATAGTGGGGGAAATGGTGTTTTGGGCATGATATATTGGGCTTTGTTCTAGTGATGTAGAAAAAGCATGTTAGTGTTTGTTATGGTGCATTTTATTGAGTAAATGCTTTAAAATATAATGTTGGGATATTTTACAACATCATGCTAATTAATTGGACACCTTTTAAATTAAAACTCCCCACACTCTTATTACCTCACCCCCCTCATATCTCTCACTCCCCACCACTCATTCTTATCACTCAACCCTCCCCAAAACCCACAAAAATCGTCCAAACTCTTGGAGGAAAGGAGAAGAGTTCAAACTTTGGTTTACTTGCATCTTGCTAAGGAACTTGAAGATTAGAGGGGTAAGGAACCTTCCTTGTTAAGCTTTGAGCATGTATTGTGGTGTTTTTGAGTTGTTGGTTTTTGGGGGAAAATGGGTGTTTTAAAATGAGTTGGTTATTTGTTGGGTTATGGTCATTGATGTATTTTATGTTGGTTATTGGTGTATATGAGGTGTTAGATTGTTGGGATATGGGTTTTTATGAGTTGTATGTTTGGAAGAGATGAAGTGCACAAAAAAGGAAAAAATCGCGTATGCAGGTATCGTCGATCGATCGGTAAGTTTTACCGATCGATCGCGAACTACTGTGCGCGGACAGACGGATTTCGATTGCAAAGTTGGGGCGTCGATCGGTGAGGCTCGCTATCGATCGCCCCAGACTTGGAGATCGAGCACTGATTAGCGAACTTTGGATATTATGGCAGTAGGGTCTCGCGATCGATCAGGGCTTTTTGGTGATCGATCGCGAGACACCAAATGTTGAATTCTTGGTTATTTTGATGGGATTTTTGATATTGGACTATTATTTGGCTTCTAATATTGAGTTGTGCACTTGTGTAGAGCCTTCCCAGGTGGCAACACAACGCAGGGGATAAAGTCCTGCAACATCCCATATTTTGGAAAGGTACGTAGAGAGACGTACGGGCACCAAATGGTAACATGTATTTTATATACATATTGGATTATGCATTGTGGTTGCATATACATATTGTATTATGTATTGTGGTTGCATATATATGTTGGATGCTTAGTGCATATCCCATGAGTCGTTGTTATATTGGAGTGATGATTTTAATGCTTTGCCGCTGTTATTTGAAGCGATGATAGAATACTTGCCGCTGTCATATCATAGCGATGATAGAATATTTGCTGCTAATATATCGAAGCGATGGTAAATGCCGCTGTCATATTGAATCGAGGGATATTAGTGCCGCTGATATGTCGAAGCGAGGGGTATTAGTGCCACGGTCATAACA
This sequence comes from Haberlea rhodopensis, assembly GCA_907163345.1. NCBI lineage: Eukaryota > Viridiplantae > Streptophyta > Magnoliopsida > Lamiales > Gesneriaceae > Haberlea > Haberlea rhodopensis. The sequence goes on along the minus strand of CAJQUN010000020.1, from coordinate 659,233 downwards.
AGCGAGATGCATTAAAATACATTGTTATAACAAGACTAGGGATTGATTATTGGTTTTGATGGAAACCTGTTATATGTCATGACATTTATTAACATATTATAATCCGATGATTATGAATATAAGTTGTGGTACAGGGACAACCAAAGGGAGCGTGATTAATGCATTGAATACAGGAAGTGCTTGGTATTTACAGTTATGCATTTATACATTATAATCATATTGTGATGAATATGGTTTATTATATGCTCATGGTTTGGGGTTGTTCCTGAAGGTGCTTTTGGGCATGGAGGGCTAAGTCTAGGGTTGATGTAGTGAGCAGTGTGAGGAGTGCTACTGGTATAGAAAGACAGGAATTCTTATTTATAGTTTCTACGCAGGATAGAGTAAATCTATAGCTTTACATTCATTTTGTGGGAATGTAATTAATTCCTTTTTTTTTTGAAAATCTTATCTTTGGCATTGTAATCTTTAAGCTCAAAGCATCAACATGAACCCTTATACTATGTTGAATGCATGTTTAGCTCTCTTAATGCACTAAATCCACACTTAAGGTAGCGATGACTTACATCATATAAATCTCAATTAATGATTTCACAATTCCATTATCTCATATCCATCGCTCGCTCAATAGCGGTAGCACTTTAACCTTCCGCATGCTCAACAGCGGTTGCATCGCTCAACAACGACAACATCATACTCATTGCTCGCTCAATAGCGGCATCACATGATTCGCAACACATGCCAACTCATCACAACAGTAATATCTTATTCATTTAAATGATAATAATATATAAAACTATGCTCGTACGTTATACATACCTTATAATCTATTAGCAAGAGCTAATCCTTGCCTTGCCCTGAGATCCAGTGAATCATTTGCTATACACAGTTAATAACTCACAATCAATTAAAAGTACACAACCACATGCTCAAGCATATACTCAACCTTCAATTACATCATCCAATCATGATGATTAACCATATAAAAGACGCGGGCAAAGCATGCATCGATTCCACGACAGACTAAAATTTTTCACCAAACTCGGCCACTCGATCGATCGGCCATTCGATCGATCGAGAGCTGCAGAAAAATGGCTCGATCGATCAGTCGTTTTGCTCGATCGATCGCCATCACTGTTCATCGTCATCCAATTTTGCCAACAACGCGTGATCGATCGGCGCCCACTTGCCGATTGATTGGCGAGCTCTGTAACAGCAAAAAATGGCGTTTTTCGAGCAAAACTCCCAAATCCACAAACCCAACACCCAATACTCCATCAATCCTTAAGAAAAACACCATAAATACTCCTTAAACACAACAACCCAAAGATCTTTAAAAACAAAAAACTCAAACCCCATTGACATGCTCAACCAAACACCATAAAAAGACTACCAATACGAAGATAAAAGTGAGGGGAAGAATATTACCCAATCATTTTCAAGAAATATCGCTCCGAACTCGAGTCTTGCTCGATTCTTCCATGGGGGAAAGGGGAAAGGTGGGGGTAGGCGTGACAGAGGGAGAGAGAGAGAAGAGGATAGAAACAAGCGCAATCACTAACCACCAAGTCCACTTGGTATATATAGTACCAAGGCTCCAAAATCCGAGTCTCAAATACTCGCACCATAACTCATTAAAAATCATGTGTGTTCAATAATTATCTCCCACTCACTCAATTACATCACAAACCTCAATCAAAAGCTCCCCAAACTCCAAAACCCACTACTACCACGATTCCAAGGTTTAGCACCTCAATGAGAATAAATCTCAACCCTTGGATCCAACAACCCCAATATCGGATTAAAATCATCGGGAGTCTCAATACCGTAATTATCTCATAATTACCCCAATTAAAATCCACTAAGGATTATAATTACACTGGGATAACATCATTAGTTTCCGGATATCACATGACGTCACATTAGAGATACTTATCAGCGCCTTTACTCAAGGGCTACGAGAAAGAGATCTGTTCAGATCACTAGCCAAAAAACCACCCTCTGACTACGAATAGTTGCTGGGAAGGGCTTCTAAGTATATCAACTTAGGAGAAGCCCACAAGATGAAACATAGAAAAGATGTGAAACCGGGAAATGAGCCAAACCGGAGGGATAAACACCTGGAATAGCCGAACACTAGTTTCGAGCAATACCGCTCGATGAGACCTCCCCGAGAGGTGGCCATGAATCAAAGAGGGCCGAAGAGAGGTCGAGGAGGACAATTCAGATGAGGAACCTTCAGAGGAAGAGGAGCAAACAGATCTTGGGGAAGGCAAGAACCAAATGATGGACCAGTTTTCAATAATCCCCCAGTTTTCGCGGTAATGCTGCCGATCGATCGCGGAGCTCAAAATCTTCAATCTCGAGATTCCGGTCCTTCTTTCAACATGCTCGCTCGGTTTGGTCCTTTTTCAATATTTTTAGCTCGTTTCCTCCACTTTTATGCAATTGGAACTAGATTCCTGAAATCAATAAAAATATACCAGAGAGCATAAAATCTTCCAGGAATCCATATAAAAACACCTAAAATACACATCAAAATAAGTGTAAAAATCACACTTATCAACTCCCCCAAACTTAGACTTGATCGTCCTCGAGCAAGCAATAAGATCAAAATATAGAGTTCACACTTAGTACTTTTAAAAAACTAACTTAGCAACTCAAATGTAAAGCTCAGAAATCCCACTAACACATCAACCAGAGTCAATCCAAAAATCAACAAGAAGTGTTTTCTCCTAGGCCTAGCAATACATCGCAAAATCGGAACGTGTGTGTATGTTATTGTCAATCTTGAGTTTCATACATATCTTAATATCAAATAATGCTATTAAACTCAAAGTCAAGATTACTATTAAGCACTCCATAAGCCTACTTTTCAAGCACTTCTCCACTAATGTAATTATTCCCTAGACTTTGATCAAAATGTATTTTAAGCTTATAATGTCAGACCTTTGGTGTCTGTTAGAAAGAAAAGGTAAGGAAATTAAAGAAGAGAGTATAATTTGCAAATTTCATCTTAAGACATCTTCAACCCCTCCCTTTTTTTTCTTTTCTTAATACTTTGAAGACCATGGGCTTTATTAGATTTCACGGAACATGGTCAATGTACGACCTCCACATGGTACATCATCACGTAACTATGTTGTTTTCTCACTATGCCTTTCTTTTTTTTCTTTTTCAATAGGCATTTGAATTTTTTCTTGTAATAGCCCAGAACATTGTACGTGAATAACATAATAGCCCAAAACATAGTACGCTCATGAAATTAATTATACTCCCTTAAGGTAAGGATACTTTTTTTTAGGCTCAATTAATGGTAGATATAATGAGTTTCATCAACAAAAGTCGAAGGGTTGTTAATTTTCATTCTTGTTCAATTAAGCTCAAAAGTGGACACTATGGGTAAATATAGACAATGTAGGCTTGAAAGGCGCAAACGTTTCAAAGATCGCCTAAATCATGTCCATGTCAAGTTTCTAATTTTAAAATTTCGCCACTAAGTTCCTTCAAATAGGTTCTAGAGTGCTCTAAGATGCTCAAGACAAATCATAGTTAACAAAATTTTTCACTTCTCAACATATATTCCACTCAATCATGACGCAAAAGTGCCCAAAATGTTCCTCAATTTTTGAAGTACTAACTCAACCAAGGATATTCACAAACAAGTCAAAAATTTTCAAGACTCTAGTTGAGATGGGGATTAATTTCATCATGTAATACAGTTGCAATTCTAATTCATTAATTTCTTAATGTTGAACTCATTTTCTTTATAATTGTTTGAAAGGTGCTCAAGAACAACAATCAGGTGATCGATATAATCTCGCAAGCACAACTCAATCAACAAAAACAACATACAACACTAGCTAGAAGTAAACACCCCCAAAAACTTAGTACGTGCATTGCCCTCAATGTACAGAATCAATAAGGGCAATAGCAATACACATACCTCGACGACAATTGCCATGATCAATGTCCTCCTCCTCATGTTCCGGTGGGGGTACTGGAGGGTATGGCTGGAATGGTGGGAAGGTCCGCTGTGGTGGGAAAGGGATGGTAGGGAAACCCTGTGCCAATGCAGAGTTCCATGCAAATTGGTATTGCATGAACTCCATATGACACTGATTCATCTGTTGTTGGTCCAAGCAAATTTCCCTTTGTTCATTTCGTATATCCCTTTGCTCAACGCGGATATCCTGAAGATCACGGTGGAGAGAGTCTAGTGTGACAGAGGTAGGCACTGCAACAGACGATGAGGATGGTCCAGTAGAATGGTTGCTGCCAAGTCGTGGTTGTGCCCTACATCGTCCTGTGGGTGGTGGTGGGTGAGCAACCACAATGGGAGACTTAGGTGGTGTCATCTCCTCTACGGGGTCCAGACAACCTCCGGTCGATTGCACAAAGCTGTAATGGTGGATGGACTGATAAGTGTGATTTTTACACTTAATTTGATATATGATTAGGGGCGTTTTTATAGTGATTCCTGGAAAATATTACGCGTTTTGGTATATAATTGTATATTTCAGGAATCCGGGTCCAAATGCTAAAAGATGATGAGAAATGCATAAATGTGACAAGAATTCAAATTGGGTCTCAAGAGTTGAAAAATCGTGCACCGGGATAGAATAAATGCTGCACCCTAACGCCACTTATGCAACACGATTTTATTAAAGATTTTACACGTCACATGCATGATAAGGAAGGGAGAGAAGAGAAGATTGTATATGAGCATTAGTAGGGAATAAAATATTCTCTAATATTTTACCAAGGGATTAACCAATTAAAAGGAAGATATTTACGTACAGATTGCGAGAGGAAGAGACGTGGGGGAAGCGGATAAGAAAGGAAAGAAACAAACGTGCAGATTACGAAAGTGAGGGAGAGACGAAACAGTAGAGAGGAGATTTACAAAACAGAATCAGACGATCAGAGAAGGAGAGCTGCGAAGGGGACGTACAGCAACAGAAAAATTACGTGAACAGATACGTAAGGAGATCAGGAGGGGAGAAGAGCAGAAACGTAAGGTAGAGCAGATATACGAGAGAAGAGGGACGAAGATCACTCACGTACAGCAAGCAACGTACAGGAGCAAAAATAATATTGGAGAGGCAGTAGCTACTGGCGATAAGGCTCCAGAAGAGACGAAGAGATTGGAGAGCTGAGGAGTTAACGGGAGAAGAGATTCGGAAGAGCAGATTAGCGAGAGAAAGAAGAAATTCACGTACGTGAATTGAGCAGATTCTGAGAAGAGAATTCACGTAGGGAATTTCACGTAGAAGAGTTCACGTACAGCACTACAAAGGGAGATACGGAGCTACGGATCGACAACGCAATTCAACATCGCTAGTTTATACGTATTTCTAAACTTTGTTTGATTCTATTTAATTTTCTTATGCTTTTGATGTTGAAATACATGATATTGCATTTGATATTGAATATGTTGTTAGGCTAAGTTTGTTATCAAGACTTATGGGATCCTATGTTATGAACCCATGATTTAAATTGATTGTTTTTTATTGATTCTTAGTATCTATGTGTTTAGATCATTGTTCTTCATGCTTTTAAGGGTTTGACCATCCTTAAATGATATTAAATTACAACTGAGATCGAGAGATAAAATTGGAATTCGATATAGTGATTTATGCCGTGGATTTCAGACTGAGATCGAGAGATGAAGTCAAATACACGTGTGATAGCTATAGATATCTAGTAATCGAAGGCTAGAAGTTTTCATAGATCAACTTACAATATTTATTGTTCAATAAGGGTACGAGAGTGGCTTATTGTTACGTTAGTATTAGATTTGTTATAGCCGGACCAAGGTATAGCAAGTGAATTAGGAAAACTCGCCACCTTAGATTGTTTGAATTAATTCTTAACTAATAGGCGAATTGTGGGGGATTTACATAGGTGAACCGAAAGTCTTGATAATTGTCTCTATTGATTTCATTCTTATTCTCTAGCGTTTGTTTGGATTTATTATTGAGTTAATTAGTTAAATTAGTTAATTAGTTATAACCAATTTTCGTAGGCTAAATATAGTTAAACTAGTGGAGTTTGGTACTTATTTCCTAGTCCTCGTGGGTTCGACACTCATACTTATATTATCATTATACTAAAACTTGACACCGTGCACTTGCGGTATAGAATCGCTACACTGAGAAATAATTGTTTAAAATAAAAGCGATCAAGTTTTTGGTGGACATGGCATGCCAGATGTGGTAGGACCACGTGAATAATTATCTGATGGATGTCTCGACAATGTGTCCCAGATCAACAGTGAGGCCGGTAACAATGGCCTAGACTAAAGTGGCTCGGTCCTTCGTGACCTCAGAAGTATGAGTCGATGGCATGACTCGTGCTACAGTCATTGTCCATTGACTGTAAATGTTCCCTTATTTGGATCTCTAATCTCAATGGCACCGGATGGGAATACTCTAGTTACCGTGAATGTTCCACACCATCTAGATTTTAACTTACCTGGAAAGAGCCTAAACCTGGAGTTGAATAGCAGAACCAAATCTTCTTCTTGGAAATCTCATTGACTGAGCCGAGCATCATGCCACTTTTTGGTCTTGTCCTTGTAGATCTTTACGTGCTCATAAGATTGATTTCTAAACTCTTCCATTTCGTTCAAGTGTAGAAGACGTTTATCACCTGCAGTAGTTAAATCAAAATTCAAACTTTTGATTGCCCAATATGCCTTATGCTCAAGTTCTATTGGAAGATGACAGGCTTTTCCAAAAACTAACCTATATGGTGTTGTGCCAATAGGTATTTTAATGCAGTTCTTTAAGCACATAACGCGTCATCTAATCTCAAGGATCAATCTTTTCTATACACATTGACCGTTTTTTCTCAAAATCTGATTCACTTCTCTATTAGACACTTCTATTTGTCCGCAAGTTTGTGGGTGGTAAGGTGTTGCAACCTTGTGGGTGACACCATATTTGCTCAAAAAAAATTCAAAGAGTTTATTGCAAAAGTGTGACCCACCGTCACTAATGATTGCTCGAGGGGTGCCAAATCGAGTAAAAAAAAATTTCAGAAATTGTACCACGATTCTAGCATCATTAGTTTGTGAAGCTTCAGCCTCAACCCACTTTGACACATAATCGACCGCAACAAGTATATAATAGTTTGAACACGAATTAGGAAATGGTCTCATAAAGTCTATGCCCCAAACATCAAATAATTCACATTCAAGCATACTATTTAGGGGCATCTCCTGTCTCCTAGAAATATTACCAGTCCTTTGACATCTATCGCAAGCGAAAACGAACCTGTATGCATCCTTAAATAAGGTAGGCCAATAAAAATCAGATTCAAGTACCTTTGCAACAGTTTTGGTTGGACCCATGTGTCCCTCCACCTCTCGGTCATGACAGTGGCTCATAATAGATGCCATCTCCTCCTCTGGAACGTACATCCTAATCATATTGTTTGTACAAATCTGAACAACAATGGCTCCTCCCACATGTAATGCTTAACATCAGATAAGAATGTTTTCTTTTGATAAAATGTCATTTGTGGGAGGATGCCGCTAACAAGATAATTTGCAAAATCAGCATACCAAGGTAATGCAAGAACTTGAAACACTTGTTCATCAGGAAACTTTTCATTTATCTCATCTATTCAAGTTCATGCTCATCATTCTCATTAGTGATACTAGATAAGTGATCTGCCACTACGTTCTCTGCACCCTTCTTATCTTTAATTTCCAAGTGAAACTCTTGCAATAAAAGAATCCATCGAATCAAACATGGTTTAACGTCTTTTTTAGCAAGAATATTTGAGTGCAGAGTGATCAGTGTAAACAATTACCTTAGATAAACAAAGATAGGAGTGAAACTTGTCAAAAGCAAATACTACTGCTAGAAGTTTTTTCTCAGTTGTGGCATAATTTTGTTGTGCCTCATTTAAAGTTCTACTAACATAGTAAATTGTATGAAATATTTGTTCCTTCTTTGTCCCAATACTGCTCCGACTGCGGTGTCACTAGTGTCGCACATCAACTCAAATGGAAGATCCCTGATAGGTGCTATCAAAACAGGTGATGTTACCAACCTCTCCTTCAATGTCTCGAACGCCTGCAAACGATCAGCATTAAAATCAAATGGTGCATCGTTAGTCAATAAATGAGAGAGAGGTTTTGAAATTTTAGAGAACCTTTTGATGAATCTCCTATAAAACCCTGCATGGCCTAGAAAATTGTGAACTCCCTTTACTGACACTGGTGAGGGTAGCTCTTGTATCACTTGGATTTTTGCTCGGTCCACTTCAATACCCTGGTGGGATATCTTGTGACCCAATAATGTGCCTTCTTGTACCATGAAGTGGCACGTCTCCCAATTCAAAACCAAATTTGTCTCCTCACATCTGGTCAAAACTAAATCAAGATTATGTAGACAAGAATCAAATGACTGCCCAAACACAGAGAAATCATCCATAAAAACCTCAAGAAAGTTTTCTACCATATCATGGAATATAGACAACATGCATCGTTGGAAAGTAGCAGGTGCATTACGTAACCCAAATGGCATCTTCTAAATGCAAATGTAACATAAGGACAAGTGAAGGTGGTCTTTTCTTGGTCCTCAGGTGCAATAGCTATCTGATAATACCCCGAATAACCATCTAGGAAGCAATAAAAATCATACCCTGCTAGTCTCTCTGTCATTTGATCAATGCAAGGGAAGGGGAAGTGATCTTTACGTGTTGCTTCGTTTAACTTTCTATAATCAATATAGACCCTCCATCCAATGACTGCTCTAGTAGTTCATTGTTTTCATTAGTAACAACAGTCATACCTCCTTTCTTAGGCACACATTGCACTCGACTAACCAATGCATTGTCAGATATAGGATAAATAATACATGTATCAAGTTTATGATCTCGGCCTTTACTACCTCTTGCATCTTTGGATTCAATTGGCGTTGTTGTTGCACCACTGGGTTGTAGGCATCCTCCATCAAAATTTTATGCATGCTCATCGATGGGCTTATTCCTTTTATGTCCGCCACTTTCCATCCAAATGCTTGCTTATGCTCCCTCAAGATCCTAAGAAGCTTTTCCTCATCTGTACCTGTCAAAGATGAGAAAACAATTACTGGTAATGAATTATTGATATCTAAATAAGCATACTTAAGATGATAAGATGAGATGATAGGGGTTTTAGTTCAAGAGTTGGTGGTTCTTCAATTGAAGGCTTTTGTGACTTGACGTCCCTTTGCCCCAACTCTCGAAGCTTGATCCTCGCATGTATTGTATGAGGGAGATTAGTATTCAAATGAGATACTATCTCCTTCATCTCGCCACTTTCATCCAGCTCATCTGTATCATCGACCAAGCATGCTTCTAATTTGTCCCTACATGATCCCTGAAACATACTAGAAGATAACATACCAACAATATCAACACTGAAACACATATGCTCATCATGTGGATGTTTTATAGCCTTAAAAACATTAAAAATAACTTGATTTTCTCCTACACGGAGGATAAGTTTCCCATGATGAACGTCGACCAATGCCCTCCCAATAGCTAAAAATGGTCGCCCCAATATCAGTGGTGTGCCCAAGTCTTCTTCCATGTCCAAAACTAGGAAATCCATCGGGAAGATGAATTTATCAACCTTTACTAGAACATCCTCAATGATTCCTCTTGGGTATGTAATGGACCTATCCACCAACTGTAGTGGAATCGTAGTTGGTTTTGGCTCTCCAAGCCCCAACTTCCTGAAAATTGACAAAGACATGAGATTAATACTTGCACCCAAATCACATAAAGATTTTGCAAATGAAATAGACCTAATAGTGTATGGTATAGAAAAACTCCCTGGATCTTTTAACTTCGGAGGTAATTTGTTTTGCACAACTGCGAAACACGCATCAGTTAACTTTATTGTCTCACGCTCACCCACATTCCTCTTATTCGATAGAAAATCCTTCAAAAACTTAACATAACTAGGCATTTGAAGTAAGGCATTAGCAAATGGAATATTTATATGTAATTTCTTAAAGATCTCTAAGAACTTAGTGAAACTAGCATCTAACTTAGCGCTTTTTAATGCAGCAGGAAATGGAAGAGGGGTGTGTACCTGCTTGGGTGGTGTGATAGGTGAAGTAGTAGTAGTAGACTTACCCTTGTCGCGTGGTTGATCCTCGTGCTCGGTCTCATCAATTTTTTGCTCCTCCTCTGTGTTTTCAATTTGTAGACCAATATCTTTTCCGCTCCTTAGTGAAATTGCTTTGGCTTGCTCTCTAGGGTTCTTTTCAGTATCGCTAGGCAGACACCCTTGTGTTCTTCAAGCTATCATAGTTGCCAACTGCCCCACTTGAGTTTTCAAGTTCTTTATTGAAGCATCCTGATTTTGCATTCTATTCTCCGTGGATGTAATAAACTTGGTGAGCAACTCCTCCATGCTTGGCTTTGGTTGACAACCCGGTGGAGGTTGTGGATTCAAGATATTCTTTTGGTTGGACCAAGAGAAGTTTGGATGATTCCTCCACGGTTGGTTATAGTTGTTGGAGTATGAGTTATCATGTGGTGGTCTGTTTCCTACAAAATTAGCATTTTTAGTAGATTGCACAAAAGGATTACTTGCCTGACATTCCGTGCTCAGATGATTGCCTCCACATAAATCACATATGATCACTTGAGCTTGGCTGTCATGCTCCAACTATCAATCTTCTTGTTCAATGCTTCCAATTGGGCGGCTATCAATGTCACATAATCGACTTGATGCACCCCGATTGGTCTCTTTGGTACGTTCCTCTCGGACTGCCATTGATAGCTATTAGAAGCCATCTCCTCAAGAAGTTCGTAGGCTGCTTCAAGTGTTCTTCTCATGATGGTACCTCTCGATGCTGCATCAATCATAGAGCGATAAGCAAAAAATAGACGGTTATAAAATGTTTGTACCTGCAGCCAGATAGGGAGGCCATGATGTGGACATCTTCTTAGTAAATCCTTGAAGCGTTCCCAAGCCTTGTATGATGGCTCCTGATTATGTTGAGTGAATGTGGTGATGTCATTGCGCATCTTTGCAGTCTTTGATGGTGGGAGTATTTGGACAGAAATAACTGCACCATCCCATCCCACGTAATGATAGAACCTACAACCAAAGAATGCAACTTTTAGCTTAATCTTTTAAAGAGAAAGGGAACAATCTTAACCTGATGGTTTCGTCAGTAAAGCCATTATGCTTAAACGTATCGCAAATCTCCAAAAAGTTGGAGATGTGGGCATTGGGATCATCAGTGGCCGTTCCTCTGAATTGCACCGAATGTTGAATCATCTGAATAATGGCCGGTTTGATCCCAAATTATTAGCTTGCGCTCGGTCTAGTGATGCTAGACATATTGCCTTGGAAGGTAGGTTGGGCATAGTCCATCATGGAGTGTAATTGGCACTTTGTCGTCATGATGTTCACATTCCCTCATTGATTATTCTCAGCCATTGCTCGAGCTTCTCTTCAAAGTCTACGCGCAAGTTCGTTCGATATCTAAGTCAAGTGGCTCTAATATAGGGTTGTTGCTCCGTAGCATGCACCATGAAGACAACTACCTGCAAAAATCAAACCAAGGAAGAAACAGTAGTAGTGAAATAGTATAAAACGTAACCAAAGTAATAATAAAAAAGAAAAAAATGGCTAAATTACAGTCAACTAATCTCCTATGTTATTACTTAAACTAGTTCACGACACGACACGACACCAAAAACTTAATCGCTTTTATTTTAAACAATTGTTTCTAGTGTAGCAATTTTATACCGCAAGTGCACGGTGTCAAGTTTTAGTATAATGATATGAAAGTAAGGATGTCGTACAGACAGAGACTTGTAGCAATTACCAAAGTTAATTAGCCTAACTATATTTAGTCGACAATATTGAGTGAAACTTAATTATTGTAAACCCAGAAATTTAGCCAATCCAAACAAACAAGCAATGAAAAGCGACGAAAATCAAATGAGACGAATATCAAGACTTCAGTTCACTCATGTAATCCCCATAATTCTCCTTTTAGTTAAGACTTCAAATTCTAAGTTCTAAGGTGACGAGTTTTCCAATTTTATCCAATATACTATGGTCAAGTTATATTGAACCTAATATTAAAATGTAACAAGTCACTGGTGATGTACTTGATGCGTGTGAAACGTACCGCAAGTGTACGGTGTCAAGTTTTAGTATAGAATTTTAAAATACGGATGTCGAACCCACAGGGATTGAAAATTAAGTTACACCAAGTACTGTAATTAGAATAGTCTCGACTTTATTTAGATAACTGATAGCATGATTATTAAATTAATCTACTAAAATAAAACAAAAGATTAACAAGATGGTAATTTAAGTGGAGAAAATCAATGAGAACGGATTCTAGAGGTTCGACTTCACTCAACTATCCACTATGTCGTGTTTTCCTAGTTTACTAGCCGAGAATTCTTATTTGTTTCTACTCCCCCTCCCGGGTGTTAAGCAGAAGTAATTATCTAACATTAATCTTGATATCCCTATCTAAGATTAATTATCAAACAATTGTAAAAGCGCAGTAATTCCTTTGACGACTTCTATGGAGTTATAGGCCTTCCGAACAATATAACTACCACGATACGAATTCCTTCTTTCCTATTCACAACCCCCCTCTCCCGAGTGATAGATCACGAATATGGAATCATTCAATCCATGGCCAGTAGATTAAAAGCATTAAGAACAGGAAAACATAAATAAACCATACGGAAATCCAAATAAACTTCAAGTCAAGATCCGTATACTCTAGAATAATAAATTAGTTCATGAATACATTAAATAAACACATAGACATGTCTTTAATCATCATAAACATAAGGGAAGAGATATTCAAACGAATATGAAGATGGCCCTCCGTCTCCGGTAGTCGCCGTCGTCTTCTCCGTCGTCAAAATCTATACCCTTCGTTGTACGCGCACCGCCTCGATTGATCTCCTCCCCTTCTCTTCAGCTCTCGGTCTTCTGCCTCCTCTCGCTTGCGTCCAGAAATATTTTCCTCTCTTTTCTTATTACGTGAATAAATCTCCTCGTCCAACCAGTCCCCTTCTCGTATCTTTTTCCAATCTTTTATACGTGACTTCTTCCTTTAATTCTGGACCTCCTTTCTTTCACGTGAATCCCCCTTTTCCTTTTATAAGTTATTCCCAAATTTCATGTATATATATTATATTATATTATAATATAATATAATATAATATAATATAATATAATATAATCTTGCCATTTGACATGTCCCGGTACATGATTATTTCACCGTTGAGTCCCAATTTGAATTATTGTCACATTTATGTATTTTTCATCATCTTCTAGTAATAAAATGTTCTATTTCTTGGATTCCTGCAAAACAACACAAAACAAAATCAAAAGTGTAATTCTGATCGAAAACTAACATTAAACCATGCAAAATAAGAGGAAATATAAGTGTATAAAATACACTTATCAAACCCCCTAAACTTAAACTTTTGCTAGTCCCGAGCAAAATAGAAATGGAAAAAGACTAAGAAATAAAAGAGAAAAAGAAAACACACTACTAACGCAAGTCATGAAATGTTATAATTGCAAATTGGCCTCGAAGATCAATTGTCTAAAAATTTTAAGTCAAGTATGCATATCAGTCTACTCAAGAGTTCTCAAGTGTGTGTGTCACCACTTCCATTTAACCATTAAAGCAATCTTTACTCACACAAATCAATAGGACTTTGCAAGGTGTATTTTCAATTGCATTGTTCATAAAAGGATATAGCTTTGAGAAACAATGAACAATGCATAAAATCACGGCAATGAGACGAGTGTGTGGATGTCAAATGCATATTCATTACAAGTGTTTCTCGAGTGTCCATAAGCTTACTATTCGTAACCTTCTCCACTAGTATATTAGACGAATGTGGCTCGGTCAATAGGTCTTAATAGGCTTGTAACGTTAGGCTTTGGCTCATGGCTTCAATAAAAAGATCGGAATTTCAAAACAAAAGAGTAAGTTAAATATGACATTGTTGCGCACTCTCATCTCAATTTCGATTCCTTCTATTGATGATTCATCATTTTTTTTTCTTTTCAATTCACCCTCTTTTCTCATCCGCCTCATCATTCACCTCATTATTTTCTCATTCTTTCCATCACTATTTTCTTCACCTCTTCAACAAATTTTTTTTTTTTTTCTATGCATTCATGCCCTTTTTCTTTATTTCTCTCCTTCAATTTTTTTTTTCCAATAAGAACATGAGAGATATTTGAAATTTTAAAGTGCAATAGGGGCTTACTCACTTGAGGGTAGGAAATAATGTATAAGCTTTCAACAAGGTGGTCGATGTGGGATTTTGAAATGATGCCGAATGGGGGTTATTATGTGCCTAAGCACATGCCATTCGATTTTCAATAAGCTCAAAAGGGTAACTAGGGATAAAATGATGTCATTTGGTGGCTTCAAAGGCTCAAACGAATAAAAAAATTGCCTAAATCATTCCTAAGCCACATATGTCTGTATTTCGCCTCAAAGGGTACTAAAGCAAGTTCTAGACTACTCTCAATTCACAAATAACTTATATGGTATGACCAATGTGCTCAAATAGTATCTCAAAACCAATGTGATATAGGAAACAAATTTGAATGAGATTATAAAATATATTGCAACAATTCAATCCTCATTCTTTACATTTAAGCTCAAAGGGGCTACTATGGCAAATTTATATCAATGAATAAAGGCCCAAAATTTTATCAAGAATTGCCTATATCATATTTGTGTTCATTCAAATCAACCTTGATAAATCAAATGGTCGTGGTCTCTAGTGCATGAATGTGAGAAACTCAAGAGCAAAGTGAACAAAAATTTTAAAATTTTTACAAATAAGCTCAATTCTTCATCATCGGCCTTCACAATTAATTCAAATCACGACTTATGACACAAAAAGAAAAAAAAATCAACGACTAAAAAAAACACAACACAAAACACACATAGGAATCCAGGAAACAAAACATCTTCAATGTTTAAACACCCCCCCAAACTAAAAATCGTGCATTGTCCTCAATGTACCATACAACGTATAAAATAAGGGACAACACACCTACCTGCGACGACGATCGTCAGTAATCGTCGCCCATCTCATGCTCATGGGTATGGTGAGAAGATGATGATAGGGACCTCCGCATCAGTATAGACCCTGCAATGGGAAAAATAATGATCAATCGGCTATGAATAAGACATGCTACTAAAATGCAAGACTAAAATTAAAAACTGAAATAATTACGCAGATGCAGAGTTAAATACGCGAGGCGTAATTACGCCGCTGGAGAGGCGTAATTACGCCTCGCCTACGGCAATGAAAAATTTTAAAAAAAATTGTAGGCGTAACTACGCCGAAAACAGGCGTAGTTACGCCTACGCTATGGCATTTTTTTTTTTCTGAAATTTGACAGGCGTAATTACGCCATGAAGGAGGCGTAGTTACGCCTGTCCTACGGCATCTCAATTTTTTTTTATATTTTTTTTTAAATAAAATAAAAATAAAATAAGGATACAGGATTCGGGTTGCCTCCCGAATAGCGCTTAGTTTATAGTCCTCGGCCCGACTATGCGAAGCAACCATCAAATAACGGCTTCCGCCCATAGTAAGTATCATATGACACTACATGTGGGTCTTGGTTGTGTATGCCCTCAAGCTTGGCAAGATATTGACAATTAATGCTCGTCGCTCCAACAACGTCTTTCGAAAATTGATAAGCATGGGAGAAAGATTCTAAGCTTGGCTTCATCTCGTGGAGGACGTAATATGGTGAAGTTGGCATCAATGGGAAGAACGGATCCACATATGGCATATAGGACATCACCATCGATGAGTGCTCCTCACTATTTCCAAAAATATGCTCATCTTCCAACGTCACGCTAGGCTCATCTTGACACGGGAATTCATCAGATAACTCTTCCACAGTAGGCTCAACCACTTGAAAATGCTCATATTCCCTTGAATCTTCCGCATGAGTCGGATCACTCTCCCAAACTTGGTTGGTTGGGTTCACTTCGGTGTTGCTAGGAAATGATCCTCTTTGTTGGTTGTTCATGGCATTAGCAAGCTGCCCAATTTGCACCTCAAGAGACTTCATTGTAGCACCCAGGTTGTTCATGTGACCCTCAATCGTATCAAGCCTCGACTCATTCTTGTCATGCCTCAATGTCGAACTTTGAACAAATGTCTCTATCAGCTGCTCAAGGCTACTTCTAGTGGCATTTTCGATCTTTGGTTCAAATGATGGCCAGAATTTGCGCAAACTATCCTCCAACTTAGAGACTTTATCAGAACTATACTCATCCTCTGCTTGATGATCGAATGGCTGGTGTGTAAAATGAGGGTAATGATGCCCTGGTGGATATTGGTGACTCCAACCCAGCATTGAAGGATCAAAGTGCCACTGATAGTCGAAATTCGCCATATGGTTAAACAGGTGCACCCTGTCATCATCTCTACAATATATGGAACTACCAGCTGCCAAAGCTCCATTAAATACCCATTCTTGTGTGTCTGCATCCAATCCACTGTAGAAAGATTGAAGAGGAGTGTAGTTTGAAAATTCGTGGTTGAATCTGTCCCAAGCTGCATAGAATGGTTCATACGGTTGTTGGGCAAAGCTTGTGGAAACTTGCTGATGAAACATCTCCAAGTACCTCACAAGAAAAATTCTAAATTAAAATCAAGACTACTTGGTAACAGTATCAGTAAACAAAATTATATCAATCCCCGGCAACGGCGCCAAAAACTTGATGCGTGTGAAACGTACCGCAAGTGTACGGTGTCAAGTTTTAGTATAGAATTTTAAAATACGGATGTCGAACCCACAGGGATTGAAAATTAAGTTACACCAAGTACTGTAATTAGAATAGTCTCGACTTTATTTAGATAACTGATAGCATGATTATTAAATTAATCTACTAAAATAAAACAAAAGATTAACAAGATGGTAATTTAAGTGGAGAAAATCAATGAGAACGGATTCTAGAGGTTCGACTTCACTCAACTATCCACTATGTCGTGTTTTCCTAGTTTACTAGCCGAGAATTCTTATTTGTTTCTACTCCCCCCTCCCGGGTGTTAAGCAGAAGTAATTATCTAACATTAATCTTGATATCCCTATCTAAGATTAATTATCAAACAATTGTAAAAGCGCAGTAATTCCTTTGACGACTTCTATGGAGTTATAGGCCTTCCGAACAATATAACTACCACGATACGAATTCCTTCTTTCCTATTCACAACCCCCTCTCCCGAGTGATAGATCACGAATATGGAATCATTCAATCCATGGCCAGTAGATTAAAAGCATTAAGAACAGGAAAACATAAATAAACCATACGGAAATCCAAATAAACTTCAAGTCAAGATCCGTATACTCTAGAATAATAAATTAGTTCATGAATACATTAAATAAACACATAGACATGTCTTTAATCATCATAAACATAAGGGAAGAGATATTCAAACGAATATGAAGATGGCCCTCCGTCTCCGGTAGTCGCCGTCGTCTTCTCCGTCGTCAAAATCTATACCCTTCGTTGTACGCGCACCGCCTCGATTGATCTCCTCCCCTTCTCTTCAGCTCTCGGTCTTCTGCCTCCTCTCGCTTGCGTCCAGAAATATTTTCCTCTCTTTTCTTATTACGTGAATAAAATCTCCTCGTCCAACCAGTCCCCTTCTCGTATCTTTTTCCAATCTTTTATACGTGACTTCTTCCTTTAATTCTGGACCTCCTTTCTTTCACGTGAATCCCCCTTTTCCTTTTATAAGTTATTCCCAAATTTCATGTATATATATTATATTATATTATAATATAATATAATATAATATAATATAATATAATATAATCTTGCCATTTGACATGTCCCGGTACATGATTATTTCACCGTTGAGTCCCAATTTGAATTATTGTCACATTTATGTATTTTTCATCATCTTCTAGTAATAAAATGTTCTATTTCTTGGATTCCTGCAAAACAACACAAAACAAAACCAAAAGTGTAATTCTGATCGAAAACTAACATTAAACCATGCAAAATAAGAGGAAATATAAGTGTATAAAATACACTTATCAGTACTCATTTAACATTCAAAATTGCAAACGCTCTATGAAAAGTTCTAGCTTTCGATTTTGGTAAATCTATAGTTATCACACGTGTGCTAGATTTTACGTGGTCAGTTTCAATCTAAAACCTACGGTATGAATTATCTTGTCAAATTATAATATCGTATGATCAAGTCAATTATAATTACTAACATCAATTCAAATGTAGCTAATCCTTGAGAAGCATTAAAACATAATCATACTCAAAGAATTGTAGAAAAATCCATCAAAAACTCAAACTTGAATCATGGGTTCATACAAAGGATCCCCTAGTCTTGATAAATAAATTAGCCAACTATCATCATCAAATATGAACGTAAAAACTTGTTTAACAACATATCCAATATTTAAATCCAAAAATAAACAACAATCAAGAGTTTAGAAATACTAAAGATGCTAGGCGTCGACTCCTTGCTTGGTTGCATCGTCTAGTCTCTTCGATTCCGGCTTGCTCTTCAATGGTTTTTGGTTGAATGGAAGTGGAGGCCATGTTTTAGGGTATAAAACTGAGCAAAAGTCCCTTGCAATCGTCCAAAGTCATCCTTATATAGTGGTGGAGAAGTTTACCATAAATTGGACATAAAATACCCAACAAGGAAATAAATATCGCTTTTTTCGGGTTTGGCGATCGATCGCCGTAAGTTGTCGTTCAATCGCAAGTTAGTGATTTTTGTTCCTCAAATAACAACTCCGCGATCGATGGCGGTAATGCTGTCGATCGATCTCGGAGCTCAAAATCTTCAATCTCGAGATTCCTGTCATTTTTTCAACGTGTTCGCTCGGTTGGGTCCTTTTTCAACATTTTTTGCTCGTTTCCTCCACTATTATGCAATTGGACCTAGATTCCTGAAATCAATGAAAATGTACCAGAAAGCGTAAAATCATCCAGAAATCCATATAAAAACATCTAAAATACAAAGAAAAATAAGTGTAAAAATCACACTTATCAGGAGAAGATAAAGGAAGCCATCCAGTTTGGTTTTCATTCCTCAAACAATGAATCTGATTGGGGCTTTTAAAAGCATTTAACACAGGGGTTCAGAAGGTAGCAATGTTTATGGATTCCATGCTCATGGTACAATAAGTGAATAGTGTATAAAAAGTGAATGAAGAAAAGATGAAGAAATACGTTGAAACTGCTCGGGCACTGATGAGTAAGTTTCAAGAAGTAAAATTGACATAAGTTCCTCGGGAGGAGAATAACCGAGCCGATGAATTGGTTAAACTGGCTAGTTCAATTCGTGAGTGGAAAAACATGAGCGTGCTGGTACAAGAGCTATTAATCTTCATATATCTGTCAATATTATAATGAGTCTTGAGCCATGGATCATGGGAGATTGGAGAAAACATATCATTAAATTTTTGAAAAGCAATGACATCCCCTCTGATCTGAAAGAGGCAGCTCGGGTAAAATAGAAAGGGGAATCGATTCATGTTGATACAAGGAAAACTGTTCAAGAAGGGCTTCTTGTTCTCTTTTTTACATTGTGCTTCTAACTAAGAAGGAGAATACCTATTGAGAAAAAGAGCAGCCGCATGCACTGAGATGTACAAAATAAGGATCACTACGCTTATAATCGTAGGATTCGCCCAAGGGCTTTTCAGCTCGGGGATCTGGTATGGCGGAGAACTAACCCGGCTGTGGATGTAAAGAGTTAGAGCAAAAATTGTAAGACCCTTATAAAGTGAAGGCATTGATCGGGCGTGGGTCATATAGACTGGAAGTTCAGCTGGGCCGAGAATTGGCAAGATTGTGGAATGTTCATAACCTTAAGAAGTACTTTATATAGTAATTTTATTGTTGTTTTTATGATTGTTAACGTACTATGGATATTAGTAAAGTAAGTCTGCTTTTTGGATAAGCTTGTTCGGAATTTTATAAGTTTATTCGTGGGATCGGGATGTTTAGTCAATGTTTAAACTTAAAATTGCCTAAGTGTTTATGCTCGGGATGTTCGAGTACGTTGTATTGGTGCTCGGGATGTTGGAGTACATTCTATTATTGCTCGGGATGTTTGAGCATATTCTATTGTTGTTTGGGATATTTAATCTTGTCCATTGTTGGCAGCTTAAATGCGGGATCGGGATGTTTGATCCGTATTTGAACCTAAAACATGACTAAGTGTTTGTGCTCGGGATGTTCAGGAACGTTCTATTGGTGATCGGATGTTCGAGTACGTTCTATTATTGCTCAGGATGTTCGAGTATATTCTATTGTTGTTGGGATATTTGATCTTGTCCGTTGTTGGTAGGTTAAATACGGGATCAGGATGTTTGATCAGTATTTGAACCTAAAACGTGACTAAGTGTTTGTGCTCGGGATGTTCGAGGATGTTCTATTGGTGCTCGGATGTTCGAGTACGTTCTATTATTGCTCGGAATGCTCGAGCAAATTCTATTGTTGTTTGGAATATTTGATTGTTCGTTGTTGACCGGTTAAAAGTGGGATCGGGATGTTTGATCCGTATTTGAACCTAAAACGTAACTAAGTATTTGTGCTCGGGATGTTCGAGTACGTTCTATTGGTGCTCGGGATGTTCGAGTACATTGTATTATTGCTCAGGATGTTCGAGTATATTTTATTGTTTTTTGATATATTTAATCTTGTCCATTGTTGGCATGTTAAATGCGGGATCGGGCTTTTTGATCCGTATTTGAACCTAAAACGTGACTAAGTGTTTGTGCTCGGGATATTCGAGTACGTTCTATTATGGCTCAGGATATTTGAGCATATTCTATTGTTGTTTGGAACATTTGATATTGTCTGTTGGGTTAAATGCGGGATTGGGATGTTTGAACCTAAAACGTGACTAAGTGTTTGTGCTCGGGATATTCGAGTACGTTCTATTATGGCTCGGGATATTCGAGCATATTCTATTGTTGTTTGGAACATTTGATCTTGTCTGTTGGGTTAAATGCGGGATTGAGATGTTTGATCCGTATTTGAACCTAAAATGTGACTAAGTGTCTGTACTCGGGATGTTCGAGTGCTTTCCATTGGTGCTCGGGATGTTCGAGTATGTTCTATTATTACTCAGGATGTTCGAGCATATTCTATGGTTGTTTGGGATATTTGATCTTGTCCGTTGTTGGCAGGTTAAATGTGTGATCGAGATGTTTGATCCGTATTTGAACCTAAAACATGAATAAATATTTGTGCTCGGGATGTTCGAGTACGTTCTATTGGTGCTCAGGATGTTTGAGTACGTTCTATTATTGCTCGGGATGTTTGAGCATGTTCTATTGTTGTATGGGATATTTGATCTTGTCTGTTGTTGGCAGGTTAAATGCGGGATCGAGATGTTTGATCCGTATTTGAACCTAAAACGTGACTAACTCTTTTTGCTCGTGATGTTCGAGTACGTTTTATTATGTCTCGAGATATTCGAGCATATTTTATTGTTGTTTGGGATATTTGTTCTTGTCCGTTATTGGCAGATTAAATACGGGATAGTGATGTTCGATCCGTATTTGAACCTAAAATGTGACTAATGTTTGTGCTCGGGATATTCGAGTTTTTTCTATTGGTGCCTAGGATGTTCGAGTACGTTCTATTATTGCTCGGGATGTTTGAGCATATTATATTGTTGTTTGTGATATTTGATCTTGTTCGTTGTTGGCATGGTAAATGCGGGATCAGAATGCTTGATCCGTATCTGAACCTAAAACGTGACTAAGTATTTGTGCTCGGGATGTTTTAGTACGTTCTATTATGGGTCGGGATATTCGAGCATATTCTATTATTGTTTGGGATATTTGATCTTGTCCGTTGTAGGCAGGTTTAATGCGGGATCATGATGTTTGATCCGTATTTGAACCTAAAATATGGATAAATGTTTATGCTCGGAATGTTCGAGTGTGTTCTATTGGTGCTCGGGATGTTCGAGTATGTTCTATTATTGCTCGGGATGTTGAGCATATTTTATTGTTGTTTGAGATATTTGATCTTGTTTTGGCATGTTAAATATGGGATCGGGATGTTTGATCCATATTTGAAACTAAAACATGACTAAGTGTTTTGTGCTAGGGATGTTCGAGTATGTTGTGTTGGTGCTCGGGATGTTCGAGCTTGTTCGGAATTTTATTACTTTATTCATGAGATCGGGATGTTCGATCCATGTTTAAACTCAAAAGTTGTCTAAGTGTTTCTATTCGGGAGGTTTGAGCTTGTTCGGAATTTTATTAGTTTATACATGGGATTGGAATGCACAGTCCATGTTTAAACCTAAATTGCCTAAGTGTTAGTGCTCGGGACGTTCAAGCACGTTCTATAATTGATCGGGATGTTCGAGCATATTCTATTGTTGTTTGAGTTATTTGATCTAGTCCGTTGTTGGCAGGTTAAATGCGGGATCGGGATGTTCGATCCTTATTTAAACCTAAACGTGACTAAGTATTTGTGCTCGGGATGATCAAGTTTGTTTCGAAATTTTATTAGTTTATTCATGAAATCGTGATGTTCAGTCCATGTTTAAACCTAAAATTGCATAAGTGTTGATGCTCGGGATGTTCGAGCTTGTTTGGAGTTTTATTAGTTTATTCTTGGGATCGTGACGTTCGGTCCATGTTTAAACTTAAAATTGCCTAAGTGTTGGTGCTCGGGACGTTCGAGCTTGTTTGTAGTTTTATTAGTTTATTCATGAGATCGGGATGTTTGGTCCATGTTTAAACATAAAATTGCTAAGTGTTTGTGCTTGGGTGTTCGAGTACGTTATATTGGTGCTCGGGATGTTGTACGTTGTATTATTGCTTGGGATGCTCGAGCATATTCTATTGTTGTTTTGGATATTTATCTTGTCCGTGGTTGGCAGGTTAAATGCGGGATCAGGATATTTGATCCGTATTTGAATCTAAAACGTGACTAGGTGTTTGTGCTTAGGATGTTCGAGTACATTCTATTATGGCTCGGAATATTCGAGCATATTCTATTTTTATTTGTGATATTTGATCTTGTCCATTGTAGGCAGGTTAAATGTGGGATCAAGATGTTTGATCCATATTTGAACCTAAAAATGACTAAGTAATTGTGCTCGGGATGTTTGATTACATTATATTGGTGCTCGGGATGTTCGAGTATACTCTATTATTGCTCGGGATATTCGAGCATATTCTATTGTTGTTTGGGATATTTGATCTCATCCGTTGTTGGCAGGTTGTGAGGGCCCGATCCTAATCAGGTGTTTAATTATCACACAAAGATTAATTGCATAAACAGCAGAAGAATTGTTTCAAATTTCTTGTCAAATGGCCCTAAATTTTTTTTCGCTTTTAGGTGATACATATATAATTGTACCAATATATATATATATATATATATATATATATATATATATATATATATATATATATATAGTTATGCATTTCGTTCGCAGACAATATAGCAATCATTATTCAACGAAACATTTAAAGTCTTTGAAAATGTTATAACTCAAATACAACATACACGGGGCATACCCCGGTAAATTTATTTTCTTAAAAAGTTAGATGATACTATTGGAAATAAAAACCAAGCATAAACCTGAGCTCGCTCATCACGGAGCTCGGTTATCTCTAGACGCGTCACCGAAAGCATCAGAACCTTGTCCTCTTGCAAACCCTGTCATGCGCGAACAACAAAGGACACGACAGCCCCCACAAAGAGGGTCAGTACCCCAGTACGAGAATTAAATAAAATCACGTCAAGAATGACAAAGTATCATGCAATGCATACCTTGTATAAATGAGATGCATGAATGGGTACAAGGATCAAATTTCAAGATACCAAAATCGGAGTCCAAATGAATGTATCATCAATCAATATCAAGCTCGAGCAGAGGGTGGCGGCATCGCGACGTATCTCCTCCATCGCTGTGCCCAACATCCCTCGTGTCTAGGTCCGACGACAACGTGCGTGACTACAGTTGCTACATAAACTGTTTGTCATCGCCATGCCCAGCGTCCCCATGACACTATAGATCTCAATCAATAATCAAAGGGTATCAAGGAAATAGAAAAGTCGATATGATATGCCGAATGAATTATCTATGCATCATGTGACATATGCAAATCAATATATAATGCAATCTCATGTGAAAGTCAATATAATTCATGTAATCCACATAAGAAATCAAATATCTCATATAAATCAAGTAATGTCATATAAGATCATACATTAGCATCATTACACGTCTTTGTCAGACGTCATGATAAAACTCATTTCTACGTACCTCAGACCAAAGCTAATCTACAGAGTACTTCTCGAATCAATCCTGACATATATTATCATGGTCACGTAAATTCCTAAATGACACTAAGTGTTCAAGTAGTGGATTTAATCAATTTCAAGTTCCAAACATTGACCCTTAGCTATTTTCTTAAATTTTCAGCCTGACCCATTTTTGTAGAAAAATCACTATAAATTCATACGACTTCAAAACGACTCGATTCTAGTGCTAAAAGTTCAAAAACTCAACTATATTTCATCTATTAAGATGTCAAGCTGGTCCATCCATCTACAGTGAAGTTTGAACACTAAAAACGTAGCATTTCAAAATATGTTTTCCAGCTTGAGCAGTGTTAGTAAAAATACTATAACTTTTTCGTTTCAAATCCAAATTGAGTGATTTCAGTGGAAATTACAGCCAACTCGAAGCAATAAATTTTTTATTTCTAGACATTTTCCGGAAATCCTAGCCAAAAATGCTCAGAAATCCGAAGAACACTGTAATGCCTCGATATGATTTATACACGTATGATATGGTTATGGTGTAATTATGAAAAAATTACGTTATGGTGTAGACTCGGGTTTGGGTTGAACCGAGTAGGAATGATGACATGTATGACATATCATGGGAAACAACGAAATGATTTTCATGTGTGATAAAGCAAGAATGGTAGGAAATGGCATGAAATAAGACCAATTGTATGGCATTGCTAAACTTATTCTCATACATGTTTGATATGAGAAGCATAGTGGAGATGTTGAATGTTGTTAGTTGATATATATGAACTAAAACCATATCACGACATGGCTGTAGAATATGTAGCAAGAGTACATAATTGGTAGGGAGGATATGTAGTTGACCACTAAGCCTACATGAATTTGAATGGCATTTGAACTTGAATGTGGAATGTGATGTACACGTGCATGCAATTTGAGATGAATTTGAGATGCAATTTCAGACGGATTTGAGGTTCCATATTTAAATAGGAAATCAGATTTAGAAAACATAGTACACCATTTCTCACCTACAAATCTCTACAAAGCTCTCTTCCAGACCCTTGCTTCTTCTTGCTTTCTTTTCTTGGTTCTAGCTTGGAATCATGGTCAAATTGAAATATGTGGTAAGGAGAACTTACTTACTCTACGTTATGTAGTGAGTTGGTGTATTAACTTAGTTATGGTGTTTGTTATGCAATTCAAGAAGCATGTGATTTGTTTGAAGGAAGAGTGAATTCATATATTGTTGAATTCAATGAATTAAGTTGTAATATTATGAAAACATGTTTAGATCTTGATATGGTGTTGGTTTATAAATGTTTGAGAGTATGAATTGAGGTGTAGGTTGAGAACCATGAAGATATACTCAAAATCGCCATGTTCTGAAAACTTCAGCCATCGGCGATCGATTACGAGCATTATGGCGATCGATCGCTGATGCAGAGTGAAAATATAAGGCGGTGAAATGGTTTGGCGATCGATCGGTGAAAACATGGCGATCGATCGCGAGGAACAGGGCATTTTGGCGATCGATCGCGAGATAGTGGCGATCGATCGCAAGGAAACAGAACTTGTTGGCAATCGATTGGGGCAAATGGCGATCGAATTTGATTTTTAATCCTATGAGAACATGATATATTGTTGATATTATTGTAGCATCGTCACAGGGGACGGGACAACGAGGCGGTTAGACATTGAGGCCTGATTTATATCTTTTGTGTAGCACGACATGTACGTTCTAATGTACGAGTATATGATATTATTGTGATGAGGATGTGGGCATTATACCATATGATTAGTGGTATCATATGCATGTGCATTCACGAGGTTTATATTGTTGAGATGGATGCCACGATAGATATGTCGCATATGCTTTGGCTGAGATCATTGCCACGATAGATATGCCAGTGTGGGGGCATATGCTTTGGCTGGGATTGTTGCCATGATAGGTGTGCTACATATGCTTTGGCATGAGAGGTATACGCCGGTTGGGTATATGCTCTGGTTGTTATAACATGTGAGGATGGTACTATGATATGTGCTGCTAATATGAATATGTGAGGAGGTTCCGCTGACATATTGAGCTGAGATAGGCATATCATATTGGTCTGGTTATAACAGGATGAGGGATGATACATGTCATGACATATTTGCGTTAGATGATGCATGATACAGAACAATCACAACTGATCATTATAGTGCTTTATCGTTTTATATTGATTATTGATATAGCACTGAGCTGGTTGTTTATCTATACTCATGTTGTGTGATTGTTTCTGTAGGGACTCATAAACATGGGAGGACGGGATTGCAAGTCTTATTCCGCTGCGAGTTGAACCACTGCATAGGAGTTGTACGAGTCTAGGTTGTTTTACAGTACATATGATGTATATTATGACAGGATTTTGTAACTAATGTATCAACCTATATAACTCAACTCTTAAACAGTGTATGATTTACTTAATTCCTACTCATATATGTATAAGGAACTGATACATAACAGATTAAGTAACGATGACCCCACAAACACACTGCATGGGTATTTTCCTCCACATACATGGCTCATAATGAGCATTATTAGTATAAAATTCATAACTTCTTGAAAATAAGTCCGGATTAAGTCATTTGTTTTTTAAATCGAAGATAATTCAAAGATCTACAATTTTTATTTGAAGACTGACATCAAATTCAAAACGTAATTTACCTCGAATCTCAAAAAACAGTCTGCATGTGACATGCATGAACATGCAGAGTCAAGAATGATCACTTAAACTAAAATCGACATCACTTGTTCATGTGAGCTCAAAATCGCATGCTTTTTTTTTTTTTTAAACTGCATAAAATTTGATTATCTACAACTTTTATGTTTTTCTCAAAGTCCAATTCGAAGCTTAAAACTGTCAAAAATACGAATTTACTGACTGTTATAACATCACTTTCTGCAGATTTCTGTTATAGCAAAATTGAACTCGAAATTTTCATGCTCCTACTTAGATTTTCGGTTCTAATCAACAAAAACTAATTAAAAGTAGAGTAAAGAGGAATCATACCCTTGAAGATTCAAGAAATCCACAATCAATCCAACTCTAAGCTCCTAATCCTCAAAATTCTAGAAGATTATAAGTTTTCTTCCTTCTACCTTCCTAGAACTAAACTTGCATGGAAGTTTTCAGCATTTTCTCAAGAATTTTAGGGAGCTTTTGTTTCGAAAATGGTGTAGTGTAATCTGATATTTTGAGTTGGGAATGACAAAACATCATGCATTAAAATGAGGTTGTGGGCGTTGGTAACTAGGAGAAGAAATAGAGTTTTTTAATGATTTAAAAGATAGGTTCTTCCAAGTGTCCTTGATGGTGTTTGATAATGATTTGGCATGATGTTGGCCGAATTTTTGCATGTCTTCATGTATAATTTGATGTATTTTATCCCAATTAAAAATAATATTGTGATCCGGAACACCTTTAATTCGCAATCTCAACATTTAATCACCCGGGTTTGCTAACTCGTGATTAATCATAATTAATTGGAACGAGGTCTTACACTTCTTCACCCTTAAAAGAATTTGTCCTCGAAATCAGAAAAAGGTACGAATTCAAGCCTAGATTATTTTCATTATTACAGATACATCGAATAATCGTAAGTACTAGGTATGGTATACAAAAGAGTATCTTCAAATAGATGTGGTCATTCTTGTCTCATTTTGGCCTCTAATTCCCATGTCGATTCTTCTGAACCATGACTACTCCACTGAGGTTGTTCAACATAGGACAAAGAACTGTCCACTTCAATCTCTTCTGGATGCAGCACCTGAGATGGATCTAGTTCATACTTCCTTAACATGGATATGTGAAACACGTCATGAATCAACGATAATTGTTGTGGCAAATCTAAACGATATGCCAAGAACCCAGCCTCATTAGAATCTGATAAGGGCCATATTCTATCATTTAAATAGCTCTTCATGAAGACTGGCCAGGGCTGCCTCTTGGTCAAAAAGGTCCGAAGAGGTGCCCTCAGGTGGATAACCCTTCGCCTCAAATTGGGGAGCACCCATGCTCGAAAAATATGGAGGCGCAATCAGACATCGTGTTGCCCTACTCTTCGGACATCAGAAAGTTGGCTTTCCTCTTTAGCCAGATTTCCTCTACCCGAGCTTTGAAATAAGTTTTTTCTTGAGCGTATTGCTCGGATAGAGTTCTTGTTGATTTCTTCAAGCTCAGCCGCCTTTCTCTCCAACTCCCCAAACTTTCTTTGCTCTTCCTCGAGAGCCTTCTGGACCACTTCTTGAGCTTTCTTGTTAGATTTGCGCTGCTCCTGGAGAAGGGCCATGTTCTTCTGCAAGTCCTCGCACGTGTTTTGGAACTGATCCAGCTCCTTATGCCGAGCAGTGCTATCCGCCCGGGTGGAGTGGAATCGGTCTAGGAGTTGGCCTGCCATCATGTGGGTCTGTACACAAATACAACAAAATAAGGAGCAGGAACAAAAATACTTAGAAAATTCTAGGAAAAAGAATCTGACATACCTTCAATAAGGAAGTGTAGAATCATTCAGCAAGTTGCTAAAACCTAACTCCCCGAGAAGCTTTCTGTCTGGACTGTTGGGAGAAAAGAAAAGGATGGATTGAGAGGTTTTGGGTCAAGGTTTTTCATGAATGGAACGTGGGGAGAGTAGTCCCAGTGAGGGACATGTTTCTGTGGGATGGCGAAGATTGCTGGGAGCAGAAGAAGGGGTAGGTTGGGATGAAGTTCGGGGTTCCGGAGGAGGAGTTGAAGGCATGATTTTTTTGGCAGGAGGGGTTCAGGAGGAGGAACCTTGGCCTTCGAGTGTTGCCCTCTTACGAGGATGAGTAACCAAGGTTCCCCCCCCCCCCCCCCCCCACCTGGGTTGATTGGTATTGTCTAGGATTGGGGTTGGGGGGTTGGGTGAATTGGCAGGGTCCCCACAACTGAAGGTGTTGGATCCTTTGATCCCGATGCCTACCCCGAAGCTTGGTTCTTTGTGGACTTACCCTTCAAGTTGGCCATAAAGGCGGTGAAATCGTGTAGCGATCGATCGCTGCATATGACCGATCAATCGCGAGTTGTAGCGATCGATCGCTAAAGGAGTACAGATCGATCGCTAGAATGCCTTAGTATTTTGTAAAAAAATAGACTTAAATAGCAATCGATTGCTAGCAATGGCCAATAGATCGCTAGGGTTATCAAGTTGAAGCGACCGATCGCTAGAAACTACCGAGCGATCGCTAGGATGAATTTGTTGAAAATGTTATATTTTGTGGACAGTTTGATGGTGAAGCCTTTTGTAACATGGTATATTGTTGATATTCATGTAGCACCATCACAGGGGACATGATAGAGAGGCGGTTACTCATTGACGCCTACATTTATATATGTTGTACTTCACAACAGGTACGTGTTGACGTACAAGAATTGATATTCACTTGTGATTCTTTGA
Organism: Haberlea rhodopensis; assembly: GCA_907163345.1. Taxonomy (NCBI): domain Eukaryota; kingdom Viridiplantae; phylum Streptophyta; class Magnoliopsida; order Lamiales; family Gesneriaceae; genus Haberlea; species Haberlea rhodopensis. Next base: position 629,450 of record CAJQUN010000020.1, on the reverse strand, counting down.
TATGATGATACAATGACATATCTGGTTTCGTAAGTTATTAATGCTGTAAGGCACGATGTTGTTGACGCATAGATGATTGTGAATCTCATATATGCTTAGTGCTGTGAAGCACGATGCAGTTTAGGCATCTGATTGGTTTATGATTATTCTATATCGTTGATGCCATGTTTGGGCATATGCTTTGGCTATTATATTGTTATTGTATGATGAGGATATCGTTGATGCCATGTGAGAGATATGCCATTGTTGGGCATATGCTATGGCTGTCTTTTATATGATGATGAGATCGTTGATGCCATGTGAGAGGTATGCTATTGGTAGGCATATGCTATGGTTGTTTCTATATGTTGTTGAGGCATACAGTTGATGACATATAAGAGGTGTGCCAGTGTTGGGCATATACTTTGGCTGTTATAACTGTGATGACGGTTATATGATATGTGCTTCTAATATGGGACGTGAAGGCTGAGCCACTGATATATTGAGCTGAGAGGCATATCGTATCAGTCCTGTTATAACGAGACCCCACATTAGTGGTATCAGAGCAATGGTTAGATGATTGGGTGAACAAGGGTAGAGGAAGTGAATTAGGGAGATGCCTATTCTCTTGAAGGCATGTTATATCCTTACTGTAGGATAGGATTTTATGTTAACATGCTTTATGTGTTTCGATATATTGTTGTTAACCCTTGTTTTGCAGTATGATGGTATGACTTTTTATGAATCCCCATGAATGTCAGAGTGGATGGTGTGAGTGTCATTGTGGTTGAAGTCAGTTTGTGTCATATCTTTTCCAGTGGGCCAATGGCCAGGGGAAAAGAGAGATGCATATCTGGGGACTTGCCAGTCATTCAGGTCTTGAACTATATGTGTTCTGATATGAAGAGACTGAATCTGAGAAGCAAGTTGAGGAGTGGTTGGAGCGTGGTGACCAGATCTTGGTGTCAGCTCCATGAAGTCATTGTGATTGAGACTGTGAATGGTAACTGATGGTAGAATCGCATGTTTTAAGATTGAGATTTTGAGTTACTCATGGTTCTGTTGTTATCAAACAGCTAGATGAGTGTCTGATTATGAAACAAGATATGAATGAATGTAAGATTGTGTTGTTCAGATGTCGTTCTTGTTGAACTATGTGTGTGAGTGGCGTAACCTCAATTGTATGTAGGGTTATTGTGATTAACCCTATGTCAGTTGGTGGATGTGGTGAGAAAGTCGAGCTGGTACATTGTTGGAGCTGATACCACCGTATGAGATTTCGGTGCTGACTTCCAATGGGTATTTTGTATTATCAGTTTTCTGGGTATTGACTATAGGATGAGAGGCAATGGGTATTGATACTACCGTTCTGATGTGTGATGAGATGGAGATATATATGGATGTCTCTATGAGAGTTTATTTATACAATGGCATGAGTGGCATACCATTGTGTGTCTTAGATTGACACGAGAAAACTCAGTTGGTTACATTTGCTTGCGAGATGTATCGTTATGGCATTTGATTCTGTGGACTTCATAGTCGGATGTGCTCTATGTGTGCTGAGTCATACTTTGTATGTGCCTATGCATTGAATTGGTTGATCTGGACATTGCGTGTGTATAGCGATGTCTGGAAGAACAGAGATAACTGTGATACGAATAAACATGTCACTACATTCTCATGCGTGATGATTGAGTTGTATTGGTTGACGCTTTTAATATATATGCGTATTTCTCGGGAAATGAGATTGGGAAGAAGATGTTCTCTTATCTCTTATGGTTGTAGTCTCATACAGACTTCATGATGGGAATAATGACATTATGATGGGAGTCGGGAAAAGCCTGTGTAGTCGTAGAATGGGACAGTGTGAGGAATTGTTTAGTATCCTAGACAGTCTAACATGTTGGTGGTGATGTGCACACCTGATGCACACAAGGGATCTAACCATTCGATGGAATGTGAGTCCAAGTATGATGCCTGGTATGATGTGACAGCTTATGGTCCACATGTATGATCACAATAACATGTTTGTACTTGAGATGAGAGTTTTCTCAAGCAAGTGTTTGTATGTGTCGATTTCTACGTTACCAAAAGGTATTCTTCACAAGTCAGTGTGGTTAGTACGACCGATGCATGCTGTACTTGACGCGTATGAGACGGTCGTGAATATGATTGAGATTGCTACTTAGTTAAGTTATTGTGATGAGAATTGTGATCTCCATTGGATTGATTGCACATTGGGGATGTGTTGGTGAATTGTACCCAGAGTTATGGGCCAGATGGGGTCTGATAACACGATACTGTCGAGTTTCAGTTGTGACTGCTATCTGGTGTGGAGCCACTATGGGCTTGGTTGCATGGTCATAGCGCAGTAAGCATTTTGGGCATTTGTGGTATAGAATTGTACAGAGTCATTGTGACAGTGGTTAAGCCTTAATTTGTTACTTCACAAGTTTGTTGGACTGTATATTCATTGCATAGCCCGATGTGAGAGTGATTTGATAGGAGCAGTCGTGCACTATTAGGTATGTATTTGAATTGTACTATGTGGTACATGGCCAATTGATAATGCGCGTTTGACATGTGATGTTTCCTAGTATGGCAAGATATCATGACATAGCTAGTTGACAATATTAACAACATTGTTGCGTTCTTGTGATATTGATGTTCTTTTGGAGAAGAAGAACTGAATGAGTTAGAATTTGTCTGAAACTTGTGGGATTTGTTGGAGAAATCCAGGTTGAAGTTTGATTGCATATGTTTGTACTAACAATCTTATTAACGCGTTTTAAGTGGTATATGCCAGCATGTGTATGTTTGTTGAGCACTGAGCAGTGTATAGAGAGTGATGGACCTCTTGAAAGAGCTTGTGATATACTCGAAAATGGTAGCCTCGAGGGAGTAATTGATGTAAAGGCATGTCATTATCGAATTAGTTCCTTTTGGTTAAGGAAAGAATGACTTCCCTGGTACATGTGATATCTAACCATGCAAATGGTATGGATAAATGTTATGTGAGAATACGCATTGTATATATATATATATATATATATATATATATATATATATATATATATATATATATATATATATATATATATATATGTGGTGAGTAGGCAACGGAGTATCGTGCATGGTTTCTGATGGAAACTACATCTTTAGTACAACATTTTGATAGGGTGATGGTAGAATGTTGGAACCACGATCTCATGGTTGGTCTAGGCTCTGAGGACAGTTGAGTAAAAGTGTCTTTATCTTGTCTGGATGTTGAGGTTTGCTCGATGTAGTTAGCAACCAATGTACCTTATCTCTTGATGCTTCCATGAGTTGGTATGGAATTGGAGATGTAAGACTGTGTGCTGGGTTGACATACTGCGATAAATGGAAATGTTTCATTTGACACGTTGTGCCAGTGCATTGTAAAGCGCAAGTTGTCGATGTTGAGCCTTAAACGCATGGTTGCGTTTAATGCGGTAAATTATCCCCGATCAATCTTTGAGTTTTGATGATCAACAAAACTTGTGTTTGTTATACTAATGCATCTACTTAGTGTGCAGATTAAGTGGTGTAAAGTTGATTGGAATGAAGGTTTTCAAGTGTGTGCAATCTGGTCAAGATCGCCCCAGGCGATGGTGATCATCGCCCCAGGCGATGGGTGCCAGGAGGGGCATCGCCACGCACATCGACAGAGGCGATGGCTAGGCGAGCATGCGGGGCAGATCGCCCCAGGCGATGGTGACCATCGCCTGAGGCGATGTCAGCCACAGGGACTTCGCCCCCGCACATCGACTGAAGCGACGCCGAGGCAATGCGCGGGCACGCGCGCAGGGAGTTCGCCCGAGGCGATGGCATGAACGCCTGAGGCGATGGTCTGGAACGCCTGAGGCGATGTAGGGTTCGTTTGAGGCGATGCAAATTTTGGACATGCTGAAGCTACGACCTTGATTTTAGCCACTGATCGCCTGAGGCGATCCAGCGATCGCCCGAGGCGATCTGTGCATTTTTGACCGTTGGAACGCGGCGATGGGTGATCGCCTGAGGCGATGGCTGAGGCGATCCAGGAGTGATTTCAGCCCTTTGAAGTGCAACGGCTAGTAGGAGCCTTGGAGGCCTTCTACACTATAAATATGGATGCTTTGGAGCATTTTGAAGCTAAGGAACAAGTCTACAACTCATACAAAGTGTTGATCAATTGTTGGTTCAAATTATATCATACTCTCCATACATTGTTGTTGTATTGGAGCTTGTGATTGTTTTCATTTGTTGAGTCTTGTTGTCTTCGTGTGAGTACACCGTGAAGGTGTTTCTGTTGGTTTAATTCATTGTAAAGGTCCTCCAACACCAAAGCAAGTTGGAAAATTGTAAAGTCGCCATCAAGTGAAGGTGGTGCAATTGTGTGGCTATCCTTGGAGCCCTTAAGGCCAAGAAGACTCGTGAAGAGTGTTGGTTGCTCGGGAAGAGCTTGTGTACTCGGGAAGAGTATTGTGCTCGGGAAGAGCGTTGTAACTCGGGAAGAGTTGTGTTGTGGCTTACTTGGAGCCCTCAAGGCCAAGATCAATTATTCTAGTGGAACCTCGGTTGGAGGTTATCTAACCGGGAAGAGGAGACGTAGGCGATTCATCGCCGAACTTCTATAACAAATCTTTTTGTCATTTACCGCATTATTTCATTTACGCATTTATTTATTTTATTGTTCATTTATCGATTGACTAAAGGCTTCCGCAAAGCGCAAAATATTTTTATTTTACAAACTCATTTTAAAAAGCTAAAGTAGCCAAGGAATCTCATTCACCCCCCTCTTCGATTCCAACAAGTGGTATCAGAGCCATTTGATTTTTGTTTTTAAATCAAAATATTTTTATGGCTAATCTAGCAAATGAGTTTGCTCAAGGTCAATCGACGAATCGCCCTCCGCTTTTCACGGGTGATAATTACGGCTATTGGAAAAATAGAATTTCTCTATACATCCAATCCGTAGATTATGATCTATGGAAAATCATAGTGAAAGGTCCACATATTCCTTTAAAGGAAGTTGGGGGAATTAGTGTTCCCAAAGAAATGGACGATTTCACTAGAGCGGATATGATATTAATTTCACAAAATGCTAAAGTTATTAATATTTTACATTGTGCTTTAGATATGAAGGAGTACAACCGGATCTCGATGTGCTCAACGGCAAAGGAAATTTGGGACAAATTGCAAATTTGTCATGAGGGCACTAATCAAGTAAAGGAGACCAAGATAGATCTCCTACAACTCAAGTATGAAACCTTTGAGATGGATTCCGGAGAAGATGTGGATTCCATGTTTAGGAGGCTCACCCAAATTATCAATGAGCTTGCCCAACTTGGAGAGAAATACCCTCCAAAGCAAATATGGAGGAGAGCTCTAAGGGCCTTACCTAAAGAATGGGATGCAAAGAGGACGGCAATTATAGAGTCCAACAAAGGGGAGAGTGCTTCCTATGATCTTGATGAGCTCCATGGCACCTTAGTGACCCATGAGCTTGAAGTTGCCACAAGGAAAGAAGTGAAGGAGGAGGATAGATCCAAAAGAAATGGGATCGCATTGGTCGGAAGGAAAGACCAATCCGATGATGAAGAAGATGATGATGATGAAGAGATGAGGTTGTTTACAAAGAAGTTCAAGAAGCTCTTCACCAAACATGGCAAGTCAAAGACCTCAAATGCTACCAAACAAGATTCCAAAAATGAGGTAACTTGTTATAATTGTCAAGAATTAGGCCATTATGCTAACAAGTGTCCTAGGAAGAAGAATGAGGACAAAGGCAAGAAGAAGGCGTTCATAGCAACATGGAGTGATAGCGACTCCGATGAAGAAGAAGCCAAAAATCTATGTCTAATGGCTCTTGGAGATGAAGATGAAGAGGAGGATGATGAGGTACCTTCTTATGATGATTTATTAGATGCTTATAATGATATAATTGATTGTCTTAGTAAAACCAAAAAGAGCAACAAAGTACTTAAGCTAGACTTGGCTAAGAAAGAAGAAGAAAATACTATTTTGAAAAATCAAGTGCTTGATTTAAAGACTTCTCTTGCCAAGTTTAGTGATAGTAGTTTAAAGATGAATGAATTGCTTGGCTTACAACGTTGTAGCTTTGACAAAGCCGGGTTAGGCTATTCAAGCAAATCAAAATCCTTTTCTAGCTTGTTGGCCAAAGCAAAGAATTACTCTACTACTTGTCATTATTGTTGCAAAAATGGCCATACCAAGAACAAGTGTAGGTATGCTAGAATCCAATACCAACCTAATAAAAGGTGGAAATGGATCCCAAAAGTGTCTAAGGTAGCTAACCATCAAGGACCCAAAAATCAAATGGGTACCAAAGTCCCCCCTATTGTAAATTTGTTTTGTAGGGACAACAAGGAGATGGATGAAGGGCCAAGCAACTCAAAGGAGGAGTTTGTTTTGTTCACAACCATAGAAGAAGCAAGAGGCATTGGACCTATGACAAGAACTAACTCTTGTCATAAAGGGTAAAATTTATTTTTCAATTGTTAAAAGAGCAATTTCAAAATTCATTGGCACAAATCAATTGTGATCAATAAATATTGAAGCTCAATATTAATTTGAGTAAAATGCATAACCCCTTAGCACAATTGTTAAGTGCATGAAGTATGCTATCTTTTTATAGTAAGTGCTTAATATGCTTTGCATTCAAATTTAAATAAGCTATTTGAAAATGTGCAAGTATATGATTTGTCTTAATGCATTGATATCTTTATTATTTTGTTTTGGGCATGATTGCATGAACATGTGCCTTAAACACATGGTTATAATTCAACTCTTTGATTTAATCTTAGGCTTGTTATGCCTATTATATGCTTGATGATGAACATGTGAAAATTGTGATAATTATGCCATGATTATTTGAATTTTATGCTTTTTGATTATCACAAAAAGGGGGAGAATTTTGTGATAAACTTGAACCTTAAAAGATGCATAGTTTAAGGGGGAGAGCTTATGTATGCATGGTTTGAGGGGGAGAGTTAATTGTTTATTGATTTACTTGATTAACTTGTATGCGTTATGCAATTGTTAAGGGGGAGTCTTTTTTACTCACATTTCATGCATATTACTTATTCAAGTTTATCAAGTTTTGTGATCATCAAAAAGGGGGAGATTGTTGAGCCTTAAACGCATGGTTGCGTTTAATGCGGTAAATTATCCCCGATCAATCTTTGAGTTTTGATGATCAACAAAACTTGTGTTTGTTATACTAATGCATCTACTTAGTGTGCAGATTAAGTGGTGTAAAGTTGATTGGAATGAAGGTTTTCAAGTGTTTGCAATCTGGTCAAGATCGCCCCAGGCGATGGTGATCATCGCCCCAGGCGATGGGTGCCAGGAGGGGCATCGCCACGCACATCGACAGAGGCGATGGCTAGGCGAGCATGCGGGGCAGATCGCCCCAGGCGATGGTGACCATCGCCTGAGGCGATGTCAGCCACACGCCCCCGCACATCGACTGAAGCGACGCCGAGGCAATGCGCGGGCACGCGCGCAGGGAGTTCGCCCGAGGCGATGGCATGAACGCCTGAGGCGATGGTCTGGAACGCCTGAGGCGATGTAGGGTTCGTTTGAGGCGATGCAAATTTTGGACATGCTGAAGCTACGGCCTTGATTTTAGCCACTGATCGCCTGAGGCGATCCAGCGATCGCCCGAGGCGATCTGTGCATTTTTGACCGTTGGAACGCGGCGATGGGTGATCGCCTGAGGCGATGGCTGAGGCGATCCAGGAGTGATTTCAGCCCTTTGAAGTGCAACGGCTAGTAGGAGCCTTGGAGGCCTTCTACACTATAAATATGGATGCTTTGGAGCATTTTGAAGCTAAGGAACAAGTCTACAACTCATACAAAGTGTTGATCAATTGTTGGTTCAAATTATATCATACTCTCCATACATTGTTGTTGTATTGGAGCTTGTGATTGTTTTCATTTGTTGAGTCTTGTTGTCTTCGTGTGAGTACACCGTGAAGGTGTTTCTGTTGGTTTAATTCATTGTAAAGGTCCTCCAACACCAAAGCAAGTTGGAAAATTGTAAAGTCGCCATCAAGTGAAGGTGGTGCAATTGTGTGGCTATCCTTGGAGCCCTTAAGGCCAAGAAGACTCGTGAAGAGTGTTGGTTGCTCGGGAAGAGCTTGTGTACTCGGGAAGAGTATTGTGCTCGGGAAGAGCGTTGTAACTCGGGAAGAGTTGTGTTGTGGCTTACTTGGAGCCCTCAAGGCCAAGATCAATTATTCTAGTGGAACCTCGGTTGGAGGTTATCTAACCGGGAAGAGGAGACGTAGGCGATTCATCGCCGAACTTCTATAACAAATCTTTTTGTCATTTACCGCTATTTCATTTACGCATTTATTTATTTTATTGTTCATTTATCGATTGACTAAAGGCTTCCGCAAAGCGCAAAATATTTTTATTTTACAAACTCATTTTAAAAAGCTAAAGTAGCCAAGGAATCTCATTCACCCCCCTCTTCGATTCCAACAGTCGAGATGTTATAGCGGTGATAGCTTTATTCACATCTGAATCACTGAGATGGTAGTTGGAAAGTAATGACTTACTTGAATGTGGTGAGATCAAGATGTATTCATATAAATGTTGATGTGTGAGAATCTCTTCATATATGAGATTGGTGTGAGGATGACGTCCTCAAAGTTGATGTTTTTGTTTTGTGATATATATAACGCGATGGCACTATGTACTATGGTGGTATATGGTCAAGGATGTTAATCATCATGTTGTTGATCAGTTTTGTACGAGAAATGGATATCAGCATAGTGTCGATCTCCTGCATAATCAGTGCTGTGACAATGTAGTATGGGACAGCGTCTTGTGAAAAGGTCTGGTCCAGTTTAGTAGATTGGTCACCTTGCTGGAAGAAGATCAGGTGTAAAACTTGCTTGAGAGAACAAATATTGTTAAGAGATATGGACTGTCTGTTGTGGTCCATTGTGTTGCTACATTGGCATACCGTTGGATATTGTTACTCTCAGTGACTGGTATATGTGTTATGCTTTGTGATAGATGTATGAATCATAATGTACAGGGAGAGACGGATGTACTGTATGTATATGACATGATCAGTTCGAATCTTGACGGGTGCAGATTCTCAGTGACCACATATAGTGGTCCTTATGATACCAAGTCAGTATAATAAGGACATGGTGAAATGACGATGTGCATGACAAAGTAAGTATATGATGCATCAATATCAAGAGCTTTTTATGGTAACATTTACTATTCTTGTTGTAATGCTCTAAATTGCTTTGCTGGTAAGTTGATGTTTTGGATTGTATATGCGAGTATTGTTGCGATTGTGTTGCTTACATGATTCAATTTTGAGGACGGAATTCAATTAGTAGGGGAGATTTGTAATGCCTAGACATTAATCATCCATGTTTTATTTGATTACTGGGTAATGATGCGATAATTATGATATGCTGTTGACTCGGTTTCGGATTGAACCGAGTATGAATATGCATGCTAAGTAAGATATATTGAGTTGAGGCCATAGATAACAAGGTTGTTACACAATGGACATGAAATAACAAAATTGATATGTCATGGTTAGTACATGGTTAGGAGAGTGTATGAGGACATGAAATGAGTTATGTGGTTGAAACACAATTAGGGATGCATTTGCATTTGAGTTTGGAATGTGGTGTGCATGTGCATGCAATTTCATATGGATTTGAGTTTTCATATATGAAGAGAAAATCAGATTGTAATAACATGTTACACCTAAAACACCTACAAGTCTCTACATCGCTCTTTCAACCCTTGCTCAAACTTGTGCTCCTTTCCTTGCACTTAAGCTTGGAAATCAAGCTCTCACTTGATTAAGAAGTGAAAACAAAGCTATTGGGTAAGGTGTTTCTTCTCATATGAGATATATGCATAAGTGAATAACTTGAACATGGTAGTGCAAACTTGATGTTTCTTGATTTAGTATGCATGGAATTAAGGAACATAAGTGGAAATAAGATGTAAAAATGTTCATAATATGATGTAGTTTAACTTTGATGCAAGTTTGGAGGTGTGATATGGAGTATGGAGGTAGAACCATGGGGATAATCTTGAAACTCGCCATGGTTTGAAAAGTCCAGACATCAGCGAACGATAGCTAGCCTTGTACCGATCGATCGCCGAAACAGAGTAAATTTTAAAGGCGGTGAAATCGTGTAGCGATCGATCGCTGCATATGACTGATCGATCGCGAGTTGTAGCGATCGATCTCTAAAGGAGTACCGATCGATCGCTAGAATGCCGTAGCATTTTGTAAAAATTAGACTTAAATAGCGATCGATCGCTAGCAATACCGATCGATCGTTAGGGTTATCAAAATTGAAGCGATCGATCGCTAGAAACGACCGATCGATCGCTAGGATGAATTTGTTGAAAATGTTATATTTTGTGGAAAGTTTGATGGTGAAGCCTATTGTAACATGGTATATTGTTGATATTCATGTAGCACCATCACAGGGGACATGACCAAGAGGCGGTTACTCATTGACGCCTATATTTATATAGTTGCACATCACAACAGGTACGTGTTGACGTACGAGTATTGATATTCACTTGTGATTCTTCGATATGATGATACGATGATATATCTGGTTTCATAAGTTATTAATGTTGTAAGGCACGATGTTGTTGAGGCATAGATGATTGTGAATCTCATATATGCTTGGTGCTGTGAAACACGATGCTGTTGAGGCATTTGATTGGTTTCTGATTATTCTATATCGTTGATGCCATGTTTGGGCATATGTTTTGGCTATTATATTGTTATTGTATGATGAGGATATCGTTGATGCCATGTGAGGGGTATGTCATTGTTGGGCATATGCTATGACTGTTTTTGTATGTTGATGAGATCGTTGATGCCATGTGAGAGAAATGCTATTGTTGGGCATATGCTATGGCTGTTTCTATATGTTGTTGAGGCATACAGTTGATGTCATATGAGAGGTATGCTAGTGTTGGGCATATGATTTGGCTGTTATAATGTGTGAGGACGGTTATATGATATGTGATGCTAATATGGGACGTGAAGGCTGAGCCACTGACATAAGCTGAAAAACATATCATATCGGTCCTGTTATAACAAGATATTGAATGAAATATGTGATGACATATTTGGCAAATTGAATTATGTTGTATATTTTGTTTTGTGGTATGTACAGGGGCTATGTACAGGAACAACCAGAGAGGAGTATTGCAAATGCATAACTTACATGAAGTTGTTTATATTGTATGTTATTGTGAACATCATTTCAATACTCATGTTTTGTGTGGTTGTTCTGTAGGGACTCATAGCTGGGGAAAAGCTGGGATTGTGATTCTACATTCTGCTGCTAGAAGTTATACTGATCAAGAGTGAAATGAATGAGTTGTGATGTATAAATACTATACAAGATGTGATGTATATGAACTATATAAGCAACAAACATAGTGAAAAACTCTAGATCAGTAGTATGAGTATCTTAATCCTGACAAATAAAGATATGTGATTTACTTAATTCAATGTATAACTGAGGATTAAGGTGACGAGACCCCACAAGCGGCATCATCATAAACCAATAACTATGGCAGTAAACATAACCATCAAAATTTGTACGTCTCTACGTACTTAATTCAAACGCAACAATAATATATTATTGGTTAACACAACAATAATATACTTACATATGCTCGTACGTCTACCTTATAGTCCAATCGTAAGATCCACTCCTTGCTTTGCCCCGATATTCGGTCCGCTGTATACGTAGGGACGATGTTTTGCCCATGTATACGTAGTGATGGATTATGCCGTTGTATACGTAGCGATGATGTTATGCCGTTGTATCCGTAGCGATTGATGATGTCGTTGTATACGTAGCAATAGATTATGCCGCTATAGACTTAGCGATGATGTTATGCTATTGTATACGTAGCGAGGATTATACCGCTGGATGTGTAGCGATGATGTTATGCCGTTGTATATGTAGCGAGAGATTATACCGCTATATATGTAGCGATGATGCTACGCCACTATATATGCAATGTGTATTGAGCGATGAGTATTGATGTGCCGCTATTAGGTTAGCGATGTATATTATTATACTGCTATTGTCTTAACAATGTATATTGATGACGTTTATTTCAGATAGCAGTGAACATTGTGTTAATTGTGCCGTCACGAGTTGATGAGGATATTATGAATGTCACGGGTTGACATGTACAGTCACGGGTTGAGAAGGTATTTTATGATAATACAATATGATGGGTGATGGGTGATTTGTGCCGCCGTTACGATGAATAATACATATGTAGATGTATGTATTGAGTTATATGATTTGAGTACCACTGATTGTAGTAAGGTGGTGTGATGTGTCACAGGTTGACACGAGACCATTATACCGGGCATGTTCGCTCGATGGATAAATGTTTGTGTTGTGTAGATAAGTGTACTGCATAGTGTATTGATGTGAATGTGTTACGAGTACTAATACCTTTGGGTATACTCGTTGAGTTGGCTATGGCCAAGCGACTTGTAGTGTATGTAGTTGTCGAGGAGCCTACATACGTATATCGATGTTGTGTATAATGGATATGATCACATATACACGTGAGAATATATAGATAAATCCTAATGAATTATGATTGAGATGCGAATGGTTTAGGACATTGGATGTCCGTTGTGTTTTCTACTATCTCTAATTGTTTGTATGATGATAAGTAATTCATGATGTGATTCGTGAATTGTGAGAGTGGTAGTAGTACGGGGATGGTACAATATTGTATACTGGGATTGAACGTATGACAAGTTGATAGTTTCATATAAACCTTAGGGAGCTGCGAATTGCTAGCCAGGTATGAAGAATTATTGTTACAATAATATAGTGAGCCTGTTGTAGCCACTATATTGCTTGTCGGCACTGAGTAGGGCAAATCGTATGATGATACGATGGGAGGTTATAATGAACTCGATGTAGCCACTATAACGCTTTTGGAGCTTGAGGTGAGAGATGCCTCAAGAGAGCGTTCATAGTATAAATGCGTTGAGAAAATTGTGTTGTGACAGCTCAGTTTTGTTGGGAGTACAAACTTTGAGTGTCAACAAGTTATTGTTATCTCTATATGAGTATTCTTTCATTGAGGATGCGATGGTGAACCGTAACTGGAGTTGTGGGATATAGTAAGTGTGGTAACACTACTATATCGATTGTACCTTTTGGGGCGATAGTGTTGTATACTGATTTTTGGTTTGGAGCAATGCTGTCGTGAAGACAGTTGGTATCGATTGCGGGTTGATTAGTGAATCAACCGTGGTAAGCATTACTGGTGATGGACCTAGTATTTGCTTTGAGTTAAATTGTGAGACGTACGAGGAGACGTCCCTAGGGAGATGCTTGAGAGTGTTTGTGTACTATTATGTTAGTACGGAGCGTTGGAGTTTGTATATGTTGTGTAGACAGACTTGAGAGTGATTTGTGTTATTGGCATTGACACACTATCATGAGTTAGCTATGCATTTTTAGTGCAGGGATGCATTTCGGTGTAAATGTATCTAGATTGTTCGAACGATGGTTCGAGTTTGGAGAGACGCGGATGCAATGTATTTTTAGTTCAGGGATGCATTTCGGTGTAAGTGTATCTAGATTGTTCGAACGATGGTTCGAGTTTAGAGAGTCGTGGATGCATGATATTTCCTTGTAAGGAAAGAGGTATTGATATACCTGTTTGGAATCTTTGAAAGATTTGATGAGTCGGTGCACATGGTGTTGATGTTGAATTAACACCATTTCTCGTTAATTCGTCAATCACTATTCTATGGTGTGAGAATATTGAGTGACTGACAGCCATGCCTGAGGCTTGTGAGTATTATTGGAGATACCCAAGTCGAATTGCATTGAGTATGCATGAGGTATATTTGGCATTGAGGCATATATATCTGTACGTATATAGGTATGCCAACATTTTTATGCTTGTTGAGTAACTGGTTAGCGCCTGGATTGGTGAATCTCTGGTAAGAGATTGCAGTGTCCTTGAGATTGGTAATCTCAATGGGACAATTTATTCTGAGGAATAATTACGAGGTTTTGGCTGACTCTTTCCTAAGAAGATGTTTTCGTATTTTGGGTTAAGGAGGTTCGTTGTTAATTAATTTGATAGTTATCCTTGTATTAGAATTGTTGATTCTAAGCGTAAACAAGGGATAACCAGGATTCGAATTCGTTTGGTGTCGTTGTCGACACATGTTGTGAGAATGCAATTGGTTTCTTTGCATGTTCTCTATGGAATCATGAGACTTTGTGGAGTTTTCGATGGAGTGTTAAGGCCAAGATATGATTTCTTGGAACATACTGATGTTGACATCTGTGAAGATGTGTTCTAGTGTTGATAGGTGGCTGTGGGTTGCCAGATTCGAGTTGCGAATGGTGCAACTATTCCTTGGATGAGTAAGATTCCATTATTTGTGATAGAATTGGAGAAACATAAATCGAGTTTAGTGTGACTATACTGATGTATACTGATGGTTTCCTTAGTAGCAATGTGTATTTTGCATCATAAACCGAGTTGTAGAGATGTCATAAAGGTGATATCTATGTTGGTATCAGGAATGACTCGAGTATAGAGCAGTTAAGGTTAACTGACTGCTTATGGTTAATTAACATCGAGGTATGTTAACATCTTTTAGAAGATAATGTTGGTTTTGGGAGGATATCTCCATTCCAGATTGGGTGCGAGGTCAATGTCCTCGCAGTTAGTGTTTCTCGTGAATCGATGTGGTGTATTTGAGTTGAGTTGCGTGGTCTGTGTGATACTTGGGTACGTGTGTACAAATTTCGAGGACAAAATTTGATTAGTGGGGGATAAATGTGATATCCGGATATTAATTGTGGTAATGATGATAATTACCGAATTATGACTTAGGGGGGATGGTTATCCATTGTTGGATTCGAGGTTCGAGATTTATTCTCATTGACTTGTTAAACCTTGGAATCGTGTTGGGAGTTTGATTTGGAGTCTGGGGAGCTTTGGTTTGAGGTTTGAGATGTAATTGAGTGAATGAGAGATAATTTTATTGAACACTTTAGTTATTTTAGAGTTTTGGTGCGAGTATTTAAGACTCGGGTTTCTGGAGCCTTGATGCTATATACCAAGTGGACTCGGTGTTCAATCATTATGTTCTCTCTCTCATCGCCACTCACTCTCCGTCCTTCCCCTATAGAGGCTCGATTCTCGAAGGATTTTCGAGCAATTAGTTGGGTAATTTTCTTCCCCTCTCGATTGTCTTTGTTTTGATAGTAATTTTGTAGAGATTGGTCATGAATAGAGATGGAATTGAGTTTTGAGTTTATATAGATTTTTGTCATTGTGATAGGTTGAGTATTTTTGTGTTTATGTTAAGGATTTGTGGAGTATTGAGAGTTTGGATTGTTGTTTTGAGAGTTTGATCGCGAGGCCAAGTTTGGTGAAAATTTTTATTTTGTCGTGGTATCAATGCATGCCTTGCCCGAGTCTTTTATGCATTTAATCATCATGATTGGATCATATATGGAGGTTGAGTACATGCTTAAGTATGTGATTGTGTGCATGTGATTGATTGTGAATTATTGATCGTATAACGAATAATTCACCGGATTTTGTGGCAAAGCAAGGAGTGGCTCTTGCGATTGGACTATAAGGTACGTGTGACGTACGAGCATAGGTAAGTATATTATTGTTGTGTTAACCAATAATATATTATTGTTGAGTTGGAAATAAGTACGTAGAGACGTACAAATTTTGATGGCTATGTTTACTACCATATTTATTGGTTTATGATGATGCCATTGTTATGCTACCGCTGTCGAGCGAGCAATGGTTACGATGTCGCCGCTGTTGAGGGTGCGAGAAGTTAGAGTGCCGCCGCTGTTGAGCGAGCGATGTGATACGATGAGTTATAATTATGGAATTATTAATTAAGATGTATTCGATTTCTGTAAATCATTATTGTAATGATTTAGCTATGATTGATTATGGATTTGACGATCTTTAATATTGTGAGAGAATAGGAACAACATGAGAGATCCCATATGGTTATGGTACATACATGGAGTATTATCTAAATTGCAGTCTTGCATTCTGTAACTTATCGAATTGTGAATTTGACGATATTGGGATTGTGTTATTGGTATGTTCACCCCGTGTAGGGGTTGTTTCTGTTGAAGCAGGTTGAACAGGTACAACATTGGATCTGGAGATGTGTTCGAGCTGTTGAATGTGAATGCTCCCAGGACAGAGGTACCAATATTGGTATATGGTAACATGTTTATACAAATAGATACATTTAGTTATTCAATGCTCGTCTGTGAGCATTCTGATATGTGTATATGGTTTGTATAAGGGTTGTGAGATTTCTATTTTCATTAATGATTTGCATGCAATTTAATTAAAGGAAATTGCATAATGAATTTAGAACGTGTTAGTGCATTATGAAGTGTATACTTATGCTAGTTGAGCTATGTTGGGAATTGAATGTAGCTAGGAATATGTCAACAATATTATATGGTAACATGTTTATACAAATAGATACATTTAGTTATTCAATGCTCGTCTGTGAGCATTCTGATATGTGTATATGGTTTGTATAAGGGTTGTGAGATTTCTATTTTCATTAATGATTTGCATGCAATTTAATTAAGGGAAATTGCATAATGAATTTAGAACGTGTTAGTGCATTATGAAGTGTATACTTATGCTAGTTGAGCTATGTTGGGAATTGAATGTAGCTAGGAATATGTCAACAATTTTATAGACGTCGTGCCTTTGGTATTGAAGCATGAATGAGAATTCCCTCATTCTATGAATGTGTGCACTAATATCTATTATAAATGCATTAATGACGGGATTAGGACGTGTGTCGTTACAGTATAGAAGGTTGGTTGGTCATTTGTTGTATGTGACCATAACTTGACCTGGTCTTGCTTATAGCATACAATGTCTAACACAATACATGTCCAAGCCAACTCACATTCAATTAGATGCTGCACATCGAGTCTTGAGATTTCTTAAGACAACTACCGGACAAGGATTATTTTTATCAAAATCATCTTCTTTACAACTTAAAGCCTATTGTGATAGTGATTGGGCAGTTTGTGTTGAAACACGTAGAGTGTTACATGTTTTGTGATCTTCATGGGTGATTCTTGATTTCATGGAAATAACCTACTGTCGGCCGCTCATCATCTGCTGAAGCCGAATAACACTGGCTACCACTTTTTGTGAAAAACGATGGCTATTATACTTGTTCGATGATTTCAAAATTCCGCATCACACTTCAGTTTTAATCCACACTGATTGTAAGTCTGCATATTGCATCACCTCTAACCACCTGTTCCACGAGCTATTCAAAGTTAGTTAGCATGTATAAATAAAGGTTAACAATATCCTCCACTTTCTGTATCAAGATTTGAATATTTTGAGTTCAACTCCGGAGTTTAATTTCATTATCAAGTACGTCTTTCGATTATGAATTCCAAGTTTTACACTAACATCTCTTATAATAGGAAGCAGTTCAATAAAATAAACTATGAACAGAAAACGTAAACAGAAGATAAGAAACTTAGGTTTACAAAATATGAACACAAACAAATGGTTGAATTTTTTAAAAGTAAATATTGACTTGGATAACACATATTAAGGTAAGTTACTAGCGGTAGGAGCACGTGTCTTGCGTGTGTAACATAATACGTGAAACACATATATATAATGTGTGTGATTAAGGGCGGATTTAAAAATAAAAGTGGATTCAAGCCACGTTATGTAAATATAATAATAACTACTAAAGAGCCCAAAAAAATAAAACTCCGCAAATTGACATTTTTATTGTCTAAATAGGAACATAGTAATTCAATACTGTCAAGCAACAGCTAGACAATTAACCAACCCTACTGACTTTAAAATTTAAATGATTAAATTAGCATTTTATCAAGATGTCATCTGAATCCAGATCAAATAATATTTTCAATTAAATTGAAAACCTTTAAATTTGTATAAATAAAATAAAATAAAAAGTTAAATTATTATAAATTATATTTTAAATTTTAATGTCGATTGGGTTATTTATTTAAACAACCTAAATTTAACAAAATATTTAACAAAATAACCTAAATTTAAAAAATTTAATAAAATAACCAAAACACCATATTTCAAATTACGCCGAACATGTTAGCGTGACCAACTTTTTGGATACACCAACAAAGTTGGCGTTGCCAACCTCCAAAAAGTTGACCAAGACAACTTCTTTATTTTTTGTTTTATTTTTGTTTTTTTCCTTCCAAAAAAGTTGACCAATCATAAATGTACCGAAAAAGAATTACGAAATTTAGGTACGATTGGGTTGAATGTCAACTCAAATGGCAAAAAAAAGAAATAGCATGTGACAAACAGGGCCTAACCTAAACTAGTACACAGTACAGTAATTCTACCGCTGCCACCGTTTATTTAGAAAGAACCACGAAAGACGGAGCAAAATTACAGAGAAAAATGGAGAGCGGCGCTGTGTTTGCCTGCATGCACCCAAACCCGCCTACCCACCACCACCTCCCGCTTGGTCCTTTGTGCAGCGGTATCAAAATAATTCCTCCTGTTTTCACTGAGAAAAGACTCTTTTCTCCTCAACCTCTCCAGGTATTTGCAGTTCTTGAAT
The DNA here is from genome assembly GCA_907163345.1 of Haberlea rhodopensis. Lineage (NCBI taxonomy): Eukaryota > Viridiplantae > Streptophyta > Magnoliopsida > Lamiales > Gesneriaceae > Haberlea > Haberlea rhodopensis. The sequence goes on along the minus strand of CAJQUN010000020.1, from coordinate 610,765 downwards.
CTCATGAAATGTGGTTCATTGGGTAGTATCGGTATCCCTTTTTCTTCCTTTCATTTATTTTTCCTATACTTTTGTGGGTTTCGTGATTCATTTCTTTCTGTATTAAGTTTGAAAGTGTTGATGAATGGTTGTGCAGTTACAGAAGCAATCGCATTTTGCTTCTTTCAGTAAATTCAATAACAATAATGTTAATACTCTTCAAGTGGCCTCGCCTGCGAGGTACAATTAATTAAAAATTTAGGTTTTTTTTCCTTACTGGCGATGATCTGAGGTTAATAGGGCTGCCTTTTGCTTTTCTGTGACTGGGTTTGTTCTGATGTTTGATTTTTGCAGCAACGTAGCAACAGAATTAGCCGACATTGACTGGGACAACTTAGCTTTTGGGTTTAGGCCTACTGATTATATGTACATGATGAAGTGTTCCCAAGGGGAAAACTTTGTGAAAGGTGAATTACAGAGATTTGGGAACATTGAGTTAAGCCCATCTTCCGGAGTTTTGAACTATGGCCAAGTTAGTTGCTCTGCATTTTTTTTTTCGATTTTAGTTTCTTTTAAACAAAAAGTTTGGTTCTTGAATATGTTGTTGGTTAGTTCTGCATAAGTTTCAAATCAAAAGAGATTTGCAGGGATTGTTTGAAGGTTTAAAAGCTTATCGGAAGCATGATAGTAAAATACTACTCTTTCGTCCCGAGGAAAATGCACTACGACTTAAAATGGGTGCTGAGCGAATGTGCATGCCTAGTCCGACGGTGGAGCAGTTCCTGGAGGCTGTAAAAGCTACTGTTTTAGCAAATGAAAGATGGGTATTGTCACAATTTTACTGTAGCTTTAGATTTTTTTTTTCTAGCATTGGTTTGCATGAATGAAGTTTTCTCAATTCATTGTCGTTCCAGATCCCCCCACCGGGTAAAGGTTCCTTATATATTAGACCGTTGCTTATGGGGAGTGGAGCTGTACTAGGTCTTGCACCAGCTCCTGATTACACCTTTCTGATATATGTCTCCCCAGTAGGCAACTATTTCAAGGTACACAATGTTTTCTTGGAAGTCTGTGTCGCAATGTTAATATATGCCACTTGAATCATCAGCTTCATGAAATGCCATATTGGTGTTTAAGTATTTAGCATTGTATTTTATCTGCCTGAATCTGCATATACGCTGTGTTCCATTTGTGGCGTTGCACTCTTTAAGGATAATGCATGATCTGTTCGTCCTTATGAATGTTTTGCGGCCTCTTGCTATGCTGGAAAGAACTTGAATATTCTTTATATTAGTTTGATTGCACGTCCTTGAATCTTTTAGGAATATCTTTTTCCTGTATTCCTGTCTCAGATAATTTGTAATACATCTTTCTTTGTTTTCTTACCTACAAGAATGCTGTAAATTTTACCTTGTTTTGTGTTTTTAAGAACATTATATTTGCTGGATGGTATGCAGGTGCATAATATTTTGCTTTATAATCTGTCTTCGATAAACTTTTAGGGGCCTGGTACAGTGGTGCTATTTTTTCTTTTCTTTTTTACATCTAATTCCAGGAAGGTTTGGCACCAATTAATTTGATTGTTGAGACTGAAATGCATCGGGCAACTCCTGGGGGTACTGGAGCTGTGAAGACTATTGGAAATTATGCTGGAGTAAGTGACTTTTGTGGTAATTATACTTATAATATCATCTCATTGTGCTGCTTCTCATTTCTCATGCCTTCTGCAGTCGCTTGAATAAATAATTGCTTCCTTCATACTCTTGTTTCTAATCCATTGAAGTGATTTTGCTTTAATTGTGTAAGTATATGAAGATGTTAAAAATATATGTGTTCGATATTTCACCAATCCTTTCTGAAAACACGAGTTAAGAAAATTGTCCTTAATCACTGGTTTCTTGGCTTGACATCGTACTACTTGATAATCCTTAGAACTCTTAAATTATGATGGATGCTTGTTTTCACATGAAATTTCTTTGTATCCTGACATCGAAACCTGAGGACTACTTTCCTGATACATCTTATTTACAGGTTCTAAGGGCACAGAGTGCGGCTAAAGCAAAAGGCTTTTCTGATGTATTGTATTTGGATAGTACTTACAAAAAACACTTGGAAGAGGTTTCCTCCTGCAATGTATTTGTTGTTAAGGTAAAGTGTCTTCTAAATGCGTAAATAATTTCAGGGCTGAGCAAAAATTTAACACCTTTGAACTTATAGTTTGCATTATTGTCTGTAACTTCTACATCCGTTTTTGTCCGCTGTGACTGTATTGACCATCAAATAACTTGTTCATGGGGAGCAAGTATATTGAGACAAATGGGGAGCAAGTATATTGGGACAAGGAATATGTTTTATCACTTTAGAAGGCGTTAATACATGTCGCTTATGCGTTTAATTGGATGGAAAAGTTCTTACCTTTAAAGGTGCTTTTCTTATTCTTTTTTTAAAAAAAAAAATTATATTTACATTAGAAACTCTTATACAAAGAGTATAAAAATGTCAAAATTCAGATGCCAGAAAAGGTGGCTTATGAGCTTCCGGGATATGGTTCAACTTCTCTTTTAGAAAAGATAATATTCAACGTTGAAACGGTTGTGTTTTTTTTAAAACAGCGCATAGAAACCGAATTTAATTAGTGTTTTATTGATTTATAACTTTTGTATTCTAATGACCCTATGAACCAATTTATGCCTTTCAGGATATCTTGTCAATTATTCTTATTCATAGATTATATGCTTTGCACAAGTGGTTAAACCTTTAGAATTTCATCTGAAAATGAATTACCATATTTTCAGGGTAATGTGATCTCTACCCCTGCAATAAAAGGGACCATCCTACCCGGCATCACTCGGAAGAGCATAATAGATGTTGCTCGTAGTCAGGGATTTGAGGTACTTGTTTTGAGCATTCAGTAGACTGAATATTTTTTCAGCGCATTTCGCCTACTACCAGCTAATAGTTTTGTTCCTCATAATATGTAGGTTGAGGAACGTATGGTGGCAGTTGACGAATTGCTTGATGCTGATGAAGTTTTTTGCACTGGAACCGCTGTTGTTGTTTCACCTGTAGGCAGTATAACATACCTTGATAAACGGTAATTTCTGGATTCTAAATTTTTAGTTATTTCATGATGACTAATTGTGAGGATAGATTAGAGCAATTCTAACTGGAATTGTGTTGTATTGGCTTTCCAGTAGATGAGCTCCCCTCTGCTTTTTAATATAGACATACCACTTTCGGTCACGTAGCTTATCCACGTTTCGTGTCATGGCACGTAAGCTTATCCACGTTATAGTATTTACCCGAACGCATTAGACCCCCTCGTCCTTTCCCATTTTCCAGTTTTGCTCCTCTACAAAACCCAAGATAGCGTATCAGCGAGTACATTTGAGTTGATCAGTTTTATAATACAGTACTCTACATAAAGCTTGGTTTTTCATGATGTCAGGACAAGTTATGGAAGTGAAGGGGTTGGTCGCGTGTCGCAGCAACTCTATTCCGCTCTTACCAGCCTACAAATGGGACTCACAGAGGATAAAATGGGTTGGATTACTCAGCTCTAGTAGGCACACATTCTTGTCCATTAAAAATTCTTGTTTTTGTGTTTGGATTCGTGTCGAGTATTTTTGCTTTAGTACAGATTCTTGGCTTTACAGAACTTATGTATTTGTCATGTGAAATTTGTTTCTATCTTACGTTGTAGTCGGTTATGTCTGTTTGTATACTATGGCTTGTTTTTTTCCCGTAATTGGACGATTATTGGAGACAACATCTCTCTTAAAGTCTTGATATTTGCTATATTTTTCCATACAATAATTGATGGCTTCGAAATATATAGAAATCTACAATGTACTACAATGTCGGTACTTTGAGCAGAACATTCAATTGGTTCGTCGAACCGAAATAACCGAATTTTTTTTGACAATAACCGAACAGACCAAAATGTTTTTTGACAATGACCGTATCGACCGAACCAAATAAAATATAGGTTAATTCGGTCGCTATATATATATTTTTTAAATATATTAAAATTTAATCATAAGATAATGTGATTTTAAAAATAAAAACAAAAGAATAAATCTTTTATATGCATTTATTGATGAACCTACCATAATTTGATTTTACATCTTTATGAGATTTTATTGACAAAAAAATGCATTTATTAATGAACTACTATCCTTAAGAATATTGTCTGTTAAGATACATCCAACCATTAGATGTAAATATTCACATCCAAGAGCTGCTACCTCTTAAGAGTAGTGTCTATAGGGGATAGTTATGATGCATAGACACTTTTAGAAATCATTCGGTGCAGCCGTCTAGGACACCGACACTTATCGAACACGACATGTTGTGTTTCCTTAATTTTGAAAAAAAATAAAATCGGACAACCGTGTCGGACATGGCCGATGGACGTTTCCGACATAGAAAGAATACTTTTGGAGGTTAATTGTACAACTTAAAAAGTTTTTGACAAAAATGATATTGGACGTGTTAGTAAATTTTATGTTAATTGAAGTAGCATGTATGTTGTGTTAATATGAATGATACTATAATTATTTCAATGACATGAGTTTATTTATATGCCTTTTGAATTTGGTAAGAATATTTTTTGTGTTATCTTTTTATTTGGACTTTTTATGTTAATTGAAGAATATATATGTGATGTTAGTATGAATAATATTAAGATTATTCCAGTGAGATGGATTTATTTATAAGTTTTTTGAATTTAGTAAGAATTTTTTTGTTGCTTTTACAATGTTTTAGAATTTAAAAATGTGAATTTTAATATTTTGTAATATATATATATATATATATATATATATATATAGAAACATAAATAATTATACAAGCATTCCCAATTGTGTCGTATATTGAAAATTTTAAAATCACTGTGTCTGTGTCGTGTCATGTCAGTATCGTCATATCAATGTATGTGCATCATAGGATGATAGCAACCGATAAACCAACATTGGTTCACTTAGTGCCAAAAGATTTAGTTCATATTAAGGAAATAAAAAAAATATAAATTCAAGAATAAGAAACAAAGGGAATAAAGCCTACATTTTAATTTATGCATTTACTTTGAATTAATTAGCCGTTTCATGTGGATGACAACGTTGTAGATAGACATGACCGCGGTTTCTTAAAAACCGCGGCCCGGCCCGGAACCGTAACCGGGTCAACAGGTCGGTTAATCGTTGACCCGGTTCACGGTTCCGAACCGTAACCGGCCCGTTGCTGTGCGGGCCGGTTACGGTTCATGGCTTCATTGAACCGTGAACCGGCGGTTGGAACCGGTTCCAACCGCCGGTTCAACCCTTTATTTTTATTTTTTTATTTATTATTTAAAATTAAATTGTGTTGTTGAGGATTCGAACCCTTGACCTCTGTCATGTTTATACAGCATCTTACCACTAAGCTATTGTCCTTATTGTTTTATTTTAGACAATATATTTATATATACTAAAAGACAATGTATATTATATGTGTAATACAATAATAACTATTTTATATTGTAAAATCAAAATTATCTAAAAAAAATATGTTATGCTCTTAAATAAATATTGTATAATAAAAACATATCTATAACAAAGTAAATATAACAAAAAATGTTGGATAAATTAATAAGAACTATAAATAGTGGTTGAAAAATAAAATATTTCATAACAAATATATTATACCTTTTATAATTATTCTACAAGTACTTTATATTCATTATTTGATTTACATTATATATATAATAATTAAATAAGTATATCTTAATTTATCACAATATGACTTACAACAGAAACCCAATAATGTAATATTTGATGAATTAATAAAATAGAAATAAACTATAGCAAAGTAAATATAACAAAAAATGTTGGATAATTTCATAAGAACTAAAGAAATAGTTGTTGCAAAATAAAATATTATAATAATGAAGTAAATTATTATAAACAAATATAATATATACATTCTAATTATTCTACAAGCACTTTATTTGATTTACATTATATACAATATCAAATAAGTATATCTTAATTTCCCACGATATGACTTACCATAGAAACACGATAATGTAATATTTGATTAATTAATAAAATCTTTTACTAATTTGCTTATAATGATTTGGGAACAACATATTGAATTGATAATTCACTAACTTTATATTATATAAATTAATCACTTCTAATTGATAATCAAAAATCTCATTACTGACTATTTTTAACATAATAAGAACTTTTGTGTTGTTTTATTATATATAACAAATAATTCAATGTTATATTCGTCGATTTTATTTTGTAATTAGTATCAAAGTTGTATAGGTTTCATATCAATTTCATATGTAATTAGTATAATAATTATAAATGTTTCAATATCAATTTCATTTGCAATTAGACCAAAGGTGTATATGTTTCATGCCAATTTCATATGTAATTAGTATCATAATAGAAACATATCTATAACAAAGAAAATATAACAAAAAATGTTGGATAAATTCATAAGAACTAAAGAAATAGTTGTTGCAAAATAAAATATTATAATAATGAAAAAAATTATTATAAACAAATATAATATATACATTAAAATCATTTTACAAGCACTTTATTTGATTTCATATGTAATTAGTATAATATTTGTAAATATTTCATGTCATATAATTTGCAATTAGTACCAAAGTTGTATAAGTTTCATACCAATTTCATATGTAATTAGTACCAAAATTGTAAATATTTCATACCAATCTCTTTTGCAATTAGTATCAAAATTGTATAGCTTTCATACCAATTTCATATGTAATTAGTACCATAATTGTAAATGTTTCATACCAATATCATTTGTAATTATAACAAAGTTGTATATTTGCATACAAATTTCATATGTAATTAGTATCATAATTGTAAATATTTAATACCAAACTCTTTTGTAATTAGTACCAAATTTGTATAAGTTTCATACGAATTTCATATGTAATTAGTATCATAATTGTAAATGTTTCATACCAATATCATTTGTAATTAGTATCAAAATTATATATGTTTCACATCAATTTCATATGTAATTAGTATCGTTAGATACTCAGATTCAACCAATTAAAATGAAATTATCTTATTGTGGTCCCATCGAGTTTGATGAAACACTGGGGTAAGTTTTGTAAGCTTAATGACATGCGACCTATAAAATTTCCACTTGATATACCCCCACGTTGGAACTCAACATATAAATTGATAAATGATTCATATGAATATAGAGAGTTAATGGCAACTTAAAAAGTTCAAACTCTCACATTCCCCTTACATTTCCTTTGTTAATTTTTATGATCCTTTTAGAGTAATTTTAAATTTTTTAAATTAAATTTTAAATTTAATTTTTTAAATTTAAAAAATATAAGGTTCGAACCGTAACCTTAACCGGTGGTTAACCTTAACCGTAACCGTAACCGTAACCGGCGGTTCACGAACCGTAACCGTAACCGTCTACGAAGGTTAAGGTTAAGGGTCGAGCTCTTTTGAACCGTCGAACCGGCGGTTCCGAACCGTTAACCGGCGGTTCACGAACCGTGGTCATGTCTAGTTGTAGATTCCATTTTATTCTGAATTGATACCTCTTTAAATCGGATATGATTATTTATTCTTAGTTCTTTTTTTATAAATAAATACGTAAATTAAAGGAAAACAAAAACAAAAGCTTAAATCCAATGAGAAGTATTACAAAGTAGAAACAACCAAAAACCAACTAGAGGTTCGGGCTGGACCTAAAAGGTGACCCGGCGCATGATGTGGCCCAACTTCTGTGGTTTGGTGAATCAGTCATAGAATATATTTGTAATTGATTATTCAAACTACTTCTATATTTATTTTGCTTAAAATTTTTTAAAAAAATAACTTTTAAGCAAATTATTGAATGTTTTCAGTTAAAATGAAAAAATAGCTTAATGAACTTCAATTAATTACAAAATTGACTCCGCTCAACTTAAATCAGCCAAAAAATTCCTCTGGCTTGCTTATCTACTTCTGCTTTTACATGTTATTTTTTTAGAGAAGCAATAGCAAAAGTAAGGAAATCAAACACCGAAAAATTGTTTTTTAGTTTGAAAACAGATAAATATTTCTGATAAACATTGCAAAAACTCACTTGATCGGTCAAATTTTTTGGAATTATTAGATACATGATGACGAGCACTTTGTCTAGTTTCCATACAAATTGGTGTGAGAATAATTGACATAAAAAAAAAAACCTTAAAATTTTTTATTGAAATTGGTTGAATTAAAATAAATTTAATGTAAATCCATAAATTATGTTATTTTCAAACTCATTAAAGTTTTTTGAGTTGGTCTTACACGTAGAAACCTCGTAAAGATTGTAATACCAACCAGAATTGATTATATTCCAGTCCGTTGTTATAAGGTCAAAATGTATCAAATGTGTTTTTGCTAAAGTCCTCGTCAATTGCCAATCGTACTTGAGTATTTCTTTAGTAATATCTTTCTTTGAATTGAACACAACTCAGCATCAACTATTACTTTTGCATCTTTTGGTTCGGTTCGATGAATAGTGCTTATTTATTGAATTATACATTTTTATTTTATTGGATAATAAATAAATTATAATAACTGTTGTGAGTTGTCCCTCATTGAGAATTTACAAGCTATGTTAGATATTTATCAGATACATGTGTTACCCCAATCATTACCAATTGATTTTGAGTTTGAACCCCATGTATTCTTAGCATGATATCAGAGCAGGTTTGTCATGTGATTGATTATTTCGCATGCATGCTCACCGTCACCCGCGTTATCAATCCACGTATTTGACTTATATAATGTCACACCTGATGGGACGTGCTGAGAGTTATCATACGTTGGGAATTTACAACCTATGTTTTCTATTTATAAGATACATGTTTTATTCCACTCATTACCAATTGGTTTTGAGTTGGAATCATATGTTTTCTTAACTAATTAATCGATGAACCAAACATAGTAGTATAAACATGGGAGAAAACCACAACTTTGGTCATGTAACTTATCAATTTTCCACTTTTAATCCAAATTGTTTTTAAGTTACAGTTTTAGTATAGTAAGTTGGTCCTTAATTTCATTTTTTACCGGGGTGCTTACGTGGCACCAGAAATAGATGATGTGGGACCTGAAAGTTTTGACGTGATGTTGGACATTGCTGACGTGTCCGATGCCACGTCAGGACTCTGATAAAAAATGGCTAAAAACAAAACAAAAACAAGCTTACTACACTAAAACTGCAGAAGTTTTTAGGACTAAAAATAAGAAATAGACAGGGTTTTTTAATAATTTAACCCGAAAAGAATATTTATTTAACAAAATAACCTAAATTTTTTTTTTATCAAATGACCGAAGTCGCAATCTCAGATGGCGACTTCAGTACATTTTTTTTATTGAAGTCGCCATCTCATATATTTTATATATATATATATATATATATATATATATATATATATATATATATATATATATAAGTTGTCATATCAAATGTCGTCTTCCATATATCTGATAACTTCTATGTATGTTAAGTAATCACATCAATTATGGAAGGCTAAATAAAATCTATTTTTACTATAAGTGTATGTGTATATAATAGGACATAAAAAATTAATTTACGGAGTATTAGATAATTTTACACTTTCTTATTTTCTTTTTTCTTTTTGTTTTGTGATGCAATTTCGTTGTCTACTTATTCAATATTATACAAAGATTTAAAAAAATACACATTTCAACTTTCACAAAAGGATCGTGCTTTCCTATGATGCACGGACACTGATAGGGCGACATTAATATTAAATTTGAATTAATATAGTGTGTTATCTATTATTATTATTATTATTATAACTACCACTGTTTTAGTAATTTATACTTATAAATTTGAATCTCAGATGACGACTTTCTTATAAAAAACTGATAGTTATAATAATAATATACTTATAAATTTGATCTCAGATGACGACTTCCTTATAAAAAAACTGATAATAATAATAATAATAATAATAATAATAATAATAATAATAATAATAATAATAATACATAACACACTATAATAATTCAAATTAAATATCACATTATAAGTATACCGAAAAAAACAATAGTTATAATTTAATAACATTGTCCATCCCACTTCCATTATATATTTTTATCATGATTTATCATTAATATTATTATTTTAACTAGCTCTTATAAATGTTATCATTAATTAATTTATTTATTATATTAGTATAATATGGTATTATTATTATTATTATTGTTTTTAAAGGAATAATATGATATTATTATTATTATTAAAAAATTAGTTTACATAGTATAAAGTGAATCGTGCCGTATCAGTGTCGTCGTATCAGTGTCCGTGTATCATAGGAAAACACGATCCTTTTGTGAAAGTTGAAATGTGTATTTTTTTAAAACTTTGTATAATATTGAATAAGTAGACAACAAAATTACATCCCAAAAAGAAAATGAAATTAAGAAAGTGTAAAATTATCTAATACTTAGTAAATTAATTTTTTATTTCCTATTATATAAACATACACTTATAATAAAAATATATTTTATTTAGCCTTCCATAATTGATGTAATTACTTAACGTACATGGAAGTTATCATATACATTGAAGACGACATTTGATATGGCAACATATATATATATATATATATATATATATATATATATATATATATATGTAGAAGTTATTTATATATATGGAAGTCGCCATCTAAGATGGCGACTTCGGCCATTTTGATAAAAAAAATATTTTTTGATTATTTTGTTAAATA